>JADLZN010003580.1:0-250660 GCA_018155175.1 Sinocyclocheilus anophthalmus | reverse complement strand
CGTTGTTCTGTGTCAGCCGCACCACAACAGAACGTTGTTTTTGTTCAAATCAAAGCACAAACAACATAGAAAACGTATCCGCGTGACGCAGCTGGCACAGAACAGAATACGCTGTTTGCATTCAGTGGATACTCTCCAAATGGTCTCCAAAAAATCCAGAATGGATTTTGGATCCAGAATGGATTTTTTTACCGATTATTTTACCGATTATTTTACCAATCTTTACCGATGTATTTTTTTTTCTGCAGTTTAAAGATTTGACATATTGCATAAATTGTCATTGACTGAAATGAGTGTATTTAACATTCTACCAATTATAAACTGTTCTAGATTATGAGTTCTGTGAGGGAGGGGCCTTTGAGCTCCTTCATTAAAACAGACTGTGTGTGATTACTGCTAGTGATTTTAAGTTGAAATTGTTTGTAGTGCATAGTGACTGTAAAATATGTTTTTAGGTATGGGAGTGGCATATGTTGAGTTTTGATATTTGCATAGGGCCATTGGGCCTGTTTTGGCCTATTTTTGAATTAGTTGATTTAACATGCCACCAGTAGAAGGTAAATTACTGGCAGAGACCCACGGGGACCATTACAGTTTCTATTACAATTCCTCTTATAACTGTAAAACCATTACACTTTCTGTGAGGGTTTCTATTGATTTAAACAGCAGGGAAATAATCTATGGTTTGAAATACATTTGAACACTAGTGCTTTAAGTAGGAAAATATTATCCATGAAAATGTTTGAATCACACTACTGTATCAATCGGATTAAAAAAGAAATCTGTGAACCGCTCAGTACCATGGTACATATGCTCATTTATGTCTTAAACATGATGTGGAAAGAACTGGTCAGTGGAGGAAAATTAACAGTTGCAAAATATTTACTAAAAAATATGCAATACATTATAAAGTGTTATTAAGCATTATAATTATTCATAAATACATTTAAAATGCAAAGTGACAATTAATTGATAAGTGTTATAATGCATTAACTCTGGTTATAATTATTAATGAGATTGTACAATGTATTATAAGGTGCATAATAATTAATGCATTAAAACTACTTTTAAAATGCATTATACATAAAGGATTTAAGTAAAGTGTACAGACTATTTTTAGACAGCTAAATCATAGGCCGATAGTCAAGTGTCCTTGCATATTTGGTGCTGTACAGAGTAGATGTCGTGTTGTGTGATGCATTTTTTAGGATGAATCTTACACAGATAAACCCTAGTTTTTCAGAGACGGGAAGAGCTTGACGTTGTGTCCTAATATTTTACATGGAGATCCATGTATTTTTTAGAAGGAGAGTTACAGTAATTCATAATTTCCCATATTCACAACCAATGTTTTTTTATCGTAACATCCATTGCAACATATTTGTATTTAAAATAACCCACAATGATATGAAATATGAATTGAGGATGGTGACAGAATGAAATGAAGCTGAAAAATCCAGACAAGACACATTCTCATTACTGGGTGCAAAAGTTTGATCTATGCTCACTAAAATATGGCTCTCTGAATAACAAACCACACTCTTATACATGTAATTCTGATATGAATAGAAGAGTCTGGAGTGTATCTAGTTTGCTGCTCTGTTTTCCGTGCTGTTGCTATAAGGAATGATCTAACTGATACGGTTTGCTTTTGTATAAACAATTTGAAAAGAGCCATAAATATGACCCCAAGTGAAATAAGCCTGCAGACGGCAGTTCTTTTGGAAACATGAATCTGTGCCAGCCCAGCACCATGTTCAAGATGTTATATAAATGTTTAGGCACAGGAGCTATATATATTTTCTAACCATGCATTTTAAGCAGACACTTTGCATAGTTATTGTTACTTTGCACCCATTTCTAAGCATTGACATCGAATATATCTGAGGATGACTAGTTGGTTTAAACAAATGAGACTCCAGTAGATTCCAGATTCATTTTCGAAGCCTTATTGGGCATGCTGTGACAAACTCCCACATGCTCTGACAGTGAGTTAGTGATACTGCAGCTAAAACCGTTTGGATATTCCAACATGCACAGGGAATACAGAGCAAATTAACTGCCAATCACACATAACTATCCTCCCAGTCCTAAGACAGGAGGTTTCAGCGTTTTGGTTCTTACGGAAATGTGAACGAGACACTCTGACCCACTTTCTTCTCAGCTGAGTCGACAGCTGTTAAACATACCAAAGGAAGACCTCTAAACCCCTGCGTCCAGCCTTTCGTGATACTGCGAATAACGATTTATATTTCATCTGTGTTTTTGTTAAAGGGGTCAATGATGCGATTTCAAGTTTTCCTTTCTATTTGAAGTGTTACAAGCTGTTCGTGAATAGATAAGATCCCTAAAGTTGCAAAGACTAAAGTCTCAAATCCAAAGAGATATTCTTATAAAAGTTAAGAGTCAACACGCCCCCCTAAAAGCCTAGTTTAAAACACGCCCCCACATGCTCTAATCATGTGTGGGAAGTGGTGATAAAAACCGCCCAAGTTCACCAAAGAAAGAAGGCGTAAAATTTTGTTGTTGCCGCCGCCACCATGTCGTGAAGACTATGTGTGTTTCGTTGTGAAAGCGAAATACTTTGTTTGGTCTTCCAAAATAAGACACAACTAGAAATCAGTGGTTAATTTTTATTTACAACACTGTTCCAGAACAATTCAACCTAAATATTCAGATGTGTGCAGCACATTTATGGAGGACCGTTTCCTGATCCTAGTAGAGTAGACTAAAATGCTGGCTGTTCTGACTCAAAGACTGTAAGTACGTTTTTTTTATATTTAAAGAATTTGCCACTGATGATTAAAACACGAGTTTTGAGCAGTGGAGGTAGCGCTTGTTTGTCATTTCTCTGATCACAAATGCAGACTTGGTTTTATGTTTACGAGGCGCGATGCAACGCGTAAAAAGACAGTTAAGTCATTATAATCCGCAATTATGTCCCCACTGGATGCAACGAAGGCCTCATTTATAATATGGGGGTTATGCATTTTAATCATCGCTATGGCCTGACACCGGCATCACAGTATGGTGAGGGGCGTAACATTTCCGTCTCACGCTTGAGGAATTCGGCCAATCACACCGCACTGGATAGCTGGCCAATCACAGAACACATCGCTTTTCAGAACGATGAGGCTTTGTGAGATGTATGTGGAAATAATGTGTTTTTTGAACCTTAAAAACCGCATAAACACATTTCATTACAACAAATACACCAAATAATGTTCTTTTTAACAACATCACATGACCCCTTTAAAATGTCATCTCCTGTAGCCTTGTGACAAGTATGAGGAGGAAATAGGAGAGTATGCGGTAAAATGCTGAAGCATTATTTGGTTTAAAAACTAGACATTAAAATACATTTTACAATCAATTATTTATTTTCTGAATTTTTTAGTTAGTTATTTAGAATTATCTAACTTTTTATGCTGTAACATTCTTTAGTAAAAGAGAATCACAAAATGGGAGATACCAGTACTGATGCAAAAATAGAAAATAAATCACTTTGACAAACTGACAATAAAAACTGGTGCTAGACACCTGTGGACTGTTTTTTGTGGTTTCTTCCCCTTTTGTTGGTTCAGCCCATATAATTATGTTAATCACCTCATTGTGCTCACCTGTCGGCCCCTCGTTATCTGCCCTATAAGTTCCTGTCTCGAGGAATTTGAGTTTGTCGATTTGGTGTGGTGTGTGCGCGTGTGTGTGTGTGTGTGTGTGTGTGTGTGTGGTGTGTGTGTGGTGTGGTGTCTGGGTGGTCTGTTTGTTGTGGGGGGTGTGTGTGTCGTGTGTGTTTGGGGTCTTTTGTTTGCCTGTCCCGTCTTCTTTCTGAATCTACTTGCTTTGTGACTTTACCATGTTATAAACCGTCTATTGTCTTTGGCCATCTTGCTGCAACCTGCCGCTCCACACCTGGAACATTATTTGTTTTCCCACATAAAAGATAATTATTTGGTATTAATTACCCACAATGTATGTTTTTTGTCATTTACTATTAATTGTAAATAATTTTTTGTTTAACAATATCACACGACACCTCATATCCTATTGTATACCTATCTACGACTGAATACTTCCCTCTTTTTACTTACCCTACCTTCCCATCCAACACCTTTTTATTTTTTAACCAATTGCTTTGTACGTATGGTCTGCTGCCCCCTCACTTTGTATTCGAACTGCTATAGTATGATTTTCATACAACCATCTTTTTGCATTTTCTGACCCACATAATCCAGACCCATACTACGTCTCACTCCCTTTTACTCTTACTACCCATTGTATCTTATCCAGTTTATTTCATTTTTTCCCTTTCCTTATTTTATTTACACTTTTGAATGCGCTTTCATTTGTTCTTTTCATTTTATGGTAGGACTAATTATTTAATCAATATCCTTTTTCCCAAATGGTTCTTCAGACTTCCGAATTCCTGTTACTCCACGTCTTAATGTATTTGTCGAAGAGAGCAGGATTCAGACTTTCAGATTTGCAAACAAGCTGTGTAAATCCACTCCTAGGTCGTACGGTCTTACGATCGGATGGTTTCCAAGATACAGCTGTAACGCCATTCTGAGTGTTGCTACTCCTGTTTTTCCTTCTGCTCTAAATAGTTGTCGTCGAGAATGGACTTCCTCTACGGTTTTAGGTACGCATCTACTAAGTGTAGAACCCGGTCTTGACCCTAACGCAGCTTGTTAAGATAATAGCAAGGTTGACGTGAGCAGATTTTGAGTCCCGAGGTGGAACATAGAGTTTCTGTGGATGGTACCGAGCCAAACCACTAAGCAGATATGACACAAAGCTACGGGGTTATCTCAGCAAAGACAGTCTAAACTTCACCTATCCTCACTAGGATTTTAGTCAAGTCAAATGCTCTATGACACACTCTCAGAAAAAAATGTACAAAAGCTGTTCGCTCGGAGGTATCCTTTTTCAAATTTTGGCAACTAATATGCTGTGGATACTCATACTCATGTACAGTTTACGCGCCTAGGAATATGTACAAAAGCACGCTTAAGTAGATAATTCAGTATACTTTTGACAATGTTAATGCCCAGTTACAGCCTGTATGTATGCACTCATTTTTTAACATTTATAGACCATATTAACAGTTATTTGCCCATAACCTTCAAGATATAGAAACATACTTTTGCATTTATATGTTAACATATAGTTTTCTGGTATACCCGGATTAATTGTTAATTATATCATTTGGAAGAATATACTGTATTAAGGCACGAATGTAAGTTTTCGGGCAATGAATTGATTGTAATCCGCAATGAAATTTTACATTAGAGGCTTTTGACACCACGGAGCTGGACTTAAGTATATTTTTACTGTATATGTAATTTTGTAATTCTATTGCCTTTGAAATATGGTTTAAATACTGCCAAATATACTGACAAGAATTCATGATAAACTAAAATATACTTTAATGTCATTTCAAATTGAAACTTTTATTGAAAATTTCAGAGTTGCACATTTGTAATGATGAAGTTGCAGTTTAATACATTTAAAATATATTAACTTTGATTGTAATATCAAATAAGACACTATAGTAAAAATATTTAATATTTTTAGTATGTTAGTCAACAAATGAAAAACTTTTTAAAAGTGTACTTAAGTGTATTAAGAAACCGTGATTCTTCCATTTCCCGTACAGTCTACTCTATTTAATAACTTTGTTGGTGCTTTTAGTACTACTTATTAAGGTTCCTGTTTCAGGTTACTATACCTTATATTAACAATAACGTAGCATAATACCTTGCAAGTAACCCTACAAATACGTGAGTACATGTAGTTAATAATATATCAGTACTTAAATGGATAATTTACACTAGAACAAGGGCATCTTAAAATAAAGTGTGACTGTCTTTTATTTCAATTAGATTACATTTTATTTTCTGCAAGTACAGCTTTTTACTATATTAAAAAAAGCCGTTTTTACTGTATACTTTTTAGATTTGAAGTACACTAAGTGCACATACAATTAAGCACACTATAATATATTAAAATATTTAAATTTTGGAAGACATTTTTAAGTGGTGTTTAATTAATAATTTGATTCAAACAGTTCAATACGTATTATTAGCACCATTAATAAATTAATCAAGTCAAAGTGTACTGTGATAATACAAATATTATAAAATAAAAAAAAAATAACAATTAATATAATATAAACCCAAAAATATTCACAGACAATGTATGTGGTCCTGCAAAAAGGCATTTATTGCAGCATTATTGTTTATGGACTTCAGTCATCCCACCCCACGCTCCCCCCCCCCCCCCCCCCTCATACAAAACGTAAAAATCGCAGCTTAAAAAACAACAGAAAAGAAACCGCAAAAATGCATCTGTCGTTCACTCGTTCACCTCTTCCTCTTCATCCTCAAATGCTTCCTCGCCATCGTTGGCCGTAGCCTCCTGGTACTGCTGATACTCCGACACCAGGTCATTCATATTGCTCTCGGCCTCGGTGAACTCCATCTCATCCATTCCCTCTCCAGTGAACCAATGCAGGAAGGCCTTGCGTTTGAACATGGCCGAGAACTGCTCGGAAATGCGCTTGAAGAGCTCCTGGATGGCGGTGCTGTTGCCGATAAAAGTGGAGGCCATCTTAAGTCCCCTGGGTGGGATATCGCACACCGCGACTTTAACGTTGTTGGGGATCCACTCCACGAAATAGCTGCTGTTCTTGTTCTGAATGGCCAACATCTGCTCGTCGACTTCCTTCATAGACATGGGGCCGCGGAAAACAGTGGCCACCGTGAGGTATCGCCCATGCCTTGGGTCGCAAGCAGCCATCATGTTCTTGGCGTCAAACATCTGCTGCGTGAGTTCAGGAACCGTGAGCGCACGATACTGTTGACTTCCTCTTGCGGTCAACGGCGCGAAGCCGGGTATGAAGAAGTGAAGGCGAGGGAAAGGCACCATGTTGACCGCTAGCTTGCGCAGATCTGCGTTCAGCTGTCCGGGGAACCGTAACGAAGTGGTGACGCCACTCATAGTCGCCGACACTAAGTGATTGAGATCCCCGTACGTGGGTGTGGTGAGCTTGAGCGTACGGAAGCAGATATCGTACAGCGCCTCGTTGTCAATGCAGTACGTGTCATCGTGTTTTCCCACCAGCTGATGCCACTGAGCGATAGAAGTTTTATTTGCGGGTCCTCTTGTACACATTCATATGGTTCTGGTATTCGACTTTGTCAAATAGCCTCAGTTCTGACATTCTATGGAACGCTGACAGCAGTGCTGCATACGGAAGCACTGCGGCATCGCATTGAAAACATAAATGTCACGTAGGCTATGATGAATGCTGCATAAATAATTGCTACACGGCTTCCTATTTAGTTTTGAATGTAAACCCATCTACTCTTATACATGTTTTGAGGACACCCCCCCCCCCCCCCCCCCCCCCGTTTTCTTCTCACCTCCCCTACTCCCCCCCCCCCCCCCACCGCCCGAAATTCCCCTGACCCCATTCCACTCATTTCATTTTTTTCCCCCCCCCCAGTTTGTTTTTTTTTTTGATTTATGGTGTCAGGATGAAGGCCACATGGACGTCGAAAGAGTGGGCTTCATCGATGCGGTCTGAGATAGGTAGATGCACGTCGTGGTAGGTATGTCTAGTCCTGCAGAATGATGGTCAGCACCAATGTCGCACGAGTGAGCCACTGTCCGATCCGAACGACGGGCTGCCAGGGTTCCAGCTCACCCACATGCCCTGATAGCAGCTGTAGGCGGGACGCCGGATGCAGAGCGCATATCCTGCGAATGGATTTCCCAGGAGCATCTCGGGGATCTCTCGTCAGCATGACGCATCATCCAGTGTGAATTCTAACTAGATCCTCAGTCACGGCCCACACCTCCAGCTTTAGGACCTCGTCCTTCCGTGTAAGTCCCCGGCTATTTCCCCCTGGCAATTTAGTTCTGTCTCACCCCCCCCCCCCCTGCACCTGGTTTGTCCTTTGCAACACACAAAGCAATATTATTATATTATAGATCTCGTACGCCACGCGGGTTTACCTTCAAAACTAAATAGGAAGCCGTGTTTCGCCTGGTAGCAATTATTAGTGCAGAAATTCATCATATGCCTACGTGACCATTATGTCATTCTTGGGGGATGCATCCAGAAGCATGTTGTCCTTCTGTGGCTGCGGTGGAATGTCAGAAACCTGAACTGGAGTGATTTTCATAAGTTGCACGTGTCATTCCTCATTGAAAATAAAAGCTGTCCACCCTCGTTTGGGAAGTGATATTAATAGCAGAATCAGACAGTGGGTACGGAAAGTATTAAGACACCCTTAAATTTTTCACTCTTTTTTATTTTGCAGCCATTTGCTAAAATCTTTTAAGTTTTTTTTTTTTCCTCATTAAATGTACACACAGCACCCCATATTGAACGAAAAACACAGAATTGTTGACATTTTGCAGATTTATTAAAAAAGAAAACTGAAATGTCACATGGTCCTAAGTATTCTGACCCTTTGCTGTGACACTCATTTATTTAACTCAGGTGCTTTCCATTTCTTCTGATCATCCTTGAGATGGTTTTACACCTTCATTTGAGTCTAGCTGTGTTTGATTATTCTGATTGGACTTGATTAGGAAAGCCAACAACCTGTCTATATAAGACCTTACAGCTCACAGTGCATGTCCAAGCAAATGAGAATCATGAGGTCAAAGGAACTGGCTGAAGAGCTCAGAGACAGAATTGTGGCAAGGCGCAGATCTGGCCAAGGCTACAAAAAAAATTATGCTGCACTTAAAGTTCCTAAGAGCACAGTCGCCTCCATAATCCTTAAATGGAAGACGTTTTGGACGACCAGAAACCTTCCTAGAGCTGGTCGTCCGGCCAAACTGAGCTATCGGGAAGAGCCTTGTTGAGAGAGGTAAAGAAGAGCCCAAAGATCATTGTGGCTCAGCTCCAGAGATGCAGTCGGGAGATGTGAGAAAGTTGTAGAAAGTCAACCATCAATGCAGCCCTCCACCAGTCGGGGCGTGGCAGAGGTGGCCCGAGATGTTTTGTTTTTTTCTGTTAGCCCTCCTCAGTGAAAGACACATGGAGAAGCCACAGGAGTTGCTACAAAAACCGCTGGAAGGACCCAAGATGGTGGAAATAAGATTATATGGTCTGATGAGACCAAGATAGAACTTTTTTTGGCCTTAATTCTAAGTGGTATGTGTGTAGAAAACCAGGCACTGTTCATCACCTGTCTAATACAGTCCCAACCGTGAAGCATGGGGGTGGCAGCATCATGCTGAGGGGGTGATTTTCAGCTGCAGGGACAGGACGACAATCAAGGTTGCAATCGAGGGAAAGATGAATGCAGCCAAGTACAGGGATATCCTGGAACGAAAACCTTCTCCAGAGTGCTCAGGACCTCAGACTGGGCCGAAGTTTTACCTTCCAACAAGACAATTACCCTAAGCACACAGCAAAAATAACGAAGGAGTGGCTTCACAACAACTCTGTGACTGTTCTTGAATGGCCAGCCAGAGCCCTGACTTAAACCCAACTGAGCATCTCTGGAGAGACCTAAAAAATGGCTGTCCACCAACGTTTACAATCCAACCTGACAGAACTGGAGAGGATCTGCAAGGGGGAATGGCAGAGGATCCCCAACCAGGTGTGAAAAACTTGTTGCATCTTCCCAAAAAGACTCATGGCTGTATTAAATCAAAAGGGTGCTTATTCTAAATACTGAGCAAGGGTCTGAATATTTAGGACAATGTGATATTTCAGTTTTTATTTTTTAATAAATATGCAAAAATGTCAACAATTATGTGTTTTTATGTCAATATGGGGTGCTGTCCGTACATTAATGAGGAAAAAAAATTAAATTAAATGATTTTAGCAAATGGATGCAATATAACAAAGAGTGAAAAATGTAAGGGGGTCTGAATACTTCCGTACCCACTGTCTATCGTGCGTGTTTTATTGGTAGTCAACTGCCTTTACTTGAGACACTAATGTGACCCTGAGATACCTATTCCCCAAAATTTCAATAGCATGTATGGTCAAAATTATTGATTTTTCTTTTATGCTAAAAATTATTAGGATATTAAGTAAAGTTCATGTTCCATTAAGATATTTTGTAATTTCCTACCGTAAATATATCAAAATAAATTTTTGATTAGTAACATGCATTGCTAAGAACTTCATTTGAACAACTTTAAAGATGATTTTTCTCAATATTTAGATTTTTTGGCACCCTCGATTCCAGATTTTCAAATAGTTGTACCAAATATTGTCCTATCCTAACAAACCATACATCAATGGAAAGTATATTTATTCAGCTTCAGATGATGTATAAATCTCAATTTTCGAAAAAATTGACCCTTATGACTGATTTCGTGGTCCAGGGTCACATATATTAATAGTTCATCAGATTGAACATTTTCAAAAAAAAAAGAAGAGAAAAAACATTAGAGGCAGCACAATATTTTCAACAATAGTATAATGAATAATAAGTTTCTGAGCAGCTTCGTAACTAATCAGAACAACTATACAATTTTAAAGAATACTAAAAAAACTACAAAAAAATAAGATTTGGAGTTTGATTCATCCTTGTTGATCCCTATGCTACATAATTCCCATTACTGACAGTTGTGTAACTTAAGTTCAAATTATTACATTATGACAATGTTAGTCACAATATATAAGTAAACAGTAACCATGTAACAGAATGTGATGGTCTTCAAACAAAATCTTGCGAATATCACTATTATCTACACTCTTAAAAATAAAGGTGCTTTGTGATGCCATAGAAGAACCTTTTTGTCTGAATGGTTCCTTAAAGTACCTTTAACATCTGAAGAACCTCTGTTTCACAAAAGGTTCGTGGCGAAAGAAGGTTCTTCAGAGATAAAAAGGTAAGAAAGAGATGGGTCTTTAAAGAACCTTTGACTGAATGGTTTTTTGTGGAACTAAAAATGGTTCTTCTATAGCATCGCTGCGAAGAACCTTTGAAGCACCTTTAATTTTTAAGAGTGTATGTATAAATGATCATAGATATTAAGGGACTTGACTATTGTCTGTTTTTCGATTCCGAGCACTGTGAAAATTATGTTGAGGTCTATGAGACCACTAAAGAAACAACATATGCATACTGTCGTGCATTAAATATTATTTTACCGAATCTGACTTCAAAGTAACTTTAAAACTAGTGTGGGATGAGAGGGAATGTAACAGAAAAAAAGCATTGATTTGTTAATTTTATTTATGAAATCTTATTTTGTTCAAATTATATTGAAGAATGTAGAGGGGGGGGGGGGATAATTTAAATTAGTTTAAATACAATTTTTTTGTTTGGAGGGATCAAATACAAGTCGTCTAGAAACTACTTTCAAAAACAGTATATGGATTCTTTATACAGGTGTCAAAGCATAAAACCAATAAGTGGAATATGCTTTTACATTGTGGTGTTGTTCCCAAAAAAGTAAAAAGTTTTTTGTTTAATGAATTGCATTCTGTTGTGGTTTTTCTGAGCAAAAAAAAATATAAATATATATTTTTCCCTGATTTACAGAAGAGACGCACTAAAATGTCATTCAGTGTAGCAATTTTGTCAGGCATATTTACAACAAAAATAAATTTATGACATATTAAAAAACTAATTAATTCAGCCCAAATACTAATTCGTTTTTTAAATTTAAAATGTGCCACTATCCTAGGTTTCGCCCATTTGTCAGTAAGAATTTTTTACTAATTTAAAAACACAATAAAATTGTATATGCTCCCTTATTATTTTATATATTTTAATATGTACAAGTAAGAATAAGCATGTTGTTGAATTTGACATAAAGTTTGTGTTACAATGAATGACGGATCATGTGTAAACATTAATTTCAACCAATTTTAAATTTTATTTTTCAAAAACTTATTTGAAACCTTAAAAGCATAGAAACTTTACTTACCATTATGTGGTTATAGGACATAAAAACACTTTTGTTAATTTCTTGATGACGGACATCTTAACGTGCTGAGACCACATTCTTTGGCTTGAGTAACAGTCTCACGCCACCGCACCGCCCCCCCCAACCGAGCCGCACCGCGAAGTGTTGAAAAGAAATTGAGAGTGTTGAACAATGTTGACCAGTCCGAAATATGAAGGTCGGGTGAAAGAAGCTGTAGCCGAATGCCCAGAGCGAACACGTCCATCGTTCCAGGGGGGACGCCGGTCCACCAGCACAGCTCTGGAACATACTGTGAGCTAAACACACACAAAAAAAGAGTTTTTATTGCCAGTAATACTTAGTGCTGTAAAATTAGATACAGATGTTACATGATTTAACTAGCGTAAAAATTAATTAAGAAAGGTAATATTATTAAAATAAAAAAAAACAACAGCGTATCATTTATAATCCACTCCTGATCATTTCTTCAGTTAGTAAATCATTGACTAAAACATTATGCTAGTGAAGGCTAGGGAGCAGCCATGGAAATTCTGTGGCTGACTACACCGTTAAAACGTTTAAGGTCCATTGAGCGTGTGAGGAGGAGAGGAACAAGCACCACTGTCTCATCTTACAGGACGCCCGTTGTAGTATACATTAATTATGTCAAGCGGCAGGATGAGTCAACCAACATAGCTGCCGGATGCATCGATGCCGTGCTCGTTCGCTGAGACTTCCCAGATAGATGTGTCACAATGGTTTGCGTTAGTTTAGATGTCATTCAGACAGTTTACCCCCCAAACTGACTGTGCGATAAGCACGATGGTTCAATCTCTCTGCATACTGGCTCCTATCGCGCCAGCACAGCACACTGTAAAAAAAGTTACCGTGATTGACAGTAAAGACCTGTAAAAAGCATAAGTAAAGACTGTTAAATGGTGTTAAACTGTAAAGTCTCATATATAGACGGTTTGAAAAGTGATTGGACTTACATGTAGTGGACATAAATTTTTACGGTTAGTTTGCCGTGCTTGGAATGTGAAAAGACAGTTAATTTACAGTAATAACGTAAATTGACATTCCCAGAATTCCCTGCGTTACATTTCAATTTGATGTTTTTTTCTTGAAATAACTATGTTTCTTAGTTTTTCCTTATCAGTTGTGTACATTAGTGTTTTATCTTACACCTAATGTTGTTAAATGAATGTTTATTGCATTATTCAGTTTCATGTGTGTTACCATGATAAGGTTTAGTGTTTGTGTGAATGACACCGTGCACCTTCAATATATGTTAATATTTAAAAGCTGCTTGAGATGGGCTTTGATTCATCATGTAACTTTCTCATCACCACCTGCATTTGGTGGTGATCAGTGTTACAAAGTTACAAAACAGATTTCAGTACTTCAGTGGGTTTGTATATTAACATTATATCAATTAATGAAATTCTGTATTTTACTGTAAATTTAAGTTAAAACCTAAATGTTGCTACTGTATTTTTTACTGTAAAATTCCGCCAACCACAGCTGCCGGTTTTTTACCATAAAATTTTACGGAATTTTTTTACAGTGCAGGTATGCAAGACGTTTTGATTTTAGTCCTTCACAGATATTGAATTCTGATATCAACAATTCGATTTTATAGTAAAAATGTAATTCGTGTACAGGAAACCATTGCAACTAGTACATCTAAATTCTGATATATGTAATTGTATCACTAGGATGACTCGTCACCATAGGTGTGACATGGAAAATCCAAGTTTTTGATATCAAAGAATCAATTTCTTACTAGTGAAATTCCAATTCACATATCAGAAATACAATCTTAATAGTACAAACTTATTTTGATATCAGTAAGCAACGGGACTAGTACAGACGTTTAGTCTTGATATCAACTATTCATTGCTCACTAGTGACAAGGTTCAGTTCTGGATCTGAAATAAGTCTGATATAACAATGTAGCGGGTAATTTCGGATATCTAAAATGACTTGTACAGTAACACAACACATCATGATATCAAGAATTAACATTGTTACTTGTGGAAATGTAATTGCTGATATCAAAAATAGCAATTAGTAGAAATCTAATTCTAATAGAATGAACATTTTAACTAGTAAAAATTGAATTGTTGATATCAAGAATTCATATCCTGAGAATGAATAAAAGTAAAAACGGCTTGCCATAGTATGCAGCTGATGCGCCCTTAAAATGTATTGTATTGTATTAAAATGGATTGTTGCCTGCCGTGACTCAAGGGTTGATCACGTTTCTTACACTAAGTATGATCAAACTACATGTAAATATAACCAAATGTAGCGATGGGACTTGGATGGACTTTTTACTAAATTAAATTCTCAAAGAAGATCTGGATCTTAAGAGTCGGAAATGGGAGCATTTTTCAATCACTAAAAAGTAACGATTGGGAATCAAGCCACACTAGTCGCGCAGTAGCCTACGTTTAGATTCACTGAAAAGAACAGGATCGGATGAGTTATTTAGTTGAGAATCAAACTAAACTGGTCGCACTCTATATGTTTCTCATTCACTAAAAAGAATGTGTATCTTACTGTAGAATCAGCAAGCATGTTAGAGCAGTGGCATTACTGAAAATCACTATAATCATTAGCTTCGGGTATTTTCCCCCCAAATGTATCCATTCATCAAAGTTAAAGTAAATCGTTTTTGAAAATGCAAAATGTAAAGTTTTAAAACGAAGCATAGTGTGATAGGAAAAGAAAATATATTGAACGAACCTTTGTTCCGATCTGATTGCCGCATTGTCCGGCTTGAATGTGGACGATCTCCCTCATTGTTGTAGGTGTATGATGCTCCTCTGAATGAGCTCTGGTTCTGCTGTGAGTTCAGTCTGACACACGATCTTCAGCGTTCACTCTGCCTCGGCCTCGATTGGTGGGAATTTGAATGACATTTCAGCTGCACAATCACAAGTGTGCTGTCATTTCTCACTTCTAGTCACTGTCACAGATTCTGCATTAGGCCTACTTTGCAAGACAATATATATTCTGCTCTGTAAATACAGTACGTTCTGCTATTGCTCTCCAGAGTCCAGAGTAACATGTGTGACCTAAATCTGAGGTTTTAAAAGAAAGTCTAGACATTCATACTTATATTTTACCTTTCCAACACTCAGAGCAGTTTCTGTCTTTAAGATTTGAGCTAGATTTATTCAATTTTGCACTGAAACTGGATCTTTAGGAATCTTTCATTCTGATGGATAAGTAAATCAGATAAAGTCTTTTAAAAATGCAGTCACACGACAAGTTCAACTGCAGATCATTTTAGCACAAGTCTGATAAAAGATGACACGCAAAATATTCAGTTCTCCTTTAGTTCACAATTTTTTTTTAGTCACAGTACATTTTAGAAATAAGCAGTTATGAAATAAGCCACATAAAAGGACAAAAATATATTGATATTTGTCTAAGCATAAACAAAAAAATGAGTGTAGTATTCATTTCTTCCCACTATTTCAATCTGACATTACGTTTAGTTTGAGGATTCCTCAAGAATAGAAGCATTTTCACTAATAGTCAGATCCATCTGCATATGCTTATAGCTTATATGTGACCCTGGACCACAAAAAAAGTCATAAGGGTCAATTTTTCGAAATAGGACAATATTTGGCAGAGATACAACTATTTGAAAATCTAGAAAATATATGGGTGCAAAAAAAATCTAAATGTTGAGAAAATCGCTTTTAAAGTTGTCCAAGTGAAGTTCTTAGCATTGCATATTACTAATGATAATAAATTTTTTATATATTTACGGTAGGGAATTTACTAAATATATTCATGGAACATTATCTTTACTTAATGTCCTAATGATTTTGGCATAAAAGAAAAATGTATAATTTTTGACCCATACAATGTATTTTTTGATATTGCTACAAATATACACCAGCGACTTAAGACTGCTTTTGTGCTGCAGAGTCACATATGATTGTCCAGACAAACATTTATATTATTCATACTGCAGCCTGGCAATAGGAAATCTTTGTGTGTGTGTGTGTGTGTGTGTGTGTACTGGTTTATATATTCTGGTGGGGATTTAAACCTGACTACACACAAACTCATGGGGACTCGTGTCACTGTGGGACCTAAATTGAGGTCCCCATGGGAAAACAAGCTTATAAATCATACAGAATAAAGTTTTTTGAAAATCTAAAAATGCAGAAAGTCTCCTGTGAGGGGTAGGTTTAGGGGTAGGGTTGATGTAGGGCAATAGAATATACGGTCTGTACAGTATAAAAACCATTACGCCTATGGAAAGTCCTCATAAACCATAAAAACAAACCTGTGTGTGTGTGTGCGCGTGTATGTGTGTTTTGAATTTCTTACTTCAGAAAGTACTTGGCTCTGGTGCACTTGATGTCATATGAGAGTGTGTATATTTCATAGAGTGTGGCTTTAACGGTGAGGCATCCCAGAAAATCCTTTGGGTTCAGTTTGTACAGGTCAAAGCTCAATTTAGCAATTCCACTTCTTCTTGGCTGTCTGAAATTTGGCAGAACCTGTGAAATATGGACTGAGGGCAACGATTAGCACAGATTGAAACGAGCGATTATGTCATGAGCGTTTGGGGTAAATGCAAGCCTGCACCCTAGTGGAGCAAAAACACAAAGATCGTTTCAGCAAATATAACTCTTGCAATGATTAAATGAATAAGCTTTAAATAACAAATGCTGGTGAAAGTTTCAGATCAACAAAACTGATAAATGAACAGCTGCAAATGAAGCAACACATGGGATACAGTTAATCAGCTCTGGGGAAAACAAACCTGATTAGACCCACATTCAAATCCATTTTCACTGGTTGCTTAATGGGCGCAGCTTATAAAACATAAAAATACAGTCTTTTAAACCGTAACTACCAGGTCATAAATATGACAGCAGTAATGTGTAAATATCTTATGCAGTACACTCTTAAAAATAAAGGTGCTTCACGATGCCATAGAAGAACCTTTTTGTCTAAATGGTTCCATAAAGAACCTTTAACATCTGAAGAACCTTTCTGTTTCACAAAAGCTTCTTTGTGGCGAAAGAAGGTTCTTCAGATTATAAAAAGGTAAGAAAGAGATGGTTCTTTAAAGAACCTTTGACTGAATGCTTCTTTGTGGAACCAAAAATGGTTCTTCTATGGCATCGCTTGAAGAACCTTTTGAAGCACCTTTATTTTTAAGAGTGTATTACACTGTAGATAAACAGCATTCTGTAAAAAAAAATCATTTTATATTTACTGTCAACTGTGGTTTGCAGAAATGCTCTGTAAAACCCATGATTTACTCACCATCAAACCATAGCTGTATAAGACTTTCTTCTATCTCAACCCCTCAAATACACCTAGGATGGCTTGATGGTGAGTAAATCATGGTGTAATTTTTACTTTTGGGTGAACTATCCCTAATTAATATTTCAGTAATTTAGCAACACATTTGCATGTTCACAGTTCTCCCATATGTCAGTTAATAGCCACATGATGCGCAGGTAGATCAAATATTGAAACTTTTTTTCTGCAAGTTATTTGTTTATTTATTTAGACTGTTTATTTCAAAATAGCATGTTGTCTTGTTGAATATAATGCAGATAATGATGATAACTTAGTTAATCTTTTTTACTTTTGTTAAATTACAAATTAAAAATGCATATAACTGCTGTACCAGTTTATTGGGGGTCCACGCTTCCCCTTTCTCCAGGACCATGAATGCTGTATTTGTAGGCAGAGATTGAAAAAAAGCCTCAGAGTCCACCACCGTCCCATCATCCTCCAGCACAAGTGTGAGGAACTGACACGTTATCAAGAAAGAACTGGCCACCTGTAGAGAGAGATATTAGGACTCCACATATGACTGTGTGTTTTAACTTTGTATGTCAGGTACCAAGCCGTGCAATTGGTACAGACGATTATATTTAGTATATTAATTAATTTAGAAATCTCCAGTAAGATCAAGCTAAATTAATAAACTGATGTTATCATGTGGGCTTGCATGCACAACTGCACAGAGAGCAGCTAAATATTTTAGGAATACATATATTCACATTACATATTTCCATGACTTTTAATATTTTGCTATTGCGCATTACTAAGACTCTTCCATATTTTTTAAATCATTTGATACTGCTTGTTTTAGATGTCTGCAAAATAAATGAAAATCAGATCGGCCAGCATAAACAAAATGAATGAGTTGTAAATAAAACAACGATTATTAGAGTACATTTTACGAGAAATTTCAGTCTTTCTACTTTCTACTGTGTTACTTGCCATTTTTGTAGTTATTCATGAAATTTACAAGCAATTTCTTAGTGAAAATTGTTTCAAAGCCTTTATAGCTTTTTTATTTTTTGAAACTCAAATAATAATAATACATTTAAATGCACTACCATTCCGTGGGGTCAATAAAATGTGTATGTATTTGTCTGTTAGAAATTAATAAATTCAGCAAGGTTGCATTCAATTTTGTAAACATTTAGTTGGAAATAAATGCTGAAAATTCAGCTTTGCCATGACAGAAATAAATTACATTTTAAAATATATTAAAATAGAAAACAGTTATATAAATGGTAATAATACATCACAATAATGCACTTCTCAGTAATGCTGTTTTTATTGTATTCTTTTTTTGTTTTTTGCATAAATGCAGCATTGAATATTAGTGTATAACTAACTAACTAACTAACTAAACATGAGTGTAACTTGTAAATAACACCTGCTACAGTATGCAGCATCATGCACGACATCCAGAGACCTGACCTGCTCCATGAGGTCTGCAAGAGAGCTGGCGGTGAAGCCTTTCCTCCTGCGGCGGTTCTGCGTGCAGACCTTGTATGGACGGGGCTGAGGAGGGGGCAGCATTCGCTGTGCAAGAGACGTCTGCACCGACGACACAGACCTACAGCACCACATCAACACACCATCAGAGCTGACCCTTTAATATGGCACAGAGAAATAATTGTTGTCTGAGTGGTTAACATCAAAACTAGACCTGCAATCTCAGGAAAGTCTATTACTGTAACTGGGGCGATTTCCTTGACATGTTCTTTAAATTACTAATATGCACCTTTAATGTAGTATGCACCATTCAGGGGTAAATCTAAAGCTACAGCTTTTTTTTTTAATTCCATAAATAACAGCTTGTTTGTTAAGAGTGAGTTATGGTTATATAAACAGGAAAATAACTGTTTACTGCGTCTGCTACTGCTGCAATAATGCAATGCTCGATAAAACACTTTCCTAGCAGAGTACAGATCACTTTCACAGTAGTTTTATTGTATTTCACTTACAGGGGTTTAATTATTTGATTTGTACATGATGAATTTTAAATTAAAAAGGTAATACCTTAAAATAAGGGTCAATTTGTTGCATATCAAAAACTAACAATGAACAATATAGCTTAATGCTAATTTAGAAATATATTAATGTTCATTGTTAATTAATGTTTGCTCTTAATACATTGTTGATGTATACCATTTGAAATGTTAAAAATGTATTAGCAGATGTAGACATGAACGTTTACCAAGATTAATGTATGCTGTATTGTTTATTGTTAGTTCATGTTACTGTAAAACATTTCCTTATAAGTTATTTCAACTTAAATAATATCAAAACTGACTTTAATTAAAAATCAAGTTGAACCTTGTGTAACTTAAAAAATCATGTTGAAATTGTTTAAAATGGTTTGAGTTAAAATAATGGAAAACATAGGCTGTCATGACTTGCATTAATGAATGTTACTATTGTGTTACTATTAATTAGTGCTACTATTAAGAGATTAAATACAATTTAAAATAATACAACAATTCTATAAAGAATTTCAAGCTTGTATTTACACAAATAACCAAGAGACTCCCCAAAAATCCAGTTGATCTCTAACACTGAAACCTAAAAATATTAATAGTCTCTTACCTCATTAGAGATGTGGGAACCAAGGTTTTCGCGTACTCCATACTTCACAGAACTGCTGGAGACGTTCAGAACACATCCACTGAGCTGTAACTGAAAACACTAATGCTCTGAGCAGACGTGTGACCCGCAGGAGGAGTTTGTACTAATGCCCACAAGTGAATAAATTCAGGTCTTTTCTAACACAATGCTATATTGGTTGTTTTCTAGGTTGTGAAAGTATGATGAATTACAAAAGTCTGCTGCTGGAATGGACCATGCAGTGCTCCATGATTATGACATGAGTCCGTATAATACCATTATGAAATCGGATGTGTTTAAAAATACCTGCTGGCCATTTGTGCTCTGTAGAAGAGAAGTAAAGGCTTACTAATACTGTTCACATTTACAGACAAACAAAATAATCATAAAATAACTACATTTACATTTAGCTAATGCTGAGCTAATGTTTTATTATTATTATTGTATTAGGCCTACTATTGTTGTTGTTGTTGTTTTTGTTATGAATAACCTATTAAAAATTATTAGAGCATACAAATGAGACTGTGTTCTCATTCAAGTTCAACTAGGTAAAATGGATGGATTGAAATAAATTACTGTGTGAATTGTTGCTACATCTGAGACTTTAAACTAGTTTTCAGAAGTCAGGATGTGTGAGATGCTGTCCTTAAAAAAGAACACAATAATATATAGGGTTAGGGTTAGGGTTAGGTTAGGGTTAGGGTTAGGTTAGGGTTAGGGTTAGGGTTAGCCTAACTCATTATTACAGTTGCATATTGGCTACTGGGAGTGTTATGTTGCCTTGTTCTATGTCTTTCTATTTCAATTTAAAGTCAGAAAGGGTCCGTTTCCAATGCACCCTTAAACGAAACTGTGTTGATAAAGAAATAACATTGTTCAAAGGTCTGTATGCATGCTTAAACCGACAGCGAACACAACCACGTACCATTTGCTGCACTAGAATAAAAAAAAATAATAATAATAATAAACCACAAGATGGCGCAAAAAACCCGGGAATTCATGGAATATGACTCGTTCTGTTATAAACATTTGTCTACTTTTAGGCAATGCCCTGTCACTGAAGATTTGCACGGGTAGAATGTGAGGATCGTTCTTCTCAATAACGTCAGTATCATAAATTCAAACATGAAAGGAGACATATTATGCCCCTTTTTAACAATATGTAATATAAGTCTCAGGCGTCCCCAGAATGTGTCTGTGAAGTTTCAGCTCAAAATACCCCACAAATAATTTATTATATCATTTTGAAAATATTTTGAGTGGAAGCAGAAACACGCTGTTTTTCGGGCCTGTCTCTTTAAATGCAAATGAGCTGCTGCTCCCCGCCCCCTTTTCCAGAATAGAGCTGCGCCTTTACAGCTCGGACCTGCTAAAAAACGTTATCGATAAACATCTGTTTTGGTTCTGATTATCATGTTTATCGCGCTGAAATCATGCGTTTTGAACCATATGTTTACATTTCTGATATACGGTTTTCTGAGAGCACACACACAGAAAGCGGCTGTCTCAGCATGTGAGTACTAATCTAAGTTCTCATTTACACACAAGTTTATGTTAAAAACACAAATGAGTTACAAAAACAGTCAGTTATGTTTGTGAAGGTAAACAGCTGGGAAATAAATCGCCTGTTTATTTTAGATCTGTGTGGCAGCAGCAATATACAGTAAATAAATCAATAAATGCACTGCTCTGTTGTCTCTGAGGCTGGGACTCTAAACAGTGTTCTGTGCTCGTGTGCAGCCAAACACAGAACAGTTAGCATGTTTTGCTCAAACTTGCGCCATGGCATTAGAGCTGGTACACCGTTGTGCTTGCGAAATCAAAATGACGGCGCCATGGGTGGAAAATTACAGATTAAGGGGCGGTGATATTATAATGAGATCCCTTTGCATCGTCACCAAGTGAGTGAAATCAGACGCTGGTTTTCTCAGACGCTTGCAGAAAAAGGCTTACCAAAACAAAGTTACTGGGTTAATCTTTTTCACGTTTCCTTGGTTGGTAGATGCACCGGGCACCTGATTATAGCACTTAAAAAATGGGAGAAAAACGTCAAGATTTTTTGATTATGTCACTTTTAAATCCAACGTATATGTAATTGAGGGGAAAACAAATGTTCTCTCTCGTAGAGTTTAATTTGTAGTTTAAAATGAATACCATTTAATCCATCTCAATTAAGGTTAGATGCCATATGAATCAACGCAGAAGAACAAGGATTGCGTGACAGACCATTTAAAGGGCTAGTTCACCCCAAAATGAAAATTATGACATTAATTATTTACCCTCATGTCGTTACAAACCCATAAGACCTTCGTTCATCTTCGGAACACAAATTTAGATATTTGTGATGAAATGTGAGAGCTCTCAGACCATGCATAGACAGCAACACAACTGAAATGATCCCAGGTCCAGAACGTAGAGGAAGTACATCGGTTTTTTGTTAAAATAGTCAATGTGACATCAGTGGCTCAACTTCAGTTTTTTGCGAAGCTACGGGAATACTTTTGAGCGCAAAGAAAACAAAAATAACAATTATTTAATGATTCTTCTCCCCTGAGTTACGTCTTCCACCATTTTAGAGAGAACCCAAGAGCGTAATCAACGTAATCAGCGTTGTTTACACTTAGGGGAAAGCGTGCGTATGCGTTGTGATACTCTCTAAAATGGCGGAAGACGTAACTCGGGGGAGAAGAATTGTTAAATAAATTGATTATATGGTAACACTTTATTTCGATAGTACACTTTAGACATTCTACTAACAGTAAGTAAATTTGCAACTACATGTCAACTAGCAGTGATTACAGTATTAGTAGACTGTCTGCTTAATAACTTCTAACACTTTATTTGTAACTATTTACTAACCCTAAACCTACCTAGTCTAATCTGAGAGTTATAGACTGCGTTGCAAATAAGAGGAATAGTTGACATGTAGTGACAGTAGTTACAAAGTTACTTATAGTTAATAGAATGTCTAAAGTGGACTATCGAAATAGTGTAACCGTTATTGTTGTTTTCTTTGCGCTTCAAAAGTATCTCTGCTCAGAGGACATATTGTCCCAATATAGAGTGTTAAAGTAACACTGAAGCAGAGTTACCACTGTTGAGGATTATGTGATACGTTTTACGGTGTTGCAATTATTTTGTTTCTCAGTTACTGATAAGAATGAGGCAGGAGAGGTTTCTGTGAGAGTTTGTACCTATAGCACATATAAAATGAGCTTCGCCGGAAGATTACGAGCTGGCTTATCTCTATCCGGAAGTTCTAAATAGTGCTCCTTGCATATGGTCAAATAAGCATTTATTTCGCAATATTTATGTTTTAAATTTCGCATAATTGACTTTTGCCAATGTAGATGTCTTCATACAAAAGTAATGTGAACATACATTTACACACTGACCACCAAACCCTGCTAGAAAAGAAAAATAGAAACCATCACAGAAATTCTAAATGGTTTCCACTACAAAGATTACAAAATTACACAACCCATCGAATATCTAAACATTAAACCATTTGGAAATAATGGTTTCTGTAGTGTGTTTTGGCAACACATTGCATTAGTGATGTTAGCGGTTTAACAAGCCACCAATAAAAGACAACCAATTACTATCCTTGTGGGATATCAAAGATAGCAAAGACCGTTTTATCAGCTAAACAATTGGTGCGTTGTTAAGCAACAGTACAACACATTCAATGCACATTTTAAAAAAATACCTTTTTTTTGTTCCTGTTTCACAGAAGAAAATAAAATCAAGCAGGTTTGGAATGACATTAGGTGAGTACTAGGCTAAATGATGACAGTTCTTATAAATAATTGTATATATCTTGTATGCAAATATGAGTGTTGGTGTCCAAATGAAAATGTAAATAAATAATTCAGTCCGTCAAAAAGCTTTCAGGCTAAGCATTTATTGTTAATTTGCATTAGTACAACATAGTCAATGGCATTACAGCACAGTAAAACAACAATACATTGTGATTAATACAGTAAGTTAGTTAAGATTCCTTCCAACCAGAGAAAACATTTACCCAAACAAAACACAAGTTAGCTATGTTGCAGATCACTAGGGATTTCAATGGAAGGTATTATTTATGATAGTTCCACACTGCGATTTAAAGGGATAGTTTACCCAAAAATTTAAATTCTTTCATCATTTACTCACCCTCGTGTTGTCCAAACCTGTATAAATTTCTGTTCTGTTTTTCAAAATGTCTGTTGTGTTCCACAGAACAAAGAAAGTCAAACAGGTTTGGAACGACATGAGGTTGCATCATTTTTGAGCGAACTATTCTTTTAAATTCAGTTGGGTGATCAGGAGGAATTTGAGATGTAACATTTAATTATTTAATTCTTGGTAAAAACGTATTTGCTTAGTGAAGCAAAGCAAAGCAATGGTACAGGGAATTCTGCAATTGTGTTTTCTCTTCGGTTCCTCTTTCCCTGTCTTTTCTCTATCTTGTTCCCAGTCTCACTCTAGTCTTGCACGACTTCAAATTCTGAACCTGAGCTGAACCTTTTGCAGGATGAAATTAAAGGGATTCTGGAAATCCACACTGACTATGACTTCCTTGCCAACCCGGGGAGATCCAGTCATCTGTAGATAAAGTATAATGTAGAGCAGCAACAAACATTTATTGCTTTTACAAAGCTCTTTGTGCAATTATAAAGGTAAGTTTGGAAAATGGTAACTAAGATAAGAAATAATAATAAATAGAACTCAACTTTAAATATTATTTGTAGTGCAACTCCCATCCAGCAGATGTCACTAAGTTATTGCTAAAGAAACGGAATCCCTGTCTACACCAGATGCAAGCAATGTGACAAAAGTCAGCAGAAACCATCATAGCTCTGTTCTACTACTTTTTTTAATGCCCTTCCCTATCTAACTTCCCTCCATCTCGTTGACTCGGATGCAAGTCATTGATTATGTTGTATGAAAATATGGTAAGATATAAAAATATCCCAACTTTTCACAATGCCACCGTTTTCCACACATGAATGACCCCTAAAATCTTAATCATACTCCTTAATCAAAAAACTTCCCCTTCCTCTTGCAATGACCTCTCTTCTCTGATGACATTTTTACTGGCCCGATGGCAGGATAAACTGTCATTCATGTGAGACCGCAGCAATAGCAAATGGCATTGATCAAACAATCCAATCTATTCCCGATGGACAAAATCAAGTCCCATGCTACAGTTTTCTTGTTCTAGAATACATTTCATACACCACAATATGGAAAAAAGTCTGTCACAACTTCTGTTTAATGGCAACTTTTTGTATAAAAAATACATGCATATGACATTGTAATTACAACTTCCTAACTCGTAAATACGAACTTGGCATGAGAAATTGAATGCAACATAACTCCGCTTTACCAATTGTTATTAAAACTTAAAGAATGATTGTGAAAACTTCACCCCTGAAGTTGTCAAATTTAAAGGCAGGTGTATGGAATGTGTTGTGTTTTATAGTAATGAACAATAAATCTTTTTTCTTTTAAGGTCCAGTTACTTTCAACTGTTTTTGTGCTTTGAATGAAAGTAAGTCGATCGATGAATAAATACAGGTTTGGGACATCATGAGGGTAAGTAAATTATTACAGAATGTTCATTATATTCTGAAATATTTCCCAATTAAAGGGATAGTTCACAATATTCCAATTAAAGGATAGTTACCAATTAATAACCCATGTGTTCAAACCCATAGGCTTCATTGTTTCGGAACCCAATTAGATATTTTTGATGGAATCCGAGAGCTCGATGACCCTGCATAGACAGCAAGAGAACTACCACGATCAAGGCACAGAAATATAGTCCCGCACTGTTTTACAACAGCGTGAACATCAGGGTTAAACATAAATTTCGAAGTACCTCTAATACTTTGTGGCAAAGCAAAACACACACCAAAGTTGTAGGTTAGTATTTAAAACTGCTTCCGAGGAACGACTCCTGCGTAAAACACGTTTGGGAATGCGTTGTGTGACCCGTTCTGAATCACATGTGAAATCAGTCCACTGACTGGCGAACCCCGTCTATGCGTTCTTACGTGACGTCGAGCCAGAGAGCTTACCCCAACACCCGCGCAGAAACAAGCAGAAAGTCGCTAAAGGGGATGCAGGGAGTATGGCAATGCGACGTGCTCTGTTCCCTCTGAGAACCAGGGTTACATCCGAACTAGAGATTCGACGTCAGGACCCCATCCGCGCCCCCCCCACCTGAGTTTGGAAAATGCTTTGGGAATGGTCCCCCCGTATGCCCACGCACCATATGACAATGCTGTTAGTGTGACATCCTGGCGGAGCCCAACTTCAGCGTGACCTGAAATCCTTACTTCTCCTGGCCTCAAGCACAGCGAAATAAACATGTACCAACGGGTTTCGCCCCCAGTGAATGGCCACCCAAAGGGATGTGGTAAGCAGCTATGGCCACCATGAACACTCTAAAGGTGGAAGGGGGTCAAACCTGCGGATAATCGTTCCTGCAGGAACTCCAGAACTGAACCAAACCCCCCCCCCCCCACGGGCAGTTAATGGGAGGCAGGTTGACGATTTCCACCACCATCGATTGAACAAAACCACTTCAAAGACGTACAGTTTACTTCGTGGAGGGAGTATTCTTGGAGTGGAGTATCGGTTCTCAACAACGTCTAGTTAAGAGCCCGGACGCGACGAGTGTGCACGTCAGGAGCCACAACAGTTCCACCCACCTCCAGGACAGCGGTGAAAGATGTGTCCCACCTGAGAGAGGAGATCCGCATTTGAGGAATCTCCCATGGAGGTCTGCGGACAGGTCCGCAAACCAGGCTGGACGGCCAGTACGACAGCTACTCACCCCATCGGCGACTTCGGCCAGACCCGGGAGCAGAGCAATTGGGAGAAATGCGTACAGACGCAGCCTTGGCTATATCTGAACCATAGCATCCAGTCTGAGAGGAGCTGGATGTGGACAATTCGATGCCGAACCGCCATATGCTCCGAATGAGCTAGTATCAACCAATCGTCAATGAAATTGAGTATGCAGATGCCCTGGGGTGCGATAGAGCAAGAGCGCCATCCAACACTTGGTGAAAGTGTTCGGGTGCGGAGCACCCTCTTAGGCTGGGAGCCAGGTTCAAGTGCACGAAACAAGCCAGCATCTCCCAGGCAAAGTATGTGCCAATGGGAGGTGGGCTCCCAATGCCCAAGCCCGTGAGGGAGGATCCATCATTAGAGTTGCCGATGACAAGGTATCACATTGGACCGCAGCTGCATCAGACCCCAACAGTTTCTGGAACTGTTTGACAGTGAGTGACTGGTCTTCTCTTACTCTCTTGACTGCTGTGAGGATTGACTCGATCCAAGTGTTGAGAGCATGGGTACCTCCTTAGAGGTAGCGAGCCTCCCAGAATCGCTATATTTTCGGGCAGATTCTGAGACATGCACTTGCAGGAGACCGCTGTGCCTGGAAGCGGGTTGACACAGCCCGGTCTCCTGAGGATGAGGAGAGATGGGCCATGGATGAGGAGGTGTACACGCTCTTCCCAGAGGGCCTGCCCTCAGAAGTCCTGAGCTGGGCTCGGGCATTTTTGGTGACGTCTCCTATGAAACGCGGCGGGACCCGTCCTCTACTTGGAAGACTTAGACTGACAAACCAGCGCCTTGTCGGGGCAGGAACCAATGAGAAACCATCCTCTGGCAGGGGCTCCACACACGCAGTGACATTATATTACGGGACAGTTCTCGAGACATGGCCTATTTTGTCTTTTAGAGCGGATATCGGTGCATGCATCGGAGGACGCGGGGATGGTGAGCTATTGCCTGGAGACTCCTAGGAGGTAGGCGTGCCACTCCGAACGCTAAGTTTCTGGGCGGCTGCTGAGGATGCGCGCGCCGCGCGCCTGCTGTGCCCTGAAAACATTGGGGGGGTGCAGGATTGACAGGCCCGGTTCCGAGGGGGGGGGGGCACTGACGGAGAATACACGGAACCGTCTGTGAGGTGTACACAGAAGTCCTGGGCCATAGGCGTCAGGACCTTTTAGTCGAAGACTATCTAGCGAGACTGATGGTCCGCAGATCCACTTTCTGCTTAAAACCTTCGGCCCGGGAGCCCCGCTCTGACTCCAGATATACTGGGGGAGTATAAGAAGCGATGCTCCCCGAGTGAGGAGCTGGAACACGGCTAGGGCTGCTCCCAGCAGCCCCTGAGACCTGTGTATGCGTTGAAATGTCAGGCCAGGGTGAGCTGCAATGGGAACAGAGCGCCCGCAGGTGTCTGTCACCTTAGACATCGCTTCAGCACAACCCCCTAATCATTGAGCCTGTCAACATATTCTATTTTTTAAAAAGGGCCGATGAGCGGAATTAAAAAAAAATGGTTAAACCCAGTTCAACAATCGTGTGGGGACGGAAATACGGTAGGGCCCGAATACCAAAACTCCTCATACTTTGCTGGACATAACTCCTCAGGAAGAGAGGTATAACCACCATGCTCTAACTTCAAGTTTTTTTTATATATCCCCAAGAGAGCACTGATTTAAGAGAAGGAGGGAGGGAGAAAGGGGAGGCCGTATCGATCCCTTGCTGAATAATATATATTAATGTGGTGAGTATCTCGGAGGGCAGATCAGCGTCACCGGGAAACGCTGCGTACGTCACTAATCACAGGGGTTGTACATACTGATAAAGATCATGTTCCAAAATAATATATAACTTCTTAAAGCAAGATGAATATCATATTTCATTCTTCAGAATTAAATGCAGCAAACAACAAGACCAAGTGAAACGGGTCTGATTTAATATATGATAATATAAAAGATCATGATTAATATACTGCAAAAATTTATACATTTGCACCGTTTGGGGGAAAGAGAGAGGAACATTCCGTCTGTCCACGATACCCCCGAAGTATTTGTACCCCCGCAGCCCGTAATGCAGCGTTGCCTCGACCAAGCACAAGCCAATCATTCTAATGGAATAAGAACTTTCTTCCCTCTTGAAGAAGCTGGGAGAGAGCTTAAAAAACACCAAGGGATGCCAGATAACTTAGGGATATTTTTGAATGAACACAGCCAGCCCCACAAGAGCTGCACCTGTGCAGTTGTCCACTCCAAAAGAAACCCCTATTGCGGGCGTCCAACCCCTAATTAGAGAGCCGGGCAGGGAGAGAAACGACCCCCCACCCCGCGATCTAAAATGCCAGTATGCGTTTCATATGCAAAGATGCGATGGCGAAGTCCTCCAATCTATATAATAATCGCCCCTCAACACATCAAACCTCTCGGCAAGCGATAATGCAGCAGAGCAGCTCTCACCAAATAGGGACGATGATCGCATGCGGGCTTGAACCTCGAGAGGGAGCGCTAGATATATGTAACCACCTCAGTAAAGCGGACAGGAACGTACAGAAGACACACGGACACATCAATAGAAGTGTTCGGCGGGAACGGAGCCGTCGCGCCGGCAGGAGCACAATGCCCAATCGCCCCCTCGAGAGTGATGTGGGTGCTCCGCTCCAAACACAACACATACGATCCGGGCATAACACCCGTAATGTTTAGCAGGGCAGAGAAGACCACCCGATCTACACGTGCGTCTGTTTATCACTATAGAGGTGAATGTGCCGTTTCAATCACAACCGAACATAAGATGACACGTTTCACACAGAGGGCCTTTGCTGAAAACACGAAGTAATGCTGTTGTTCTCGGCCATGCGCGTTTTAAGCTCTCTGGTCTCTAAGTACCCGCCCGTGACGTTTCGCCATACCATTGATGATTTCACATGTGATTTAGAGCGGCGGTAGAGACGCCCCCCCATTCCCAAAGCTTTTTCGACGGAGCTCGAGTTCCTGAAGGGGAACGACTTTATTCAACAATTCTTCTCCTCCGTGTCACCCTAGCACCATCATTTTGGAGAGTACCGCGACACATGCACGTGCTTTCCTCTGAATGTAAACAAGGCACAGCGCATGAGGGAGAGTAATTAATGACAGAATTTTCTTTAATATCAATTGTGAACTACCTTTATTGCGAGTTCAGGAAGACTAAGAGTGACAACTCTCATCGTGGAAAGGGATGCGTCATTTTCCTCGACGTGCCCATACACCACGAAGAGCAGGTTGGACTGTTCCACAAGGTAGGGCATGTACTCCAAAGCTTTGACATCTATTGTCAGGGACTCAGCTGTAATGATAATATGATCAGACTATGACCTAATCCGTAGAATTCCTTAGAGTTATAACTTGATCTCAAGATAATGAGCAGTTTTACTGAAACTTGTGTCTGACTCACTCTTTGAGGCTTCCACAGTTGCAAAGTTGTGCTAGTGACGCCTGTGTAGTACACCACACAGCCAGTTATGATGGCACTGAGGGTACAGGTTTGGCTGGTCTGGTTCTTAATGTTCAGCGTCAGCTTGAGGTTGTCACCCATTTTGATAGTGTCAGCCTGGAGCTCGAAGTCTACACCTGCTTCAGTGAGTGGCAAGTAGTCCTTGGTAGAAACTCCACGATGCTCTGCCATCTGCATGGCCTCTCTCTCCTTGAGACTTCCTAGAGTCAGGAAGGTTGAAGTCAAAATATTGGCATTTTCCACTCCTTCCCACATCAATCAAAACACTATTGTTTGGTGCACATGTCTATAGGATGTTTGGCGTCCAACATGTAAGTCTGTTGAATAATCAAATACCTGAAGGGCTTTGTTAAGTCTCGCAAGTGTCAATAGAGAGCTCTTGTGTTACTAAAACCAACTGTGGTTTTAAACTGTCGCACCAAGAATCCAGAACACAACACAGTTCAGTTTTGACTGCCCTCTACCCTGTTGAAAAAAAACAGCATATGCTCATTAGGTATGTATGTTTTGAAGCATGGCAGCGGATTTGAGCTGGTTTAAGCTGGTCCTTAGTTGGTCATGAGCTGGTTATAAGCTGGATTTGAGCTGGTCCTGAGCAGAAGCTAGTTGCTTATGATCAGCACATGACCAGCTTAAACAGCTCCGTGACCCAGATAGACCAAGCTGTAGACCAGCCCCACCACCCCCCACCCAGCTGCCATGCTTCAAAACATACCTAACCAGCATATGCTGTTTTTTTCAACAGGGTAATATCAAATTACCCAGTATAAATAAACATTAAATGCTTTTAAGATGTTTTTTGACCAAATGAAGTTCTCTATAAACCAGTCAAATTAGTAAACCACAGCTCTTGATTTAAATTATGTCAAACATGTCAACCTAAGCAAGGTAAAAGGCTCTTCCTAATCACTTCCTAGTCAAAAATATGATTAGTCTCTCCAAGACTCGTGTCCAAATTTAACTTCAAACACTTAAAGGATTATCTTTTCTCAGGAAGAGCCCTTGTAAACCACCATGACTTCTTGAAGTTCACAAATAGAGTGTCAATCATGTCAGAGGCCGATAATTTGAATTACATTGCTACATCGAATGCAGCTCTCCTGATCTAAATGCCATATTGCTTTTTGATTCTGTAGACTTGTATAGAACGAAACGTACCTTCTGGGTATTTATAGGTAGACGTGATGTCCTCATATTCGCTACTGTCCTTCTTTTTAGTCACAAGGAGCTTTCCCATATACGCAGAGTCTACATAGATAATCTTAATTTTTCCAGACTTATCAGACTTATGGTATATCACATCACTGTTCATCTGAAGACAGGAAAAAAAAAATTCCCTCGTCTGTTTGCATATAGCTAAGATTTTAATATCTTGTCAATTAAATCTACAGAGTAAAAACATCAAAGAACACTTACATGCTTCTTACCTCTGCAAAGACAAACTTTGCATCGAACGGATAGCTGAGCTCTCCCTCTTTGATGGCATTGACAGACATTGGGCCACATCGATAAAGACCTGTATGGGACAAGTAAGATAGCTCATTTAAACTTGGGTCAAAAAGGTACTTCTATGGTACTTGTATGATGTGGCAGGAGTTATGGCAAGGATCATACCATCACTGGTCTCCTGAGGGGTACTGTCGACCACCTGCCAGCCAGAGTATTTTTCAGGCAGATCAAGCCTCTTCATGTGCACCTCATTCCAGCAGTGGTAGTTCCTGTGAAATACAAAATTGCATCTAAACATATTACCAACCAACCTGACAATAGTATCATACTGGCTTCATAGTAGATCTCCTAAATAGTGAAAAAGCTTGTGTCTCAAAAGTGTCTCAAGTCTGCGTTTACACTGGCACAAAAAAAAAATATTTTCTCCTTCCCATGTGCCACGATCGGCCTCTGTTGCCGTGTTAAATTACCACAATCCATATGTAGGAGGATCCAATCAGATACATGTCCAATATCTGGACATCTGACCACGTCTAAACACGTAAATCTGATTCCCATGCCCTTAAGCCATCACAAGGCGAGGAGACCCATTTCCCCACAAGTAACTTTACTTTGTAACATTCATGAAGCCGCGCTGCCTGCATGAGTACACCCCTCAACCCATCAGCTTCTTTTGTTAAGTATTCAGGAGCACAGAAACTTGTTTTGAGCCGCTGGCTCCTAAATTTTATCAATGAAATATCTTTGCCACTAAAAGCTTGATAATAATGTCACGGTTTTGTGAGTAATTTTACTCAGCTCTCATGACCAGTAGATAAAACAACTTTCAAAAACTATGGTTTTGATCGGCCGTCCATCTTGCACTGCACCATCAGACAGTGCGGCAATCTCCATCCCACCCCGTGATCCTGGCCTAAGCGGGCAATCTCAGCTGGGGGCCATTAAAATCTCAAGCACCACACAATGGAATCCATCATTTCTTTTCTCGGCCTGCCCCCTCACAACACGGGTCACAGAGTGGTGAACGTGATACCAAGCGCGACATGTTTGTTGGGGAGGGCAATTCATGAAAGATATGAATCAGATATGTGGCTTATACGCGCTGTCCGTTACGATTTGCTCTTGTCGCCATTCTGTTTGAAAAACTACCAGGGCAGTTATTTGCCAATAGTTCCTGTACGTGGTTGTGGGTGTCGCACGGCCTCCTCAGGGCGGATCCGATCTAATGTTGAACGGGACTTCGGAAATCACAGATTTGCCTCCGTCTTGAAATATGACCCCCCCAAATACGAATTTTCACCTGATATGTCAACGGAACCGTAACAAGTCCTTGTTGCCCTAACCACAATTTTGTTATGAACAACTGAGGACAAAAAGATTCAATAACTCGTGATTCCAAATGTGATCAATCTAATGATCGGTTACGCATATCAATCGGACCGTGCAAACATTCTTATATTGACTTTTTCTCAAACTTGTTACTGTTAACATAAGATTGGCGACCTTACTGTATGAATGTGCGTATAGCCGGACAGTAGATATTCAATTTCTGTACCGTTAATCTCCCCCCCCCCCCCCCCCCGTCTCTCTAATAATTATTTTGGCTAACTTCTAATTTAATATAAGAAACCCAAAAAAGCCTTACTTAGAACTGTTATATTAATACAAACTTGTGTAATCCCATGTTAGGCTATCTGTAATAAGATGTACATTTTAAAAGGGAATACACCCCCCACCCCCCTTAATTTCCGTCCCACTTCATGCGTACAATCTGCATTCAAAATTATGTTAATTTCAACGATGCTTTGTGAGCAAAGGCAACTAAACGATTCACCAACCTGCATGCTAGCTTAAAGTAAAATGTATACAACACCTAGGACAAAAGACTGGATTTGCGAATAAACGCCTGGCATGTAAAAACCTTGTTATATCACCAATCGGCTACAAAAGTTTTGGCAATAAAGTGTGGATCTCGTGGATATCCATTTTTTGGGAATCTTACCACCTAAAGATCTCCTTCTGGCTTGGTCACTTTTTTTTTTTCCATCAGTCCAGACAACCGGACTCCGTTTTCAAGTTGCCCCGTGTTGTCATGAGCAGCAGGAAGGAAATTGGTGATGACCCAGAAGGGATCCCGAGACAACACATTACTGGGTGGGGGGTTGAACAGTTGTTGCAAAAAATGAGTACAATGATGAAGTCCCCAATATAATATTTTCACAACACTAATCATGAGAACAATTAAAATGGACCCATAGAACGTGCTCATACACCATATTCACAAGTGTTCAGCACACCGGAAAACCCCCAGCGATGACCCAAAGCACCAGCAAACCACGGTCCTTTGTGTTAATAAATTGAGCAGGATTTGGGAGTTCCGGTCCAGGCAGTGCCGGAGGAAGTGCACAGACCGGTGCCCGCCGGAGTAGTCACACTCCAGTTACCAACCACTGAGCCCTCATGGTTCTGGGCGCGTTCACCGCCGACAACCATATACCACTAAATATAAAATGGTTACTTGTTCATAGAATTGTCCATACTTTGATTCTTATTATGAAATCCTACCATAGCTGATCCTTGCCGAACTACTTCAGTGGCATTTCAACGGAACAGTAGTGGTACTGGGCCAGAATCCATTACATTAGGCAGGATCCAAACACACCAATCTCAAACTCATTAACCCCATAGGACAGTTAAGTCAAGGATGTCCAGTCTGTTCTTGGAGGGCACCTTCTGCAGGAGTTTAGCTTCAGCGCTAATAATACACTTGAATCAGCTAATCAAGGTCTTCAGGATTACCTGGGCTGTGTTCCAGTTAATTTTTTTAATTCCCTTCCTTTTCTAACTTCTCGTTGTACCTCATTGCCTATGTTGCATGAGTGTCCTCTACTAGCGGAACTCTTGCAATAGTTGAATTGGAATGACCTAAGCCTTTGTTGACTTGGAATATGCTATGGTGATGATTTGTAATTTACATCCTATTATTTACTTTGGGGTGTGGGTAGGGCTGGGCGATTTTTCAGATTTTATCGATTAATTCGAATTTAATGTTTTGCCACAATTTTATTCTTTAGAAATCGAGGAATCACGATTTTAAATAGAAATATTACCAAAACGTCCGAATTAGGAACTTTGTAATATGCCATGATAACAGTAAAGAGAAACAGAACGATCCAATGCATGTCAGGCGACAGTGATTACAGCTAAGTGTGCGACCCCCGCGCTCTAGCCGCTAGGCGCCATTCACACAGAATGCGCTTTTGTGTTAACAAAGATGCAACACGGGCAGTGGCCCTAGAAAAACTGCAAGAAGAGGAGGAAGGCAGGTTCTGATGACGACGCTACAAGCAGACGCGAGTGCAAACAGTAAAACACATCATGTTACGTGAATACAACAACCAAATGGAAAAGGCAGCGCAAGCGGAAAATGAAATTGTATTACTCATGTTTATTGTATTAGGTGTTTACTTCAGCTGTCACACTTTACTAGGAAGCACGCTGGAGGCACGAGTAAATGAAAACAGGCTTTTACTCTCATAAAGAACAGGGGGCAGAGAGAAAAACACATCAACGTTACGAGTAGAACCGACAAAGGAAGACTACACAGACTGGGGCTAATAAACACAGGGCAATCAGCGGGCACACACCGAGCAGGATCCATAATCAAATTAACACAATCAACAAGAGGGAGAAAATGGGTCACGGGGAGCAAAACACACACAAACAGTCAAGAATCCTGACACAAGTCATTTTGAATTTGAAATTTACCTTGACCTTTTGAGAGTGTTTTTAAAGCATCTTCGTATTATTTCTCAACATATAATATGTATAAGACAAGTTTGTACAAGATGTAGTTGAATTTCATGCATCTTTTCTGCAAAGATACTTAACAAGTGATTTGTTTAACATTTACATCACGTTGACAACTTCATGTGTGGTGCTCTTGGAATATAATTTTCTTTCATTTGAGGGTTAATAAAGAAAAAGTTACTTGGATCATGTTGTAGTTACATTTTCAAGCTGACTAATTAAAAATCGTAAAAAATCGAGAATCAGTCAAACATTCTAGAAAAATCGAGATTAAAATTTTTTGCCAAATCGCCCAGCCCTAGGTGTGGGTCAATTAAGTGCAATTTGCTGTGTGTTGCATTATGGTATATGGAGTTTCCTGAAGTGTACATATGAGTATCCTTGCTCCCTCAGTCAAAGTCAAGGTGTTGAGGGTCTGTCCATATTAACTTCCCTCATCCACTTGACAAAGTGGAAAGTACCTCAAAATGGTGGCAGGGATTCCCCTAAGGGGAAGTGCTTAGGGCAGTTTGCGAGTCTAAGGCTGATGATACACATGGCAACTTTTTTTAAACAATGTTGCTTGGGCACTTTCCCACTAAGAATGGGAACAAATTGGTACTTTAGATTTATTAGGCATGTGGTCTGGTTGTCGGACGGAACATTGCTCACAACACCACGTTCGCCCCGTTGTATCATCAGCCTAAGTGCAAAGTAGACATACTCTAGGGTGATTCTCAATTGGAAGGCTACATCCTAGTGAGGCTGTGTCTTCTGACAGTCCTCTGAGGCCTTCTATGTAGGCACCCTCGCATTGAAGATGGGAATTCATATGCGATACTGAAGGAGATAGTCCTAGGAAGGCAGTAGTTATGGCAAATCATAAAGGTTTTGCCTTCACAGCTTGAGATAATATTAAAAATTAATTTGGACTCCCAGTGGTTAACATTCAGAAGTTAGCATATGTGGATTACTTTAAATCAAACAACGGAAATAATGCTGCATCTCTTGAAGAAATTTCATGCATTTAATTATGAAAAGTCATGTCAAGCAGTCTCGCTCGGGCTTGTTACGTGTGTACCAAAGCAATTGGGGTGCTGGAAGACACAAAAGGATAACTGAGATCTTTAGGATCACTTCAATTGAGTTGGGCTTCAATGGCGCATGATGATGTGGCAGCTGAGGTAAGCAACTTTAACTAGGTAAGTTTATGATGAGAAACACCCCTCTAACAACGTTCAGCGGGTGTGGAGAGGTTGGACCTAAACTCTGCATGAAAGTGGCCCTCCAGAAGGAGGATTGGACGCCCCTGGGTTAAATTATGCTACATATATGTGAGCTCAGTGGGAGAATTTTTGTATGCCTGATGTGAAGAAACATCTCTGGATTATTGCCAACCTGCCCAAAGTTCCATGAACGGGAGGAATGTTTAATTCTCCATTGTAGATGGTCCCCACATCATTCAACACATACTCCTGCCTGTCTTCCTCTTTGTCCATGTACACTTGATCCGCTGGGTAGCAACACATGCAATATGCATGCGTCATCATATATGTAATAAGTTGATAATGGTCCAATGATGGCCTCAAGCAAATGTACAGACTTATCAAAGGTCCGTTGTTAAGTTTGTTGTCATTGTGTTACAGTCATACTCACCGGGGTCCCAAGGATTGAACAGCACATAGAAATCAATGTCGGGGTTCCTCTGAGTGCGCTGTTTTCCAAAATCAGTCACTACTGTTACAAAGGTGCGGAAGCGACCAATGATGCAGCTGGCGTCAGGTGTTATGTCCACTGTCACACCATTGCCTTGTATTTCCACTACACGACCCTTCCAGTGCCCATTATGTTTCCTTTTTCCAATAGACACAGTAATGTAGGTGCCCTTGTTATCATCAGGTGAACTGCCTGTGATGAGCAGATCAGCAGATTATACCTGTGCTAGGCTATGGAGATAATTCATATACTGCTTCTTCATTACAGATGCTTTATGTAGCTTATCATGTATTACAATTTATAACTAAATGCAGAAGCTCACCAATCAGGAACTCCAACTGTACATCATCCTGCTCTGCGTTGAAGGCCCGGTCAAGTTTGATGATGATGGTGAACTCTTTATTCCTGCGCACAATGAGGGTGGAACACTTGTACTTGTCTGTGTTGTGGTCTTTTTTGTTCTCAGTTACACGCATGTCAACGCTCAATACTGAATGTCATGCATAAATGCAAACATGGGTAAGACTTTACCTTCATCTGAAGGTCCCCTTGGCTTCAGAACATCAAAAGCCTCATACTCAGGTGGGTTAGACTCTTCCGAGTTTGAGCTGTCAATGGAAATACGGCCGCGTTGGAGTTCCCAGGGCTGAGTGGGGTAGAGTAGAAGTGACATGATGTGCACAAAATGTCTTGACGTTATCCTGGATGACAGATGATTTTAATGTTAGAAAACTGCAGCCATACAGACAGTCCTTTTGGAAGGGCTGGGAATCGATTTCTTGCTTCCAAGTCATTGGGAATCAAGGAATCGTTTCTCGTTGTGGGAAAAGTGGCCTTTTTCAGTTCAATAGAGCTAACCGCAAACCGGTTCTTTTGGACAGATCATTTTAATGAAAAAAAACAATTGCAGCCATTATTTTATGCCTTCACATGCATATTTGGTTGTGTTATGGTATATCTGCTGAAACATTCAAACAAACATTTGTGAAGGCATATTGCTGATTGAATTACCTTTCATTAACTAAAGTTAATGAGGTTTGTAGTCACTGTTTGGTTCTGTGATCCTGCATGTCAAATGCCATATATTAATCAACCTATGACTTGGACAAGTTTCCTGTAATGCATTTTTGCACCTAAAACACACAATGCAGACACTGATGCACAAAAGTGGCTTAGTTCTAGGTATCTAAAGTACATAAATAGAATAAGCTGATAATATACTGATAATAAACAATGAATAGCTAATTCTACAAGTCTGTCTGCTAGAAGTCATAAATTGTAAACCACAACTAAACTGCATGCCTTATATGTAATGCTAAGCCATTCAGAAATACAGTTGAAAATGGCAAAGAGTCATTAAAAGTGCTGAACTCACGGTCTCTGTAGAAGAGGAGATGGTCTGCTGAGAAGCTCCAGTCAGAGGAGCCCCATTCTGATTAATATAGGCTCAGGACTTCCTCTTCCACTGGAGAAAAACACCTCCATGAAACCAGAGCAAGTCAAGACGATCCCAAGATCAGGTCAGTCTGACACACTCACACACACACACACATCTGTGACCTCGCTTCTGATTCTTGATGACAGCAGCATATTTCAGACCACCAACAACATATGAGATGCTAACAATAATGCATGATAGTAATTCCTACAGTATTAAAGTTATGAAGTGAGTTTAATGGTCCTTAAAGTCTTTCACATGTTTTGAAGACCACTAAATCATGAATGTAAGATTTATACTCAATACATTTTAAGATGAAATGAACTGAGAATAAAGAAAAAATCATCTATACTGATTTGCAGAAATCATTAACAGTTAGCAGCAGTTCACACAAATGATAGATTGATCTCTCAATCAAACAAATGATAGTGACATTTCACAGCAAACATAATCATATAAAATGTAAATACAGATTAATACATGTGGCCATCTTGTTTTTAAACCAAAATACACATTACATATAATTCCTTCATCAGATACTGATCAGACAAGTGTTGTTTAAGAATCATATGCTTTAGGACACCAGTATAAAAGCTTAGATATACTAGAATATATGTGATGTACAGTATATGTCACATGATTGTGGATATGATGGATAGACCTATATGTATATGCAGAGCCTACTGAATCCTGATCACTACCAACTTGAGCTATAAAGACGTTCTTTAAAATATCAACAATATTTTACTCAAAATGTATGTTATTTATCTTACTCCAAAAACCAGATTTTAGTATACTCATACTGTACTGTATGACTGTACTGTACCAAAGACTATAGAATATTAATCTTAAAGGGACTTTGGCTATGCTCATAATGTTTGTGTCTTATTAAATCTAATGTAATCTTCACTGTATATGGTTAACTAACTTGCAATTAGCCAAACAGATTTTACTGTAGCCTTACTTTTGTATTTCTCTGTTGTTATTTTTTTCATTCCGTGCTTTTTAATGCAACAACAACAACAACAGAAAAACCTACTCACATCAAAGTACCTCTAATAAATTCAGTCCTGTTCCTGTAGCATGCAACACCAGTGACATTAGTTTGATTCCCATGGACGGATTAAATGCAGGGTCAGAAATTACTGGGGTTTTTATGGCAAAAATGCCCCCAAAATTCAATATACAGTATTGTATGTTGTCAAAATGCCCCTGGATGAGTTTTTTTTTTATAACATATCACACAGGCTATAAGCAATGTCACACAAGCAAGAAAGAAGAAGTTAATTTACATTTTAAAACTTTAATCTCATAACAGTATTTATGCAATTGTAATTTCAGTGTAAATTTCACTGTAAACAGAATGTGTATATACAGACTAAATGCGACGTCAAATGCAGCTTCTCTCCTGATGCTGATTTCATTTGATTAACTGTATAGTGTCTTATTATTCTAATTGAATTTATTAATTGCATTTAAGAATTTAAAATAAAAGTTAACACATATGTGACCCTGGAGCACAAAAGCAGTCTTAAATCGCTGGGTATATTTGTAGCAATAGCCAAAAATACATTGTATGGGTCAAAATTATTGATTTTTCTTTTATGCCAAAAATCATTAAGATATTAAGTAAAGATCATATTCCATGAAAATATTTTGTAATTTTTTTTTATTAGTAATATGCATTGCTAAGAACTTCATTTGGACAATTTAAAGGCGATTTTCTCAATATTTAGGTTTTTTTTGCACCCTCAGATTCCAGATTTTCGAATAGTTGTATCTCGACCAAATAAAAACTCATCCTATCCTAACAAACCATACATCAATGGAAAGCTTATTTATTCAGCTTTTAGATGATGTGTAAATCTCAATTTCCAAAAATTGACCCTTATGACTGGTTTTGTGTTCCAGAGTCACATGTATTTGATATGGTTAGAGAAAAATCCTTTATAAATGTTCTAAAAATGACCATAGAAATCCATTTAAAGGGGGCAAATATTGCCCCTTAGTGGAAAAATGGATTTTTTGTCACTGATCAAAGGTAGGCCTATGAACTCTTTATTTTCAGAAGCTGGACAAAAAGTGGCCATTCAGCAGATAAAACCTTAATAGGTATTGGAGATAATGTATAGCGAGTTGGTGCGACATTTTTAGCCATACAATGTTCAAACTTGTGACTTCTCCAAATCATGTTTCCTCGTTTTCTTCTCATCATCTCTTGATCCCTCATAAAAGAAAAAAAGTGATACTGATACTACACCAGCATAAAAAGTGCTGAACAATGCTGATTCTGAAAAAAGAGAAAGAATTTGCTTTTCTACCTATTAATTTATTTCTCAAACGGTCATTTAAATTGAATAAATAAATAAATAAAAATTTTAATTGTGAGTAAAAAACAGACTAACAAACCAAAATGACATGGAAAATGAAACTCATTTCTCATAATTTCATTATAGAAAGTACTAAAATGAAAAGAGAAGTTGGACATTTTTAGATGAATGATTTAATTGTGACGCTTTTTAGATGAACTGTTAAACCCTATACATGAGGCATGATGAGAGCGATGCTGTTCTTACAGAGTGTAATAATTTAGGTACTATTACAAATGCAATTTACATAACTATATCTAGTTGTATTGGATATTAGGAAGTAGCTCTAGGGCATGTTAATAAGATGCATTGACATGAAGATGGGAAGTGAAACTTGTGACGTGCTGACATTGTCTGAGGCGCTTGACCTAAATGAGAAGTCAAGTTGCCGTGTTCCACCACGTATTTCACCTAAGTTAGTCAGACTCTGGGTCTAAAGCGACCTGCAAGCTATGAAGACACGACTGTGTGACAATATGTTGTTGGTTCTGATTCTGATTATGGTTCAGATGAATCAGGTTCACTCTCAGGATCCCCAGTGGCCGGTTCACACAGTCTGCGACTCGGAACGAATTACGGTGACCTACAGGAGCTGCGGTGAGATCAGTGTGACATACACTACTGTTCAACAGTTTGGGGTCAGTAGGATATATGTTTTAAAGAAATGAATACTTTTATTGACTATAAATATATAAAATCAATTAAAAGTGACAGTAAAGACATTTAAAAAAAGATTTCCTTATCAAATCGCTGTTCCTTTGAACTTTATATTCACCAAAGAATCCTGAAAATCTGAATGTATCACAGTTTCCACAAAAATAGAACTCTTTTCAACATTGCTAATAATCTGAAATGTTTCTCGAGCAGCAAATCATCAGCATGGATAGAGTGGGAGGTGGTTCTGGAAGTTATCATCTGGACCACTGAGACTGCAGTAATGATGCTGAAAATTCTGTTTTGATCACAGGAATAAATTACATTTTACAATATATGCGCATAGAAAACAGTTATTTGAAATTGTAATAATACTTCACTGTTATTGTTGTATTTTTGATGGAATAAAAGCAGCCTTGGGGAACAGAAGAGACTTCCTTTTTTCTTACTGACCCCAAGCTTTTGAACAGTGGTGTGTGTTTTCCGCTTTTGTGTTGTTTTATCTTTCTTTTATTTTCATTTTAAAATTCCAGTGAATTTCTTTCATTTGTCGATTTCATTGCTCAGACCCTTTGCAGATGTAGGTTCACTCTCCTGCTTGCCCTGATAGATTAACCGATCTTATAAAAATCAGATTGGCCTTGATTCTGAGTGAGTTTTTCAATCTTTGCACGGAACAATATGTGGCCCTGGAGCATAAAACCAGTCATCAGTGTTAATGTTTCGGAATTGAGATGTATACATCATCTGAACGCTGAATAAATAAGCTTTCCATTGATGTATGGTTTGTTAGGATCGGACAATATTTGGCTGAGATACAACTATTTGAAAATCTGGAATCTGAGGGTGCAAAAAAATCTAAATATTGAGAAAATCATCTTTAAAGTTGTCCAAATGAAGTTTCTTATCAATGCATATTACTAATCAAAAATTTTAATATTTGATTATTTACAGTAGGAATTTAAGCAAAATATCTTCATGAAATGTATCTTTACTTAATAATCCTAATGGTTTTTGGCATTAAATAAAAATACAATATATTGTTGGCTATTGCTACAAATATACCCCAACGACTTAAAACTGCTTTTGTGCTCCAGAGTCACATATCACGTTTCAGATCAGTGACACGAAACCACCAGGCAGTAACTGTGTGTTTTCCACAGGGCAGTCCGTCGATGAGCTTTATTCATCATTTGAGCTGTGGCTAAACGGTGGTCACACAATCTTGAAACAGGACGAGCCCCTCTGTCTTCCTCATTTCCCACGTTTTAAGTTTTGTGGAAGCAGGAGAGGAGGTGAGTGAGCATAGAAAGATATTGGTTACCCTTGACAGTTTTATAATAAATAGACTGCAATATGCCATTATTGGGAATAATGTGTTCAATTTTGATTTCTCCAGAAATCATCACCGTTGAGTCATCATTTAAGTCAAAAATAGATCTTGCGCTAAAGGTTTGATTTGTGTATTCCATTTAAACAGCTTTGAAAATGAACATGGCCTTTATTTACAATATGTCTTGCGTGTGTTTTTCCACAGGCTGATTTTGATCTTAAACTACGTGCAATAAATCAAGACGGCTTCCTGATTGCCTGTGTGAATGCAACTCTCAGCTTTCATTGATCTGTAACATGTATTACATTGTGGTAATTACATATTGTTGATCTCAGATGTTATTCTTATATTACTGCATTTCAGTAAAGGAATGTTTAAGTTGTTTTTGTTGTTCCTCTATGAGAGACTAATTGGTGTTTGTACAGTTATGGGAACTGTACTGAGTAAATGTCAGCGTGTGTTCAGGATTTTTGATGCTGTCGGATGATTTTATAATTGTATTGTTTTGCCCTGGTCCCAGATCTTTACTCTTTTAAAACTATAAAAATCCATTAAAAATAAAATACAAACAGAAAGAAAAAAAAATGAGATTATTACCACAAAAAAAAAGGAGTGAAAATATACTAATTTCAATATTTATTTTGTGAAAATTATTTTAGTTATTGAAAACATTTTTATTTTTCTCCTTGAAACTACAGAGGACATTTTCGGTTAAAAGCATGATTGAAATACAGTATGAGACAGTATCTGTGAATAAAATAAAGAAACATCAAGGTAAATATCACATACCATATATCTTTATTATGTTTCATTTCCAAACAAGCTGGAATTTCCTTGAAAATATGATTTAATTCTATCTTTTAGGAGACCTAAAATGCCCAGCTATGAAATTAGCAAATTAGCCAAAGCAAGACAAAAAAAAACACTAATGTTAAAGATTTCCATCACAGAAACACAACAACAGACAGTATGAATTATAGTGGAAATGACACTGCGATGAAAATGTTCATTTCTAGAAAACCTGAAATTTACAATGAATAAAAACTGGAATTCTTTATCATTTTAAAAAAATTATAACTTTTTAATAAAACCTTAAAGGGGTCATATGATGCGATTTCAATTTTTCCTTGCTTTTTAGAGTGTTACAAGCTCTTGGTGCATAAAGAAGATCTGTAAAGTTGCAAAGACTAAAATCTCAAATCCAAAGAGATATTCTTTATAAAAGTTAAGAGTCAGCCACGCCTACCTAAAACGCCTCGTTCTAACACGCCCCCACATGTCTACATCACTATGTGGGAAGATTTGCATAACGCCTCCCAAATGTTTACACAAAGAAAGAAGGCGTAACTTTTATTCTCGCTGTAGTATTGTTGATGCCGCCGCCATGTCGTGAAGACGCTGTGTGCTTCGTTGTGAAAGCGAAACTACTTTGTTTGGTCCAAAAGAGGACGATATCCGCTTCGTCATGCCTGGAGCTGATCCGTGCTGGTCGCTGAGGGAATACATCAACTTCGTACTGTGGATCGCCGGATCGGCTTTCACCGTGGACGAAGCCGGACACGGCATCACAGTATGGTGAGGGGCGTAACATTTCCGTCACACGCTTGAGGTATTCGGCCAATCACAACGCACTGGATAGCTGGCCAATCACAGCACACCTCGCTTTTCAGACCAATGAGTTTTGTAAAAATCAACGTGTTTCAGAAGGCGGGGCATAGAGGAGAAACAATAATGTACAGTATGTGGAAAATAATGTGTTTTTTTGAACATTAAAACATGTCAACACATTCTGTTACACCAAATACACAAAATAATGTTATTTTTAGCAATGCCATATGACCCCTTTAAACTTTCAAATTAAAAGGAAAAATATTTTTTACAATGATTCAAAATAAGAATATAAAGTATTATAGTATCTCAGTGATACTAAAATAACACTGCTTCAGTTCACACACACTAAATATTAGTATTTTCACACAGAAGTCTTGCAGATTTAAATGTAGCACAGCGCAATTCTGACTGTCACCAGTAGATGGCGCCCTTAACTCTTCTGACCGTGTTCCTCTGCTTCACTCCCATCAGGATCAAACAGCTGCACTGCATCGACTTCATGTCCTCTTAAAAATCACTTTTGTTTGTTATTTTTTTGATTTTGTCCCAAGAACGTATTGAAACAAAGTTAATGTATCGGCCTACTGAATGAAGAAGTGAAAAGTGGAACTTTTTTCAATTGCACAAGATATTAGACACCACATTTAATTGCAAGCAACACAAGCAAATACAAAGTGTTTGCCCATTCATAATGACAGCACATACATTCATCACATACCTTCCATTCATTTGGAGTGATGAGACCTGATAATCTAGAAAGATACAGTCCTAATGTGCACATGAAATATTAAACAGGCAGGTCTGGTTGAAGTGTCCACATGCCAGTGTCTTCTCTCTTCCTCAGAGATGAGAGCTGCCTCCTTCCCTATTTCTAATACATTTACTTACTCGTTTCGTTTCATACAGACCAGAACATCCATCGCGAAAGCCATTGCATAATCATTCTGAGCTATATACATCACATATACTTATACTTCAGTAAAACGTTCACTTTCTGAGAAAATGAAAATGTAAGCATAGCCCAGTTTGGGAAATTCATTTAGTTCATTCTGTGCTTGAAAGACGAGCTGTTTCCTCATCTGTTTTCACTCGTAATACAAAGTGAGGCTTTTATTGTACGTGGTCAAAGCTTGTATTAGCAGACAACTTTAGAAAGTTCAAAACTAAGTTTAGAGCCGTTTAAAGACACTAGACATCTAACAAATGTTCTTCCAGTAACATTAATAGAAAATTGCTAGCACAAAAAAATGTATATATTTGATGTTCATCTAATGCTCTAATTCAAAAGTAACATTCTCATAATGTGTTCAAAATTATAAAATGGAATGTTTCATTAACATTCACAGAACCAAGAAAAAAAAACATAAGGAATATTTCAGAAATAACATTTTCATAACTTTAACGGGAATGTTAGTAAAATATTCTTATACTATATTTTTTAGCTAGGTAAGCGTGCGAACAACTGGTAAGATTATGTTTAATACGTATGTTTTTTAGCAATGCAATACAATAGTTTGCTTTATTAACAGGATCAACAACTTAATTTATAAAGCTTCAAGCAGTCTTAGCAAAGGTTATTTGTACCTCTATTACAGTGAGGAGGAACCACAGATGTTTCAATGGCTGATATATTTAGTCAGTACATCATTAATGTTGTTTATTAATAAACAGATAGCTCAATTAATTACTCAGGCCCACAGTAACCAAATGCAGCAACAAAAAGGGAGCAGCAGGACAAACGACTGTTAGCCAAGAATCATCCATCACCAGCAAACCTGTTTTTTCACTTCTTCTCCAACCACCCTTATCTTTGAAGAAGCTAAAGAGTCTACTAGAACCCACAAATGCGACCTATGCAATGCGCTTATTTAAAAGCTGCCTTTTTACAATACAGGTATTCTGGTTTTCCCACATTTGGACAGTTATTGCTCTAAATCCGTGTGCAAAATTCTCTTTAATCAAGCATGTTTTGTCATTCGCTGGCATGAGAAGTGCAGTATGTCGTTTGCTGCAGCTTCGTCCTGCCATCCAGCATTTGTCCAGGAGTTTCCCTAATGGTCTGATTAAGATGTTTGCATTTTTAAATTGAGGAAATAGCACCACTTTGATTCACTGACAGCTAATATAACAGATTATGCAGTGTGTTGTGACGGAGCGGCCTGCAGTGCAGTGTGGGATGGCTCAGACCGCGCTGCTGCGGAGGTATTCTTTCAGGCTCGTTCACAGAGGATAAAGGAAACCTTTTGTTGCTGTGAAGGGTTGTTCCCTAGCAATAGGGTTGCATTTGGAAGCCTAGGTAACGGTCAATAAATAACATCACTCTCAAGTTTCGGCTAGTTTGGAGATCTTGTCTTACTTTGTGTACTGCGCACTAGATTTGTAGGCCTTTCAGAACGTGCTTTAGGTGTAGTTTGCATGATAATGAAAGAAACGAATTGCTTTAATTTGCTAATTAACATATTTATATCAAGTTATTTCACTTTTGGTGGTGTTCTGCAAAGATGCATGACTTGAACACTCTTGGGACTTTGGGAGGAAATGATAAACCGCCTGAACAAGTTATTCATTGATCCATATAGTGACTACAAGACCGATACATTCAAAACTAGAGGGAAAAAAGCCACTCTGGAAATGCCAAACAGTGTTTCTGTTTAATATGAGCATTAATTTTGTGTAGCAATTGATCAGAATTGAAGAATGATCAAGTTCTCGGTAGTGGATCAGTTATAATATCCAGTATCACAATGGAGAGATGCTCGCTGCGTGTCGGGGGGACAGGGAGGGTCTACTATCCTGCTATCAGCAACCCGAGGAATTCACAGCTTTAACAGACACAACCTTACAGTTGATAAAAACCTGCAAAATCCAATCATCATGCAATATTTCTTTTGCCATCTGAAGTTAATTAACATTTAGTTCTCAGTACAGCCTGTGTTGCATGCCAGACTGAAAACTTTCTTTTATTAATGTAAAGTTCTTAAAAGTGTAATTTTCTTTGCACCTTTATCACTGACGTCAGTACTTTTACTTTCCCATTTTTCATTTACTGTGTATTTTGTGTCTTTTTTTGTTAAAGTACAAGTGTTTGTCATACCAATAAAACACTGAACTATAAAATATCAGTTTACACAAGTTATTTGTGTGTTATTTATAGTCTTTAATTAATGTTGTCATGTAATGAATTATTGTTCATTTTCATTTTATATCAATAACAAAAAAAAAATCATTTGTATTGTTTACATTTTATTATTAATGTTAATACAGATAATTTGCCAAGATTAACTATTGTTTTTCATTTGATTTAATAATAATATTTTTTTGGTTAAAATTGTTAATATTTTACTTACCAGAGTTTATTACGACTATGACTATTGACTATTCATGGTTTGATTTTTATATAATAATATTAGTAGGTCGTCATTTTAAATTTACTTATCTTAATATGATTATATTTTATTATGACATTAAGAAGTTATCAACCTCCAACCAGACGGGATAATATTAATACAGTAGTTTGCCTAGATTACGTCTACAACTATTAATATTTACATTTCCTTTTTTTATCTGTCTAACATTATTTTACATCCCATTGTTCTTTCTTTGTATATTTTGTCTTCCTGTCCACATGGCATCATGTTAATACAGATAAGATCCACTTTTATGTGTGTGTGAGAGAGAGAGCGAGATGGTGTGTGGGTGTGAGAGGAGAGGTGAGAGCGAGAGAGATGTGTGTGTGTGGTGTGTGTTTGGTGTGTGTGTGTGAGAGAGCTGAGAGCGAGAAGATGGTGTGTGTGTGTGTGAGAGAGAGAGAGAGATGTGTGTGTGTGTGTGAGAGAGAAGAGAGAGAGAGTGTGTGTGTGTGTGAAGAGAGTGGAGCGAGAGAGTGGTGTGGTTTGTGTGGGGTGAGAGAGGAGAAGAGAGTGTGTTGTGTTGAGATAGTGAGAAGATAGTGTGGGTGTGTGTGTGAGAGAGAGAGAGAAGAGAGAGAGAAGAGAGAGAGAGAGAATGTGTGAGAGAGAAGAGAGAGCGAGAGAGTGGGTGTGTGTCGTTGGGTGAGAGACGAGAGAGAAGTGTGTGTGTGTGAGAGGAGCGCTGAGGGAAGAGGGTGGGGGTTGGTGTCTGGGGGTGATCGAAGAGAGAAGTGTGGGTGTGAGAGAGAGAGGAAGCGAGAGAGAGTATGTGTGTGTGGAGTGAGTGAGAGAGAGTATGTGTGTGAGTGAGAGAGAGAGAGACTGTGTGTGTGTGTGTGTGTGTAGAGAGAGAGAGAGTGTGTGGTGTGAGAGAGAGTGAGAGCGAGAGATTGTGTGGTTGTGTGGGAGAAGGAGAGTGGGGGGTGAGAGAGGAGAGCAGAGAGTGGGTGTGGGTGTGTAAGAGAGAGTGGTGGTGTGGGAGAGAGAGAGAGACGAGAGGTTGTGTGTGTGTTTGTGTGTTGGAGAGAGAGAGAGCGGAGAGAGGTGAGTGAGTGTGTGGTGGCAGAGAGAGAGAGAGAGAGAGAGGAGTGTGTGTGGGGTGTGAGAGAGAGTAGGTGTGTGTTGTGAAGAGAGAGAGAGAAGCGAGAGAGTGTTGGGGGGTGTGTGTGAGAGAGAGAGCAGTTTGTTTGAGGAAAGATAGCACAGCGAGAGTGTGGGTGTTGTGTGTGTTGGAGAGAGAAGAGAGGCGGCGCTAGAGAGAGAGTAGTGAGTGTGTTGTGTGAGAGAGAGAGAGCAAGAGCGTTTTTGTAAGCGAAGAGGAGAGAGTGTGTTGTGTGTGAGAAGAGAGAGAGCGAGAGGAGTGTGGGTGTGTGGGTGTGTGTGAGAGAGTGAGAGAGAGAGAGTGAGTGGGTGTGTGTGTGAAGAGAGAGAGCAAGAAGAGAGTGGTGGGTGTTAAAAGGAGAGAGAGAAGAGTAGTTGGTGTGTGTGTGAAGAGAAAGACGAGAGAGTGTGTGAGAGCGAGAGAGAGAGTGAGAGAGAGTGTGTGTGTTTGTGTGAGAGAGTGTGTGTGAGAGAGAGTGTGTTTGTGAGAGAGAGAGTGTGTGTGAGAGAATGTGAGAGTGTGTGTGTGTGTGTGAGAAAGAGAGAGAGAGAGAGAGAAGATAAGTTTGCGCGTGATCTGTGTCGCGAGAGAGAGCGCGAGAGAGTGTTGTGGTGTAAGAGAGAGAGAGAAGAGTGATTGTAACAAGATGGTGTGAGAAGAGAGAGAGAGAGAGAAAGAGTGTGTGTGTGTGTGTGCTTGTGTGTGTGAGAGAGCGAGAGAGAGTGAGAGAGAGTGTGTGTTTAAAGTAGAGAGAGAGTGTAGTGGTGTGTGTGTGAAGAGAGAGAGTGTGTGTTGTGTAAGTTAAGTATAGAGAGAGAGAGAGGGAGTGTGTTTGTGTGTGTGTGTGTTTGAGAGAGAGCTAGTGGGTGTGTGTGTGTGAGAGAGGAGAGAGAGAGTGTGTGTGTTGTGAGAGAGAGAGTGAGTGTGTGTGTAGAGGAGAGAGAGAGAGGAGAGAGTGAGTGAGTGTGTGTTGTGTGTGAGTGTTGTGTGAGACGAGAGAAGTTTGTGTTGCAAGAGAGAGAGAAGGAGAGGAACGTCTGGAGTGTGGTGGTGCTGATAGAGAGCACGAGAGCAGCGGGGCGAGAGAGAGAGTGAGTGAGGTAGTGTGTGTGTGGTGAGAGAGAGCAGCGAGAGAGAGAGATAGAGAGGGGTGTGTTCAGAGCACGAGCGAGATGTGTGTTGGTGGTGAGAGAGAGAGAGGAGGGGGGGGGTGTTGTGTGGGGGTGAAGACCGAGAAATAGAAGGATGTGTGTGTGTCTGGGGTTTGGTGTGGTATGTGGTAAAGATCGAGACGGAGAGTAGAGAGAAGGGGGCACTAAAGCGTGTGTGGTTTGGTTTGTGTGAGAGATAGCACTAGGTCACGAGATGATGTTGTAACGCGGAAGATATTGGCGAGGGGTGGGGTGTGTGTGGTGAGAGAGAGAGAAGCGGAGAAGGAGACGGAGACACGACAGGAAGAGAAGAGTGGGTGTGTTGTCAGAAGATAGGAAAGACGTGGTGTGTGTGAGAGAGAGAGCGTGTGTGTGTAAGAGCGAGAGAGAGAGAGAGTGTGGAGTGAGGTGTGTGTGTGTGTGTGTGTGTTGGTTGTGTTGTGTGTGTTGGTGTGAGAGAGAGAAGAGGAGTATAAGGAGAAGAGAGGAGAGATAGAGAGAGGGCGTAGATAGGTAGAGAGAGATGAGCTGTTTGCCTCCTCAAAGCTCACTCCCTAAGCTCTCGGCGTGAGGGGAATTTGGGAGAGTGGGAACTCAACCGCAAAGTTGACGAACTTTTCACATCTTTTACAAACGCCATTTTGATTTCGGCTCCGAAGAAAAAAAGGAAAAAAAAAAAAAAAAAAATGAGAAAAACAACTTTTGCAGCTTCTTTCTGTTTCTCTCCGCTTTCCCCGCTCGCTCCTCAGCGGTCACCAACCATCATCATCATGCTGCAATCATCAATGGTCTCGGCGAAAGCAACCCAACCCCAACAAAGTCAAGCGTAAGTGACTCGGCTCTCCTAAACTCTCTTCTCGGCCTTTTTGTCTGCTTCCTTCTCTGTGTTGTTTATTTTGAGGCGTTGTTTAATGCGTCACTTCGGCGGGAAAGTTCCAGCGTACACTGTTTTTTCCTCGTTGCGCGAGGAGAGACCTGATGCCCAAACCTGCTCCAAACAACGCCGTTTCTTTAAGACATCGGCGTGTTTCTGCGCACACAACTTTGTGGTTATCTTTACTAACTTTTTAAAGCCGTATGGAAGTTGTTTCAAGCGGTGATGGGGTTGAGAGTCTGCTGCTGTTAGCTAGCGTTAAGCTAACGCGCCGCGGAGCATCACTTCCATCGCGGTCGAAACCGTCGTTTTTAATGCGTGTAGTTCTTTTGTTTGCTTTCTTGCTCGTTTGGTCTGGTTCGACAACAACCTGTTGCGTCACAAAGTTTGTTTATCTCTTTAAGGAGGCCTGTTTCTGATCGCGAAACCGTTCAGGTAGTTGCTGAGGTAATTCGAGGAAAGTAACGTCGGGTGGTTTTATCGTCGAAAGCGTTTTGTGATTCTGTCACAGGACTTGTTAAGATGTGCATCATCGAGGTAAAGACGATAGGTCTGTTGTTTCTGTAAGTTTGATGAAACCGTTGTCGTCGTGAACTGCAGGAATGGATGATGGATTAATGGTTGCTAGGCGCTTGTGTCTCTTCTCTTCTCGCCGAGGCAGAAACTCAGAGAGACGAAGGTAAACGTGGCGAGTTCACGGCGTCTGCATGCTTTTAAGATGCTATTCCTGGGGTTAAGTAGTCGAAAGTATCTTGCTTATTATTATTTAAGCAAGGGTAGGCGCAAGGCCTCTGGGAATCATCGATAAAATACTGCATCAGCATTGTTTATGAATGATATTGCATGAGCCGTGCATTTCAGACAAATAGGCTAGTTTGTGGATATATTTGTTGTGTCGTTTATGTGTGGACATGATCATAATGACTGAAGACAAGTCGTATTTTCTAGTGGGAAACTCTGGTTGTGATGCTGGAAGCTGCGTGTTGATTGGACATTGCGGAAATGTATAGATAATATCATAATGTATCTATAATCTATAAATATTCAGATCAGTAAGCAAGGCTGAAGCCAATGGTGTTTATCACTCAGCTTTCACAGTCTCTTCACATTTAGTTGTGGTACCAATAAGCTGGTAGAAATGAATATTTTTCATCATTTTTTAATATAGTTATTTAGGTTTATCGTTCACAATATAATTCTTTTTTTTTAGACTACTTCCAGGTTCTGTTACCTTCTTGGATTTGTGATATGTCGTAATAACAAACTCGATATTCAAAGGAACGAATTTCCCAAGGCAGCAATAGTGCCAGAATTAAGCCAGAGCATCTAGTTTTGAGTGTCGCCAGGTAACACGCTAACAAAAAGACTCCTTAATCTCTCGTCTCCAGCTCCGCTCTCCTCCAGTAAAACATCTCTGACTTTCAGAAAACCCATTCCACTTCGCACTGCTTACGTCTAGTCTGGAGTGGACTGGTTCAAGTAATGAAAAGTCCCAGTACTGCTCAACCAATCACGATAGATGACCAAAACTAGTTTTGGGGTCATGGCAAATAAAGAAGTTTCCTCTTGCCTTTTTTTTAAAGGCAGGGAGGAGAGGACGGATCCGGATGAGCAGTTCAGATTCCATTACGAAATTCAACACGGGAGACGAGCAGAGTCACTACACGGACATCATGCCTCTCTCCATCTCTAAATATAAGATCTTATGCGATCCCTTAAAATAAAAGCCCCACCTGATGTTTTTAGCTGGACCACTAAGCACATTTTCTGTGCTTTTCTCTCAAATCAGTGATGTCGAAGTTTGGCAGAGACCGGACGTGTTATGAGTAGGACCATACGGAGGCCTAGCAGCCAGTCTTAAAGGATCAGCTTGATGATGGTGTGGCTAAAGAAGGAGGCTGTTTAGTTTTGTTTGTTTTCTCTTTGGCTAAGGCTAATAGGAAAGTTTGCTCTCATATTTGTGCTTTTTTTATTTTTAAAGGCACATTTTATAGAGATTCAAAAGCATGCAGTCGTACAAACACACATTTTTTTTGTTCTTTGAGCTGTGCTAATGGAGTTTATGAAGTGTCTAGTGTTTTTACATGCAGTATGTTGTGAGTTAAACCCCAAAGAAAACAGATATTGATGCTGAACTGTCAGGGAAGTTTCTACTTTAGCTACCAGTGAATAGAAACCAACGCATACTGCCCCAATGTGATTTTAATTTTTTTTAATGCATTTTAGATGTTTCATACCTAATGCATTCTCAAACACTTGGAAATCTGGTCTCCAGTCCGTCATGGGATTTTTTTCTAGTGCTAATTAAAAGTATATCACCCTCCCTCGGGTCTCAGTGAGAGTCCCGGGTATTGACATTATCTTAATTCATTATAGTAATTCCCAAGATACCTACACAGCAGACCTCGGTTGTGTCTGCCAAATGATAAACACTTTACAGCTCTGCTTTGCATCACTGACTTTCTCAGATTTACATTTAATTTCATTTGATTTTCTATCTTCGATTGACCATCCTACTTGAAATGCCATGTAAATAATTGATCCCAGATTCAGTTGCACAAGGTGCATCTGAAATATCACATCTTGTTATACCTTTTTAGGTACTAATGTTAGGTATCTGTACCTGGTTTATGCATTATTCATCCATTCATTCAAGGTGTGTTGCTGCACATTTTTGTGTTTTTATTGATTTACTAATGATATTGAAGTCTAAATGAGACCTTGAAATGTGCAACCTGATGGAGAGGGACCTGCTTTTGGCCCTAGGGCATGATGGGTTGCCCCTTTGGCTCCCAAGCTATATTTAGCCTGCCTTTTTTAGATAATATTATATTCCATCCCTCCGTAAGGCGTATAGCGGAGACAGGAACACAGCAGGGGAACAGCTTGGATGGAGTGAGAGATGGAGGAAAAAGAGCCCTAAAGTGTATTTGTAGTTGTTTCCACAAATTGGGCGTTTATCCATAAATATTAGGACTCTGCTGTAATTAATATCACACAAAAGAACTGGATATTCAAATATTTTTTTTTTTTTTTTTTTTTTTTTTTTTTTTTTTTTTTTTTTTTTTTTTTTTTTTTTTTTTTTTTTTTTTTTTTTTTTTTTTATTTTTTTTTTTTTTTTTTTTTGTTTTTTTTTTTTTTTTTTTTTTTTTTTTTTTTTTTTTTTTTTTTTTTTTTTTTTTCTTTTTTTTTTTTTTTTTTTTTTTTTTTTTTTTTATTTTTTTTTTTTTTTTTTTTTTTTTTTTTTTCTTTTTTTTTTTTTTTTTTTTTTTTTTTTTTTTTTTGACAATCTCATTCAAGAATGGCAGCAATTAGTTAGAGATGCAGAGAGTTGTGGGTTTAATTGTTGTAAGGGTTGATTTTATTAGCACTCACATTAACTGGTGTTTTATTAAAACGAGTGGTTTATTTCAGAATGACACAGGTGTGCTTCGGTCTGGAGGTCTGTACTAGAATAGTGTTGGGTGCTGACACTTTAGCCTCAGCTATATTTGTGGTTGTCCTGCTTGAAGTCCCTCATTGCCTACTGTTTGTTAATGCAGTAAGAAGAATGCAGACATTTCATGAATGCTGCTCTGCCGCCTCCTCACCGTGGCTCATTATTGTTAACAACCTAGATGTGTCATATATGGGATTGAAGGCTTAACCTCAAAAATTCAACCAATCCTCTCTGTGATTGCAGGAGTTGTCATGGCCCACACAGGCAGCATTTATCTTTGGCTGTGGAAACATGAAAAACATGTTTGGTTCAGAAACAGTGAAGCTGCTGAAGAACTAGCAGTTGCAATAGATTTACTTTAGAACAACTGAGATACTTTTCTAAACTAATAAATGACTTGATCTATTTGCTAAGGCAAGTATATGAATCATTTGTAAGTTGCTTCGGATAAAAGTGTCTCATAAATGTAAATGTAAACATCACTATTTTGGTTTTTCAAAACCATAATTATTGATCTTGTGTACTTCGTGTGAGGCATCAACTCATGTGGCCTGTTGAGGCGAGATGTTACCTTTTCAAATGGTTTATCTAACTGACAAAAAAAAGGTCCCATAGACTTACATTAAAGGATGGACCCATTGAGTTTTGCAAAGACGGAACACTCTGGCAAACGCATAATAGCCTCGTTCAGATTGTCAGCGCAAATCCAATTGACATCCGATCATACTTAGATAAGTCTGAATGACAATGAATTACGTGAAATCCAATTTTTGCAAATCCGTTTCGAGCTACATTCATATATGGTTTTGAATCCTATTCAAATCGCATTCCTGGAATTGGTCCTTTTGTAGAAAACATGCTGAATGTCTTTGCAGAAACAGGCTTGTGTTCTTGCGAAGTGAAAGTCAAGCAGAAAAAGACTACTAGTACTGCTAGTATATACCGCTGCCGATGCCTCATAAGACGAAATATAATACAGTGCGACAGCATCATGTTGTCATGTCGTAAGACAATAGGTGCGTCCCAAATCGCGTACTTGTGCACTATTCCATGATATTTTGTAGTATGAATAGTGCGAGTAGTGTTCGCATTTAAAATTCCAAAAAGAAAAATTGCACTTTAAATACACGGATGATACACTAAAGCAGGGGTGCCCAAACTCGGTCCTGGAGGGCCGGTGTCCTGCAGAGTTCAGCTCCAACCCTAATTAAACAAACCTGAACCAGCTAATCAAGCTCTTTCTAGGCATACTAGAAACTTCCAGTCAAGTGTGTTTCCAGCTGGTTGGAGCTAAACTCTGAAGGACACCGGCCCTCCAGGACCGAGTTTAGGCACCCCTGCACTAAAGTAACCGAAAAAAGCGAAGTTGGACTGAGCTCAACTGTCGCAGCTTTAATTATGTCAGGAAAGGGGAGGGGTTATTAATGACAAAAATAACCCATCAAATTCATACACTACATGGTTGAGTTCATAGTGTAAGTGTATAGTGCATCATAGGGCTGTCAAAAAAAATTTGAATATCCATTGAATTTAAAATAAAAATCCACATTATAATGCAAAAACATTGCATTCGAATTTAAGGTCTGCGTCAGCCGTCAGGCAGCCTTATCAGTGGCGCACGAGATGCGATGACAATGTAAGTGTCATTGCATTTGAATGCTTTTGTTAGCCTATCCAGTTGAACCCACTAGATGCGGCGCTGCTACGTTGTTCATTCAATATATTGCGGGAAACGAGAGCATCAGTGTGGAGAAGATGTTGTTTACGTCAAAACTGAAACCAAGCCGTTCACACAGAACGCATATTTATCACATTTTCTAAAGGGACATCTATCAACGTTGCACTCGCATGTCGCACAAAGGAGCCGCATGTTTAGAAAGACATGTAAAATTAATGCAAGTTCAACTTTTAAAAAACATGTCTAAGACGTTATGGCGGTTTTCCCCCATCCCACTCTATCTCATGTTTTTAAATGAAGAAAGTAGCCTACTCTTTGTGACTGGTTTTCGGTCCTTTGTATTAAACTATACATACATGCATGGTGCTGTTTTTTTACAAATTGTTTAAGCAACTTTATTAATTATATATGGTTTATAAACATTATTTTAAACATTATGCACTTTTTTTTTTTTAAAGATAGTTGTTGTTTTATTACACTTTGAAGAAACGTGCATAGTATTTTGCTCAATGCGCCCTCTTGTGGCCTCAGGAGAGAAGCCAAAAGCTTTTTTCCCCCTAACTGAAATTATGCCTTTTACATTAGAATATAATTCGAATTTTGATAAGTATTCAAGTAGAAAATTCGAATTTAGTTTTTTAGTCATTTTGACAGCCCTAGTGAATCATTTGGGATGCAGTTAATCTGTTTTCCAAATTGTTTTTATCGCAGGCATAACAATGGAATGGCAATGCCATAGAAGCCAACGCACATTACATAAAATGAAAGCATGCTTCTGCACAAGCAAATCAGATATGAACAGTTGCAATACACTGTGGACTGTCAGACGTCTAGATTGGATTCCAGTTGGATATGCACAAAAACGGATTTGCGCTGACAGTCTGAACGAGGCTAATGTGTTCTATAAGTCTAATTTGAATCTAGATTTATTGTTCAATAGCTTTTATCAAAACTCTTCATTTAAGTGATTGTTTATCATGCTTTTAAACTCTGCTGTAGCTGTAGGATTGTTAAGAACCTTTCATCAGAGCACTGACCCAATCATCTGCCATGTTAACTAGTCATCAGGCTAATGAGCCATAAGGCTCAATGAACACGTCTGAAGCCCTGTTACTGCGGCCCGTCTTATCAGCTTTCGCTGCTTCTCCCCCGAGCCGCTCCAACCAGCAAACAATGTTGGTATTTGCTAAGAGTTCAAAGTCTAACCCATTCTTTCACATCGAATACGATGTGAAAGAATGTCACAATGGAGGCGAGGACAGGGCAGGGAAGGAAAAAATGGAGCTCTAGCAAGCTGAGAAGAGGAGATGAGAGGAAAGACAGGAAGTGAAACTTTCCTCTTCTCTGAGGTGGAGGGGGAAGAGATGAAGGAAGTGTTCGAACAATAGCGAGTTAGTCGCACGGCTGTTTTCCCTCTCTGACCCCACTGGCAGAGAATTTTACTTATTTTAAGCAAAATGCATTCATTTAGTTTTTTTTCCCCTTGGAAACAAGACTAAATATCTAATGTAATTTTGCTTATCTAGTAAATGCATCTTAATTTAAGAATTTTAAAATATTTTTACTAGAAATAAGACAAAAGTTCTAAGTAAGATAATGTTTTTTTTGCAGTGTAGACCTACTAGTTGCTTTGGCAATGGCCTCGTTTTTATAACTTTTTTCTCTCTTACTTGTTGTTTCCTTAAGATAAATGTTTAACTAAATCTGAAGTGTGGGCCGACTGATGTACGGCTCGTTTTCTGTCTCTGCTCTCGTTTGCTCTCTCAAGCCTGAAGCTCTCTCTCTCTCTTTCTCCCTGCCTCTCTCTCTCTCTCTCTCTCAATCAATGCCTATCTCTCTCTCTCCTCTTCCTACTCTCTCTCTTCCCTTCTCTCTATCTCTCTCTTCCCTGCCTCTCTCTCTCTCTCTCTCTCTCTCTCTCTCCCTGCCTCTCTCTTGCTGACTAAACAGTTTTGTCAGCTGGCAGTTGCTCGCAGGATTTGCGATAGCTTCTGGAGGCTGGGACGAGGGGGGAGGGCGGTACTCACAGGCAGCATTTGTTGCTTAGTGGAGCTGGCCGAGAGAGAAAAGAGGGAGGGAGGGAAGAAAGGGTGGAACAGAGAAGACGCGAGTGGTTGCAGAAAGAAAAAAAGAGGCCAGCAGCATCGCACAACCAGTTTCTGTCTGATTACTTGTGAGGGAGAGAGCAAGCAAATGATACAGTTGCACTAATCGTCATCTTGAGCTGGAGATGGGATGCTGTGCATCCCAAAAAGGGTAGCTTCGTCACATGTTCTGCGTCTGGCACGTTTGAGGACATGCAGAGAGGCCTTTGTGTAAACAGTGCAAATCTGGTGTTCTTATGTCAGGCGCTAATCGAAGGCCAAGAGTTGGTTGTTTGCTCCTGTCTGCTCAGCTAGTCTGCCACCCTTCCACTCGACGGGCAACAAATATAGACTGCAAGGATGAGCTGCCCTAATGACATGTTACCTGGTGCATGATGGGAAAAGATGTAATCCTGGGATGCAGCTCGACAAACATGACATGTTGACCACATGTTGAGCAGATCTGTTTATGGTCATTATTGTCATTTTTGTGTTGCTCCTTTATACTGTGGAAGATAGGTAAATATTGAGTGTGATTATCATTGAGACAATATGTTTATCATATTAAATATTCATTTATATTGTCATTGTACTAAAGTAAATAATGAAAATATAAAATGTTTTGCAAAATATAAGCAGTTTAAAAAAACAAAACAGGATTACAGAAATTACAGCAACAGAAACTGACGTGTGATGTCTGACTTGACAAGCAGATACATTCTTTATATGTTTGTGTTTAACATTCAAATCAATATCTTAAGTTAACATGTTAATTTTATAAATTCAACACTAACTTTAAAATCACATTACCCCCCCTTCCCCCCCTCCTTTTTTACCCTTGTTTAGCCCTGGTTTAAAAATCCCTGGCGTGAGATGGGGAATTATTAGCAGACACCTAGTGATGCACCTACATTTTGTGGCTGAAATAGCAAAAAAAAAAAGAGTTTGTTTGGAAATAGTTTTGAAGTGTCAAAATCAGAGTTTAATTAGCATTTCTCTGATGATGCATTTTGACTGAATGCACTACAATTATCCAAATTACCCTATTACTCAATTACCCAAACTTTGTTTACATTTTTTGGCTAAATGAAAACTTCAATTTTGGTTTCAGGAAAAATAATTGTCTGCATACAGACCTCAAACCACAACACCCTGGCATAGCAGTGAGTTTTGCACTTTTTCACTAAATGGCAGTGCCGATGTGTTGTATTGGAAGCTGTGTGCTTTGTTTTTCAGTTCCGCCGCTGGTGCTTACGGGGACAGTCCCTCCATGTTGTCACCTCAACGTAATCCAAGCTTCCGCTGTACTGTTTATTTTTGGCATGCAGTGATGGATAAGAAACGGATAATTCAAGTGCATAACAACCTTCCCATTCACCCCATTCTTCAAAACCGATGTACACGTCTCCCATTGCGCATCCCCAAACACACCCATGGTTCCTGCCCTCCTCTGCTCATCGCTCGGAAAAGGTACTGTTGAAGTTGTTCACAAACACAGTACACACCTGCGTCCACAAGTACGGAGCGCATGCACCTACCTGCTTGCACCTTAGGCTCGTAAAGAGTTTAACCAACTCACTTCCTTGCAACCTCTGGTGCATAACATTTTACTGGCCTCTCTACTGAGAGCAATCCCCTTGCACAGGCTGCTAGGAGTGTAGGGGACGGAGAGGGAGGCGACGGGAACTGGAGGATGTCCTGATTACTGGACTGGCCTTGGGTGGAGTGCGGATACACGGGAGTGAGGAATCAGGAATGGGAGGAATACCTCGGGCTCTAAAACTCCACCTGCATTTCCGGGTTCCACTTTCCTTAATACAACTAGTCTTCGCACCTCCGCAAGTTTAGACAAAAACGTTTTTTGCGTCACATTTCCTTTGAAAACACCATTGCATCCAGATCGCTTCTATCGTCTGACAGTCTGACTAAGATAGCTGTTACTGTTGAGTCACGCATCATACTGAAGACTCTTCCTGAAAGCCACACCCTGGTCCCTCAGAAAAATCTCTCGAATCTTCTTAAAACCTTGCAGAGTCCTCACCCTTCTCTCATTGACATCTCAGGGCCATTTTTGAAATAGACACCGCCACGCTCCTTCTGTTTAGGGACCTCAGCATTAGAAAAGTAGGCAGATTGCTGATATCTGGCTACTGTTTCCAAACTAAATCGCGTCTTTGTGATGGTGAGACGGCGGAAAGAGAGCGACGGGGTTGGTGAGAGGTCTAGGGTTCTCAAGAGCCCAATTTCTGGCTCAGAATTCGATATGTCAAGGTGAAACAGGTAAAGGTGTGTCTGCTCGCTGTCTGGGGTGACGGCTACACACCGCTAGGCTCCCATGGGGAAACAAGGAGTCATGGGCAGGCTCTGCTGACCTCCCCCTTAGGAGACCCGCACTACTAAAACAGCGAGCAGGGGTATGCGTTACTCTCGTCTCTGAACCTTGGCCGATTTCCGCAGGGGCTGTGTACACAAGGTCCACCGAAACCTGCCCTCCGCAACTACCTCTTCCCCGCAAGCCTTGCGTCGCTGGATTTTCTGAGGGACCCACCCCAGAAGACTGGGTTAAAAAACCGAAGACAAATCAAGAATGTAAAGTTCCTTCTCAGTCTATTTCACCCCAAAAATAAACACTATCTTTTGAATAAAGGAAACAACCCATTTTTCGGACCATCAGCATGGCACGCTGCCTTCTTAGTGGTCCTAAATTCGTGTGATTTTTGTCACTGCGCTTTGTACTTTTTAGATTTGTATGTCAATTAGCCTAACGTCTTTGCTTGGGCGCTGAACATGATCTAGACATTTCTGCGTCTTTGTTTTTCACCAAGTGACAAACCTGAAACCCTCCTTCTCACTTTGTGACTCAGTCCTTATCGTGGTAGGGCACCCTATGATTTGCCGCAGATGCTGGTGAGGTGTGGGTGTAATTCGCGGAATCGCATCATAAAAACGGATCCTGTATAATTGGCGATGTCATGAAATCATCCATTTTGGAATTAGATAAACAAAGTAGGTCAGGTACAGTGTGGTTAATGTACAACAACTACAAACTACATATGAACTAGTCGTCGAGTGATAACTAAGCGCCTAATGCTGAGCGCATTTAACATAGAAGCTGAAAATGAATAGTTCAGACGGAGGGAGTGGGGGGGGGGGGGAACGAAGGGGGAAAGAGAAGCTCAAAAGGAAAAACGAAGCAGGGGGAACACAAGTGTTGGGAAGGGTTAAAGCGGTGAGAGAGGAAGGGTACAGTGGAGGTGGGGGGAGTGTGGGAGAGTCTCCCCTTCACCCGCGCACAGCTTACACCTGTGTTCTGTGTTTTTCTGGTGACTGCGTTTTTCGTTACTACACACATACGAAGCGCCCGTGACTACTTGACACTGTGTTTTACAGTCTCATTCCGCCTCAGAATGAGTACTGAACACATACATAATCTCTGAACTGCTCTGAGATGCACTGGGTCGGTGAGCATTTTACCGTTTCTTTGAAAAACGTATTTGCATATGTATAGGTTTGGGCAACAGAAACTCTCAGGTCTTTCACTTCAGCACCTGTCAAACTGGGTGTGAAAATATATGTGACTTAGCTGTAATGGTATAGTATAATAGAAGGGTTTTTTTATGAGGTTATGTAAATCTTTCATTGTTAGGGTGTTGGTGTGGGGCGGCAAAAGGAAAGAGCATGTAGGGGGCAGAAAAAATGGAAATACACACACAGTATTTCTGGGAAAAAATAAATAAAATATATTATTTTTTATATAAAAGTCGAACCTGTCGATGTCAGATTTTTTGATTATTACAATTTAATGAAACCATTAAAATGGAATCCATAAAAATAATGGAAAACACAGTATTGGCTAAATAAATAAATAAAATAAAACTGAATTTGAGAAAACTAAAACATTTCATAGGTCCTTAAAAATATAATTTTTTTTTACTTTTAATAATTTCTGGTTCAATTGTAGAGTGTCCTGTGTTCCAATTAATTAACTGCTTTTGATTAATAAAAATGTAATTTAACCATTAGAACACGGTCTAGAAAAATTTAAATGGGAAAAAAAAAAAACGAATTTCCAAACAACTGTTTGTGTGACGGATAATCCGAACTTCTGTGCCGGCAATGAGATTATAAGAGGGGATGAGTGGTAACTTCCACATTTCAAAGCATCTTCATCATCAGAAAACCATGTGGACACATCTACTTCCTTCATCTAGTTTCGATCCATCCGGAGCATCTCACAAAACTTGTCTATCTAAGAAGTGTTATCATTAACCAGGGAGTTAGGACTCCACTTGTGAACTTTGTTACGAAGTGCTTGAGGAAAAGTAGAGCAGAGGCAATAATAAACTTAATCAGAGAGCAAAGAAGATAACCAGGCTGTTGATTGGCTCATGGGAAGACCAGATCAAGGGTTCGTATGAAAGTACAGACTTTATAAAATGCATGTCAGGGCCTCTGACAAAATGGCTGCTTCACTCATCCACACGGGTTATGGTTACAACTAGCCTGTATTTTGTGGTTGTGCAAGTTGAAATTGATGAGTTTAGGAATTACGTAAATCTTTTGAAGCTCAAAAACATCCTAATTTGAATGAAGAGTCCTTCGTGCGCCCTTGGTGTTTGATGTGCAAAACGTCTGTTTTGTCTCAATCAATGTTGCGTAACTAGTCATAAAGTGGGTAGTGTCCCTGTAATGTCTTCTAGATTGCGCTCATTTCATTCTGCCAGAATCTTTGAACAAGGTCAGTGGGCTGCTGATAAGTTATAAAGAAAGTTACAAAGAAATTGACAATCCTGTAGAAAACTTTACTAATGTCACAAAATTTGTTGCACTTTTGCATTGTTTTGCCTGTAGAAAACTTTACTAATCTCACAAGATTGTGTTGCACTTTTGTGTTGTTCTGGCTTTTAGATCACCATAGATTTGTTCCCAGATTTCAGGTGTTACTTCATTTAAAACCTCTCCTGATGGTGATTGGTCACTTTCGAGCCACACGTCAGTGTTTGTGATTCAAGCGCGTGTTTCATGGCTTGCTAAGGAAATGGCCTATCCCACAAGGCTGTGTGTGAGTCTGTTAAACCTCTGCAGAACAGGAAACGGTGGATACTGGATGCTTTTTCAGGTTCTTATGATTATGATAACTATTGTGCTACATTTAGGGATTGTTCATCAGAACTAGTGAAGTAGGCCTAAATGGTTTCAATATTTGCCAGGGGAAAGCAGTTCTGCTAATCTGGCTCTTTTGTTAGTGGTAAACATTAAATACTTAATCGGGTCATGCTCTTAGAACCTCGCGCCAAGAAAAAAGTGTTTAGAGCTCAAAATCAGTGGAGGAAACCAGAACTTTTTCCATTGTTGAGTCGTGACCTTTTCTGCTAAGCCTGCTTGCCTTTGTTTGAAACTTGTAATTGTCCCTTCCTGCATGTTTTAACCCCTTTTATCCTTTCAGGACCTCACAATGTTGGGGGCTGTCACCCACCCACCAATCTGTACCCACTCTAGTGCCGCCTTACGTCTGATGGGACCCTCTTTATCAATGTGTGGGCAAACATTAAGGGGCCTATAGAGATGGAAATGAGGCCTTTGCGGCCCTGCAGCCGAGATGCTGGTGCCCTAACGCCTCAACAGACTGTCATGGAATTACAAAAGAGATTGGTCTGTAATGACCACCCGTCCTTTGACTGCTGCTGGGCTTGTGTACTTTCTTTCATTTCTGTACTGGCTGATGTCATTCAGATTCGTCATTTAAAGGTGGTTTCAAGCTAATTGACACTTAAAGGACAATACAAGCATAAATAACATCATGCTGTGAAGTCTAGTGGATAACATTGTACAGTTGTGTACTTTACTCCCAAATTGAGTCTTCTGAGTTTTACATAATCGTTTAAATATACGTATTGGGATAGTAGGTGACACTTAAGATGCTTTTTTTTTTCTTCTTTTTTTTGAAGCTGACACTTTGTAAGAATTAAAGTATTTAAATGCACAATTAAAATTGATACATAATGTAGAAGGATTGGAGCTCCAAATGACATGATATTTAATTGTCGTTTTCACCAGCATTACAGTAAAAATCTAATTAAGTCTGATTGTGAAATGTCTTTTCACGATGACTAAACCACAAAAGGCTGTGTAAAATAGACTATAGAATATATGACTGTTTGTTTTAAAGAATTGCATTTGAGGCATCCACAGTACAGTTTTTTTCTACCGCAGATCCATTTGCAGAGTTTGCTAAATTATCACATTGTATGATGGCTAGCTAAAATATAGATGTAAAAAAGCTTTAATTTCAATCATGTCACGTATACGGACTACTCTGTACATACATTTATTGTTTTCAGTTTTAGTTTTGGTGCTTTTGGTAAAAGCTTAATTGACACTTTTTCTTGTGTAGAATGGCATTTAGTGATTACAGCAAAATGCACTGAATGAATTGAATTCGCTCATAAAGTTCTCGCTTTTGGCTTGTTCTTTCTTTGATGACGGCCTGTGCAGCCTTTTGTAGGATGGTCAGACTGATGCTAAACACCAAGCTGCCACATTTAGGGAAAGAATCGTGACTTTAACGCTCTCGGGCCAGCAAATTCTCCTATGAAGTTCCAGTGCCTCCACCCCCCCCATTCTAGATGAATCGCTCCCTTGTAGGAGCGTGTCCTCAGGCAGCCGCCTGTGTAGAGAGAGCCCTGCACAGCGACTCTGGAGCAGTACGAAAGGGAAAAAACAATGGTGACTCTTATTTCAGGCAGGGGAGTGGGGGTCGTACGTGATGTGATGCTAGGGAGTCGCTTCGGCTCAGCCGAGAAGCCCTGCGCGTCAGCACACACTGGAGTGTGATGGATGACCCCTGCTGCAACCGACAGCCTGGTTGTCACTCAGGCGAACAGCAATAGCAAACAGCTGGCAGCCCGGGGCGCGATTGGCCAAAGGGTTTCACATGGGTTGGCTTTTGGGGGAGGAGCCTTAAAATTGGGTGGCTGACGGCCGTCACAGCACCAGTTGGCTGATGTTTTGGCCTTGTACTTTAGCCTTGCTTTGGAGTTTAGGCCATGTAACGCTGTAACCAAAGCCGAAAGGGGGCCAGAGAGGAGGGGAGGTGCAGAAATGATAGAGTGATTAAATGAAAGAAGAGAGAGTGAGGTAATGCACAGTAACTGACGATAACATCGCCGTCAGAACTGGGTCCAAAAAGAGCATTCACAAATCTTGCTTTAGATTTTCTCACCCAACAAGCTTCTTTTTCAGGGGAGGGGAAAAGGCAGCCTTGACAGCCACAAATCATGCGTGGTCACTGCATGTCTGTTTATGTGTGCACGTATGAGCCACAGAGAGATGTTCTCAGCATCAGCTCGATGAAGGCTGTATTCTTCTTGGCTTCACAAAGAGCTCTATTATAGCATGCCGTAAGAGGCATATCTGCCTAGTTCTTTGTCAAACACCCCTCCAGTGGTTTTCCTTCTCTTAGTCTTCCAAATAAATGATGGAGAACCCACCGTGGCAGCTCGCCAGCCTCAAAACCTGCCTGGCTAGCACATTATTTACTGTGACTCAAATTGTTCTGACTTCTGTAAAACTAAAATGCTCTACAGAATGTTTTAATCCGATTTGTTTGCAAAACCTTTTCATAATGATAATCGGTGCTGGTTTTTGCCATTTTGTTCGCTTTGAGTGCCGTTTCATGCAATTGTGAGGGAATCCCTTTGCAGTAGTGGTGCATTCACTCAGATCAATTTCAGGATGTGTGTGCACAGCATCGTGGGCCTCTTTTTCAGGATGGCTTGTAGGAGCTTGCCGGTTTAACAGGACTGAAAAAAAGCCTGGAGGTACCCCCACGCACCTCCTCCTCTTCCTACTCCTTGTCTCTTTGTGTTCTCAGGTGTACAGTGAATTTAGAGTCTACTTAATGAAACCGGCAGCCACACCTATACCTCAACGGTGCATAAAAGAGAGATGGTTATCGGAAGCATCTCTATACTTTTATTGCAAAGCACAGTTTGGCTAACACCACTTTATAAGCCAAACCTTCAGTCATTCTGCGGCTTTTTAGATTCATTAAAAAAAAAAAAAAAGGCCACTTGCATTCATGCCGACTTAAGTGTACAATACCCCAAAAAAGGTTTTTACTTTAAAATTTTTACTTGGTGGTTATGCCACATGATATTAAATTAATACCTTTGTTGACAATAGTATAAATGTTTTTCGAAACTTTTTGAAAGTAGATTTTTAAGGACTCGATGTGTTTTAAATTGAATGTTCCCGCCTCTTTATCTGGGACACTTTGAATTCTGAATAAATTGAACTCCAAATCAGCTTTAGGCATGCTTTGAACATTCTTTTTTGCCTCCAGTTGCTGATTGCATCCTTTATTATCACCAATGATGTTCAAAGAAAAGTTGAACAATGGTAGATGTGAGTTGTTCATCTACAGGACCCAAACCTAATTTAGTTGTTCTAGTCACTGACGTGAGCCATGTACACAGTGAGGTTTGGGAAGCCCTCTGTGTGCCTCTGGATTTATGGAGCCGAGCTGTCACTGCTGCGCCTCGATGAATGTTCCATTTGTTGCACAGATAGACAACTGTCAAAGGAGAACGGCATGGGGGCCCACTGTGTCCTTTCTGCCATAAAAGCTGCCACCCCGACCAGCTCTGCCGAGAGAGGGGGAATGGGGGAAAGTGGGCGGGAGATAGGAGGAATTCCCATGTGACTGCTTCCCAAGAGGATTCTTTTTCCACGGATGAATCAAAAGTTCCAGTTTTGCACATGAAACTAAATTAAAGAAAGAAAAAAAACTTGTACTGTTGAGTACAAAATCCAGACCTTTAATCACTCAAATTGAAAAATGTTGCAGTTGCACAAAGCAGATGTCTTCATATCCACGGATCGCAGTCAAAGCCATTCAGAGAGAATGGCATCTTAGCAAGTCGGACAAGGGAAATATCTCTTGGTCTTCCTGCAGGAACATGTCTGCTAAATAAAGGAGCATTCACAACAACAAGAACAACAGGAAGGAAGGAGATTAGATGCTCAGATCCTCCTTTTCATCCAGTCCTCTACACCTCACGCACTGTTTAACCACAGTAAGCCTGGGATGAACGTCCCCATGTAGTCTTGCATCATTGTGATTATTTTCATTCACGGCTCTTGTTTCTTCCTCAAGGAAGCTTTCTAAAATGGCTGCCCTGTCTTGGACGGATTGGTGGGGACAGCAATATTCTTTGAGAGCACTTGTACACACACACACACCATCTGTAATGAGGGTGGACAGTGTATGCTTTTTCCAGGCAGCTGTCAGTGGCACACTGATCTGTCAGCATGGACCCTGCATCTGCACTCGTCTGTAACTCACACCACGGCTCTCCACAGAAACCGGCATGAGCCAGCGTCTGTCTTCGCTTACAAGAACTGTATCTTAGCAAACCCAGCCTCTCTTTTGTGAGAGAATGCAGTTCTTTCTCTTTCCGCCTATGCATATTTGCATGGATATGGAGATGAGCCTGAATGCGAGGCAGTCCTGTCCTCAGACTTCGCTTATGTGAGCAGTCGACTGCTCTCGCAGTACCCCACTGTGAAGTCTGGCCAATCCGAGGCACACCATGTGTGTCCTTTAGACCCAAATAAAGGCCTGCCGTCTGCAAGAATGAAGAGTCTAAGACTTGTCCCTGTCGCAGGCACCTGTGAGGCTTGACAGCTGAGTCGTCCGTTGCCAAGGACCCTTCAATTTGCATGCTTGTTTACATCATCTCTTAACCTCTGAAGAGCAAGGAACTACCGCGCCTGCGCCACAGCTGGGACTAGAGGTCCCCCAACCCCCTTAAAACATCCAAAGAACACATGTGCACCAAATCTTCCAGTGCATCATTGCAATTCTTCAAGGATCCGTCTTAAAGCCATTGAGCAAGAAAAGGCAACGTGTTTTATGATTTGGAGGCTTTGAAACATTTTTAGTGCATCTGAGATGCTCGCACAGATACAAAGCTTGTTTGCATGAAGCAAGCTCGCCCCAAGGCGAAGCAGCCAGGGTTTATTTGGAAATGAAAGCCACTTCCTGTGCAGCGCAGTTTAGCATGTTGCCTGTTATGATGTATGCTTGACTCAGGTGTTGAATGATGTTTAAGAGTAAAACAGTCGATCACACAGACCGATGCCGCAACTTAATTGCAGAACCCCTCATTTTATTCAAAGCTGAAGCGAAAGTTGCTCCTTTGATACGTCACATTTTGCATTCATAGTTTCTTCTTTCTTATTGTTAGTCATGCTACAATGAAAAATCATTTAGCAGACAAAACTGGATGTGCTGGCTTGTCAGTGGTTGAGGTCAACATCTTTGCAAATTCGCTTGGGAAGCAGAAAATCATGAATAAGGAATTTCGTTGCTGAGAAAATAACTGAGGCTGGTGACGTGTCTGCTTTTTCCTTCTTTGGTTTGATGGGCAAATGCTATTCTCTGTTCTGCTCTAATATAAACCATCATCTGTAAAAGGAACTCAAACCTCGCTGGAGTTTCCACATGTTGCCACACAATGGCTGGTCAGATGATTTCAATTCGCTATGTCTTTGCTTTTGATTGCATTGCCGGCACTTCTGCTGAATGATTGAGAAACATCCTGAGGGGTGCTTTCACCCCTCACTTGTACTAGAAATGTACCATATTTTTGCTATTACCATGTTTCTTTGGACATGGAAGCATGATAATACCGTTGTGTTTTTCAGATGTTATTATGATGGTAATGCTATTGCATTCTTTGAAGCAAGTATGTGTTGCATTCTCAACGTTGTCACAAGGGGCGCTGTAACAAACATTAGTACAAACTGTCTTCTTCTATGGTCATGCTTTTTGAATCATGGCTTAGCAACCATTTGAAGACAATTGTTTGAAGATAGTTAAACTGTTATTATTCAGGAATCTTACTATAAACACAGTCAGTTTAATAGCACAGACTGCCCCCTTGAGTACTGGAGATCAATTATGCCGCAGTAGAGTAAGAATGCATTTTAAGTATATAATGGGATGGCATTATTGCATTGTGTTGGCTATGCATTTACATCTCCATGTGACTGTTTTGGCCTAAGTCCCGCTTCTGATGGGAATGCTTGCAAACTCCACCAAAAAAAAAAATTTCTGTAGAATGTAGGTTTTGTTCAAGTAGGACTTGGTGTCAAATGCTTGTCTTTTGTGGTATGGTCTAACTGCAGTAATTAGTATCAGCCCTGCTGTGTGTTTATGTCTTGTAGGGTGTACGGTTTGCATTGATAAGGATACGAGACCTCAGGGTGGTGCAGGTTCTGGTAACTCCCGTCCTCCGCCCCCTGTCTCCCCCTCAGTGTCTCTGGTGTTTAGTAGAAACAAAGCAAACAAGCCAGGGAGAGAGCAGTTAACTCTGTGTGTTCGTTCAAGCAGCAAACGAGCAAACTGGCCTGTCCCGTTTGTCCAGATTCTCACCTCGCTCTTTATCTGCGCCACCTAGCATGCTCCTTTCATTCATCAGTTTTTTTCAACCCTTTCTTTTAAACTCTATACCTTCCTCTCTTTGCATCAGGTCCCATCTCCTGTCTGTCTTTCACAGGTTTTTATCGTGGCCTCTCGCTATTGAAACTGATATTGGGGAGGTGATGTGCTAGGCAGAAAGCAGCTCTATCTCAGCGCGCCAACTGCTCTCAAACACGTCGGTTCCTGCACTTGTCCGTGCCTGTCATCCAGCCCTGAAACAGAGCAGTAGCATTCTTTCACACACACACACACACACAGTGCTCATACTCATGCATGGAGGTGGAGGTAATCACATAGTGTGTGTACACAAACAGGTTTAACCCAAAAATGGATGTAGCCAATACCTGCACTCATTAAACATAAATTTAGCCTAAATTAAACTTGCACGAAAATAATTATTTCCTGACACGAAAGAATTGGTGAATTGTGGTTCATCGCAGGGCATCTCTCTATTTTTTTGCGACTGCTTTAACTTTTTTCAACAAACTATTTGTTGTCATCTAGTTAGTTGTGTTCGCAAAGAATGTCTCCCTATAACTGGTGCTCATACTTAAGGTTATAGATTTGAACAAACTCTATAACCACAGCATTACATTTAGTGGCATAATTTTGCACTTAAGTAATGAATGGGAGTGACGGAAAATTAAGTCACAAGACATAGATAAAATCACATGACTATTTTGATTAGGGATGCACCGATATGAAAATTTTGGCCGATAACCGATAATCCTTTATTTTTGAAAGCCGATAACCGATATGTTGGCCGATAAATCTATATCCAAATTTTTATATACTTTTTGAGAGCCTGATTAAAAAAAGGTCTCATCATTAAAAGCCACATCCCAAACACTTCAACATAAGCATCCTAGTTTGAACGGTGTATGTTTTAAAAATAATTTTACTCTCCCATGACCAAATTTAGTCATAAAAAAGTCTTAAAAATAAATAAAATAATGCATAAATAAAGCAAACAAGTCACTGGACATCATTACAAGTGTAAATAATCAAAATGAATGCGCCACAGATCAACAAAACAGAATAGCCTCTGCACGGACAAATAAATGATTTTAATTACTAAACCATACTGCTGATGAAAATAATAGAAAAATACAAGTGGTTGTCATTATTAATAATGTATCAATGATTTTGAAAAAAAAACAAATTAATACCACTGTTTTAAATAACAGCCGTTTGAGCTGCGCGTGCTGAAGCTGAAGAGCTGAATGAACACGGTAAACTTAAGCGTTTTGCTGGCAGCTTATTTAACACAAGGAAATGCATCCTGAGATATCATTACATCTGTTTTCACTTTTTCCCTGTTTCTTTGTGTCTCACACTGTCCCCCACCGTCGCGGGTCCACCCAACCCCCACACAATCAAACCCAAAATCCCCGTCGGCGGGACCCATACACTCCAAACACAGGGCCCCCCTACCACTCCACTCATGCCCTAAACACTCTAGCCCGGCGCAGCCCAATCATTATCGATTTTTCATACATTGAAAGCCCCCCCCCAATCCCCTAGTGACTACTCCACCCTTCTAATTGTGCACTGCTGTTTTGAGTTTATCACTGGTAAACTGAAGCGTTCTTTTAACTTAACCAAACGCATTCTGTATGAGATAAATTAGATATACATCAAATAAACACAATATTTCAACGTACAATTGCACAAAAGGCTGCTAACGAACAGCGCGCATCTGAAGTGTCTTTGAAGGAAATAATGCATTATTTATCGCTTTAAGATATCGGCCAAATTTTCTAATCAGGCCGATACCGATAACAGAAAAAAAATGAGCATTTATCGGCCGATACCGATATGGTGGCCGCTATATCGTGCATCCCTAATTTTTATGGTATAATATCTACAACTACTGTTGGTGAGAAGTCCTATTGAGGGGCAATCAGAATTGTCCATTTTTTTTTAATTTTTTTTTTTTTTATTTTTTTAATACATCCTTCTCATGCTTACTTGCCTTCTCAAGAAACATTTACATACATCTTTTTGAAACAGTTTGTGCTCTTCATAGTTTTGTATGGACAGTTTTCAGGGTTCTTTGACATAATCCCAAGATGAGCATTTCTTTGTGAAATATAAATTTTGTAATTTATAAATTATTTACTGTCACTTGATCAGTTTTGATGCTCCTTGTCATCATACCTGACCCTAACCTTATCAACGTAGTGTATTGGTACTGTTTACCATAAACTTAGTTTATATGCAAATTTGCAATCTTATCCTAAAATGTGCCATTAAAAGATATGAATGGAATCTCTGTTACAGAGACCTGGGTGTAATATGGAAGCTACTTTGCTACATATGTATTATATATGTTTTACTTTAAAAAAAATACACTTGTTAAATCACAGTGGTAATGCATCAGGGATGCTGTCCTTGTGTAACAAGCACACCATCGGCCGCGCATTTGCTTGATGTTTCCTCACTATTTCTCTCCTTTTGTTTCCTCCTCTGCCTACTGTGCGATTCACACCAAAGCCACTACCGTTTCTGCTGAATACAGTCAGTATTCTGCCATCATCATCAAAGCAGTGTAACGTGGGAGAAGACACGCAAGCTGGGTGTGTTTGACAGGGGCAGAGCTTAAAATTCATCCACACACACACACACACACACTGGCATGGCTAAAGTCCACAGCAACCTAAAATGTCTCCTCCACCCAGGCCATCATACCTGCCTCTTTGCCTCTTAATTAGGCAGTCTTACCAGCCACTAATCTGATAATCTCTGTCCTGTCTCTCTCATCCAATCTTCCATCTCTCTCACATCTCTCCTCTGACGACTCCTTCGGTCGTCTCTCCATCTTGTCTCCATCCCCCACCACCAACGGCAAAGTTTCCTGTGAACTTTTTATGGTCGTCTGTCTTCAGTCAGTTACGTCCCCCTCTCCCTCTCTCTAATTTAAAGACTCACGCTCCATCACCCCCTCTGCACGTCTCATCTCTTTTGAAAAGCTCCTGCACAAAGAGGATAAAGCTACGTAAGTCTCTCCTCCTCTTCGTCTGTGCATCTCTGTATCCCTCCATCCTGTCTGCGGACAGCTAACAGACGTTAAACAGGCCAATCACTGATTAGTGATGCAACAAATGATGCTAAACAACTCCTTATTGTGTTTATTAGGAGCAGGCCTAGACAGAATATGCAAAGTTTTCGTGTGCTGGTTTTTGGTGAAAATCAACAGAATTTGTTTAAATCATTTAGGTAATGTCAGAAATATTATAAAATATAAGTAATAAAATACTAGTCTTCTAACAAACAAGTAATTTAGCAAGTTTTCTATTTATATTTTTAGCAGCTGCAAGTTAAAATTAGTCTTTCTGCTCTAGTTTAAGAATTTTTTTTTTTTTTTTTTTAGATTTTTTTTCCTTTTTCTATTTGTAGCAACTGGAAGTTAAAAAAAAGTCTACTCTTAGTAATAGCTGACAGTATTATCACATAAAAGTGTATAGAAATGGGCTGTATATGCAAAAGTGTATTTTTGCAATATTCTTAAGAATTCTAGATAACAATATACACTACCAGTTTCCATCAAGCAGGGCTCACACTTTTTTTTAAGCTGTTTCTCTGAATTTTTAAATATTTATTATAATTCTTAATTGGTACAAGTAAATATGAAATACCATGTATGCATGATTTGCTGGGCAAGAGGCATTTATTATCAATTTTAAAATGAGTGTGCCTGCGTCAATTTCTATTTTCTGTCTGTCTGTCTCAGAATTCCTTGGTGGGTAGAACATTAGAAATGGAATGAAAAGTATTTATTTGAAATATAATTATTTTGTAACATTATAAATGTCTTTACCGCCTCTTTAAGTCAATTTAATGAATCCATACTGAATAAAAGGGTTAATTTCTTTTAAAAATTGACCCCCCAAACGTTTAAATGGTAGTGTTATATCACTATATATACATTTTAATGGAAAAATGTGAAAATATTTAAAGTAAACCTATAAGAAATTTGATTTCACAAACCTATAAAATATGTATCACTGAAAGTAAGTCAATAAGTGAGTCAGATGTTGATTCAGTAACTGCTTTGAATGATTCAGTGAAGGATTTGTTAGAATAATTCAAACCGGTAGGTTCAGAGTTTGTGAGTCATTTGATTGAATCAATGTAAGAATGATTGTACCACGCTGGCCGCGTAGCCAAAATAGAAGTATTACTCAAACATTTACAGCAACTGACAAATTTCTGCTGTATATTGTTTTAACCGGGCTGAAGTATTTTCTAAACAAACATATCAAGGGCGATTTCTAGAACTTGAACTACTAACTTGTATTGATTCAAAGCAGCCTTTTTGATGCGAGTTAAATTGTACCATGACTGCAGGTCAAACTCCAGCCACTGAGGGCTATGATTCAACACAGCAGGTTTTGCAATGCTTTTATTACTTTATAACAGATTTCAAGGTCAAAAGTCTCATCCCGAAAGAAAGTGTGTGTATGTGTGTGTGTTCATAGGCATGCATATTAAACTCCCTGTTTGTGGTCTCCCTGCAGTGTGAGCAGTGGTTGCTGACACACGAGGTGCACTGCGGTCCCTCTTCAACCTCCGAACGGCAGCAGAATAACACAACCTCGTCTGAGGACGGGTAAATATACCTCACCGTCCGGTCCGAGTCGAGCCGAGCCGAGGCTGCCTGTCCGCGTGAGCATCCTCACTGTTTGCACATGCAGCATAGATGACTGGCCTGCTTATCAAGTCCCGCCCACAAGTTTCACCTGAAACTTTGAGTTTTATCTCTCCTTCTTTTATTTCATCCTTTCATCCACATGTCTGTTCATCCTCGCTGTCCCACAGCCACAGTCAAACTCGTACTTCATAGTATGCCACACATTCCTTTGCTCTGTCATTCATCAAATTCAGCTCTTCCACTCTTTTGCGGTGTGCATGCGGCCCATTACTGCAAAAACAGTGACGCTAGCCATGTATGCAGCTTAATGGGCGTTGGATCTTTTTGATAACAAGTTGGGTAAACAAAACGGATGTGCGAATCTACTATTTGTCAAGTCACAGTTTATTATTTTGCACAAGAACCTTTAAGCTTGAACTTTCAATCTGCTTTCAGCTCTTCAGACGTCACATGCACTTCATATACATGCTAACGTCCGCTGCATGAAGCTGGGATCTGTCAGTGTTGCGTTAAGACTCTTGTGCTGCAAACACGAGACGTTTTCGGTTCAGGTAGGGCGGTTATGGAATGACTTTGCATCAAGATGCAGGAAGGAATCTGAAAAATGTATTTGCGTTTGTTGCTTTGAAGAAAAAGAATGCGAATTGATGTAAAGACAAAATACCAGACAAAGGCTAGACTTAAAACTAAATGAAAGTAGACTTAAATTGTGTCACCAGTACAGGCGTTGATAATGAAAAAACGTCAAAGATAAAGATAGAGACTACCATTGTGGTGAGGCATTTATTGATTCACAATAAACAATTTCATTTTATGAACTATTAACTGATCATTTTGTACTATAATTGTACAAATTATATTAATACATTTAACCAAAGTTAACAAAAGATTCCTTATTGTAAAGCATTTAAATTTAAAAACTTAAATTTTTGATAACATTAGTTAATGCATAAGGTACTACTTTTATAGCATTTATTAATGTAGGTTAATGATCATTTATTATTTACAGTTGTAAATTATAATGTTTTTCCACAGTATATTAATTCATTTGGTTTATTTTATACCATGTATAATTTGAAAATTGTTAAACTTATATTATATAAAATATATAAACTGGTTCACATTAACCAAGATTAATACATTCTGTAAATATATAATTTCACTTTATTGCATTAACTAATGTTCTGTTCTGTTCAGTGTATTTCTTATTCATCTCAGTGGTTCATTGAACAGTTTGTTGAGTCTAAATGAGAGTTGGCTACTTTTCCATTTCTCGTTCTGAAGTGTTCTCAGGTAGCAGGGTCAAAGGTCAACATTCTCTTCTGTAAAACAGCTGTGTTATCTAGGTGAAAGTATGATGCTCCTAAAATACATACATTCTTTTACACAAAATACAGCAGAATTACCCAAGAATTACAGCAGCCTTTGCAATTTTATTATTATCTTTGTTGCACCAATATGGAATGAGGGCTGATAGATTTGTTACTTTGGATGTGCTCAAACTGACGTCTATTCATAGGAGCATGTTTAGTTTTCAGATAACTGACTCCGAGCGCTCCTGTGAGTCATGGCCTGTTGCTCAAGCTGCTCTTTCGAGCGCCTGCAGTCTCCCATGCTCAGACTTGTGGCACATCTGTTGAAAGTCACGGAACAGGACCCAACCATTTATCACACACCGGCAGGGCATTTAACAATGATAACAAAATGCATTAGATGTCGCCAAGATAATGTCAGTAACGCACTCAAATCAACCAAAAGATGTTGCCTTTTTCTGCTATGTGCGCCTTCTTTTCCAATCATATGCTACAATGCGTTTTTAGTAGCCTTTCATCTGTTAAATAATGATAGGTCCACGTTTGCAGACCTGCACGGCTGTGTTGTGCGACGCTGGTCAGTGGTTTGTGGTGGGCCTGCTGCACGTCCTCCGTTTTGATTGAGGCATGTCTGTCCCATGCCACCAAAAACCCTGTTTGATGCTGCGGAGAGGAGACTACCGTAGATTTCCACCAGTAAACAACAGCCGCACAAAAAGACTTGAGCTTGTGGTAAACATTGCATTAAAGGGGTCATATGATGCGATTTCAAGTTTTCCTTTCTCTTTGGAGTGGTTAGCCAGCTCTCGTCTTGTGCTGGCGTAAAGACTGATCTGTAAATTTTTGGCAAGACTCAAGTCTCAACTCCAAAGTAATATTGCTTTACTCAAACTCTTTAAGAGTCAACCACTCCCCCCTAAACCTACGTTCTAACATGACGCTCGGCCCACATATCTACGTCACTATGTGGAAATATTAGCAAATGCCCTCCCAAAGTGCACTGCAAAGAAAGACGTGGTGATTTATCAGTCGCGCTCTGTTATATCACTGTGTCTGTCACAAGTTGCCTTTTCGGTCCCCCCGGCGTAAGCCTGAACTGATGTAAAACTAACGACGTTATTAACTGTCTTGATATTTATTTTGAAAGCTGAAGCTCGTGATTATGGTAAAGGGGTGTTACCTTTCTGACTTGTCTTGCTGTGTTTCAGGTCCATCAAATGCAGGGCTGGGGTGGGTCGGCTGGCCAATCAGAGCAGACTGCGCTCGTCAAAGGAGGGGGCTTTATTGAAAACAAAGCGTTTGAGAGAGGCGGGACATAGAGGACCTACAATAATGTGCAGTTTTTGAAAAATAATGTGTTTTTTGAACATTAAAGCATGTCAACATATTCTGTTACACCAAATACACAAAATAATGATCTTTAAAAAAAAGCATTATATGACCCCTTTAAAACATCTGATATTTACAGTGTTGGAGAATTAAAAGACAATCAAAAGCTTGTTTTAGATTGAAAAATGTCAGATGAATGCTTAGACGCTTCTGATGCATGTGTTAGTGTGTGTTTGTGCTCAGCCACCCGTTTTTATATTTTTGCTTAGCATATCTGTTTTTGTTCTGCTCTTGGTGCATTGAACTGATTTTATAGAGGAAGTATTTAATAAGAGGTCTGTTTTTCTCACACTACTAGATTAGGCTGTTTAGGTCACATGGAACTAATTGCAGAATTATGACGGTTTAAATATGTTGTATGGTAGTTCTTTGGTTAGTCCAGTTTAGGTTACTCTCTTTAACACCCTGTAACACTTTAAAATGCCTGAAAAATGCCAGAAACCCATCCTCTCTAAACCAGAACATGTCTTCCAAACAGATAGAGACTCATCACAACATACTGCAATGAAGCACACAGGACTGGCGGTCTCATTAATTGTGTATTGTCTGTCATTTATTGACTTTTATCAGTAAATTATGGAAAAGACTCTGCAAAATCAATTTTTCTGCTACTTTAAAAGCAAAGCAACACTAAAATATTCTAATAGGGATTCATATTGAACCAAAAGGGAAGAAAATATAAATAAGTCTTATTAATCTTAATTGGAAACTGGTGACAAACATGGGGCGGTCACACTGCACTTTTCGTTCCATTGACTTCCATTCATACGCCTGCGAATGCTTCAGACCGGAAACGCAAGCCCATGTGAAAAGTTTAGCATTTTGCTGCGTTCCAAAGATCAAACTTGGTGAACTCTGACCTGCGAATTCGCATCATGTGATACCCTGTGACCAACACAGCATGACCTCGTAACTGAATTAAAAGAACATACATTTAAAACTGCAGCGCTGCAGAAAAGTGGAGTAGAATGTAAGTTTTTACATTTTAGATGTATTATTATTAGGGCTGGGTTTTGACACAAATTTCTCGATTCGATTCTCATTCACAAGCTTTCGATTCGATACAAAATCGATTATTTTGGATGTACAGTACTTGCCAAATTTTCTCAAGGAAAAAACAAATCTCAACTAATGCTGTAAAATATACATCATTTGGTACTACATTACTATAATATTGAAGGTTAAAATTGACTGATTTGTAAGCTATAGCCTACAACTGCTAAAATTACACTTAATGAAGTTTTTTTAAATAATAAGTTTTTTTACATAATATTTTTACTTCATTTTTTTATATATAAACATTTAAATGGTGGCTGTCATAAAAAATTGATGGATTTATTCTAACATAAGAACAGTAAAAATTATAATGAATATGTTATTGTGCATATATTTAGCAAACACCCCTCTCTAATTTTATTTTTCCTGTCTGGACTATGAGTTTATGGTCACTGACTATGTTTGTTCTCAGGTAAATAGACGTCACGTGACATTGTTTACAGCTGTTATATTGACGTCTTTTCACGGCTGAAACACTGATTGAGAGATTACATGAGACAGGATAAGGATTTTAAAGTTGTACTCTTTCTTTTAACTTACCTTCGGATGTTTAGTCATGTTTATTTTGTGCTGAAACTGGTATTAATGTGGATGATCAGTTCACGTGCGCCTCGCGCTGCCGTGTCTGTTGAACTGAGGCGTTACAGCGATCTGTCACTCCACATTAAACAGCAGCAAAACAGTATTTATTGTTTAAATACTGCAATACAATGGACAGAATTTGAAATCTGAGACTTTGCTTCATATTAAAAGCACAATGCTTATTGTGATTTGAAGTACCCGTCAATGTTCCGTCCATTAACTGAAAACAGGCTAGACTTATCAATTCTTGGGATTTAGGAATCGATATCATTCTGTAAAAATGAGAATCGATTAATATCGAGATATCGATATTTTTTACCCAACCCTAATTATTATTATTACTTGTTAAATTTAAGTTTTTAAAAAAGTTTTTAGCTCTACAAACAGCAGTTACCAAACAACACTGACTACAATCCAATAGCAAGGTCCATTAATACCAACTTTAACACGACACATCTCACATTTTGTTGCTTAATTCGTGCTTTTAATTGTCTTGGAAACTCACTGTTCTTGTGGATCAGGTTACAGGATTTGGCTGATTGCGGTGATTTTCATAGTGAATGGCCATACGATGCATGCTACCGAGGAGAATGTTGTGCCTCAGGACATTTCTTTTGACTGTAAATGGGGTTTATAACGTCCCGTTGTGTTTTGCCTCGAGCACAATGCTAGTTCAGTAGGCCATTACGTAAAGTTCAGAGACTTATTCCTCTCTGAGCCATCGCTTGTGTCATAGCCAACAGTCAACTCCAGGGCGAATTACTTTTGAATGTGTGTTTTATGCGAGTAAGAGAGGGAGTACTAGTAATATTCCTTCCACTCTGTCCTAGTTTGGCCCCAGACCAACCCCCTTTCTCTTGGTCTTTGTAAACACGGTGCTCTACTGATACCCTGATCTTTGCCCTCAGAGTGTTAGAGAGACCGAACGTGAAAAGTTCATAAACTGGTGACTGAATTCACCGACTTTGTAATTTGTGTGTGAGGTTTTGTGTTGCTTGGTCTGGCAAGTCAGGACATGGAAGGGTGGAGGAAAGGCCCCAGTCGCTCGGAGTCACTCAAACATATGATTGGTAGGGAGAAGAGATGCGAACGGCCAGTGTTGGGAAGGTTACTTTGGAAATTTAGTAGGTTAGAGATTACAACCGAATAATGAATAGTCGGTTGGACTATTATCAATTACTTTAATGTAACTGATTACATTTGATTACTTTTCTAAATTTCTAATGAATGTTTTCAACTGTTTAATCCCTTCTTGAAACATTAAACAGTACAGGGTGAATCTTACAGTAGGACTCAACACTTATAACCGTATTGACCCGCATACAAGACAATGTTTTTTTTCTTGGAAATACATCTGAAAAAACGCGGTCGTCTTATATTCAGGGTCTAGACTTTGACATGTCAATGATACACCCACAACAATAGGTGGCGCTAAATACGCATAAAACGAGTGTGCCATGAAATACGTAATGTAATGCGTGTTGTAAAGATCGCGAGTAAAAACAAAAGAAAAAGAAAAGCTTACAGCTGCATGAGTCGTGAGTGTCACGTTAGCCTGATGGGACCAAACTCCCTTTGTGATTTTAAAACGTAAGACAGCACCCAGATTTGAAGACTACAGAAAGATTTAACTTCTACTGTTAATAAGAGTTTGGTAGGCTACTATTAGATGAATAGCCTAAATGTCCTAATTCAGATGGGCTACCTGTTTTTTTTTTTTTATGGTATTTCAAAAAGTGTATATTTTTTCAATGTGATTGTTGGTACATTTTACCAGTTTTTACCATCCTTTCAAAACAAAAATTAAAATAGGAAAAATATGCAATATGAAAATAATTGAAGACAAAATGTGTTTTACTGAGAAAAAACAAGATTTGGTTTTTAAAAAGCCTTTTTCCAAAAGGTACATCTGGAAAAAGGGGGGTCATCTTATAATCAGGGTCGTCTTATATTCGGGCCAATACAGTACTGTCAGACTTTCAAAATACTTCATCACTTGAATTGAGATTATAATTATTTCATTTTAAAACAGCCACCACAAATTCAGCACCTCTTTTTTCTTTGATATCGTTCTGAGGTTAAATACAGATTTATTTCTCAGTAACTGTAACAGATTAGTTACATTTATTTTGTAATTAAATTACGTAATTCTGTTACATGTAACTAGTTACTCCCCAACACTGTAAGCGGCTACTATGAAACTCTTCTTTTACACCAAGAGCTTTGAGCAGTAAGCGTACATGAGTTGCAGCTTCCTTCCTCTACCGCCTCATTTATATGTGTTAGCTCATTCTTATTATTTCACACATGAGATTTCTTCTGTTTCCTTTTGAGTGCTGTGATGTCAAGGAAGACACTGGAGGCTGTAATAAACAGCCAACATATGGCCACTGGATTTACTGCTGTCACAACCCCCTTGCCTGGTTGCAGACCTATTCTCAGTTAAACCGCAAAGCAAACTAGCCTCTTTTTCAAACCTTCTCCCACTCTGGAAGAACATTTATATTTTTATCCTCCCCTTTCCCTTTATAAAAGCCATTCAAGACCTCTTCCCACCAGGTAACTGAGAATCGGCACTACTGTCGCTCCGTATCTGTTTGCTTTTGAAGTGCACGTGTCATTTTTGGCAGTTTGGCTCGGAGCTATTGTCTGACAGCCATCCTCGCAGGCCCAACCCACACGACTCTGTCATTTGCATCCCAGATGCCAGGCCAATTACTTTATAAGAGCTCCTACCGAATGAAAGCTAGGACTGTCGGTATCTTACAAGGTTGCCAGGGTTTTTTACGTTTTTCGTTTGTTTTTCGTACGTTGGCAGCTTTGTGGTTAGAGTGGATGCTTTGGCTTCAGGCCCAAGTTTTAAGGTAAATTTAGATTTAGGTATGCTTCTCTAATAAATAGTCAGGTGCTATTTGGAATTGGCAGCATCATATGTGTCTCCTGGTAAAGTAGAAGGAAGGACAAGCCATTGATAGTTAGAAACGTCGAGCTGAAACCAACTTTTTGTTGCACTGATTGATCATTTGTGTAGCATCATGAATATGTTGGCCTTAAATGTTAAACCAGTGGCTCTCTGCTCTTTTCTTTCTTTCCTTCTTTATAGAATTTAGTAGTGTTCATAGATTAAAATAAATAACTAAATTAATTATAAGTAATATTAGGGGTGAATCAAAAGAGATACCTTGATTTTTATTTGTTTTAGCTTATTTTAAAACTTTTGCTTAAAAGTCTGGTTTTGACTGATTTGATTTGAATTTAATAGTGTCAAAAATTAATATATTGGCTAGAATCAATGCAATGCAAGGCCTGCATAAATGCACACTTACAGAAATGGCTATAATCATTGGAATGCCTAGTGTATTAGTTTAGTAAATATTTTAGGTAACACTTTAGTATAAGAACCAATTCTCACTATTAACTAGTTGCTTATTAGCATGCCTATTATTAATATATTGGCTGTTTATTATTACTTGTAAAGCACATATTCTGCATGACCATATTCTACATCCCTAATCCTACCCAATACCTAACAACTACCTTACTAACTATTAATAAGCAGCAAAATTAGGAGTTTTTTGAGGCAAAAGTCGTAGTTAATGGTTTGTTAATTGCGAGAATAAAGTGTGACCATATTTTATCTAATTTTGTAATGCCTCGTTTAAGATTTTCCAGTGGTTAAAGCTAGTGGCTTATTCCAACTGACACCCAGTTGTGAAACATTTTTTGGTTGTAAAGAAATGCAGTCAGTTTACTGATTTTTTGATTAGCATTTAAAAAATATTTCCTACCATTTTAAAGTAGTTTTGTTTGTTTTATGTAACTTTTCAAAAGTAAGCATTCACATTTTCTAATATTTTAGAGGATATTTGAAGAGGTTTATGTAGGATGAGTGAGGAAAAGCAGTGAGCGACAGATGGGAGACGAAACAAGATGGAGAGAGGGAGCAGCAGAGGCATTCTTGCTTGCTTGGTTTGGCACCGTGTGAGGACTTTTCCACTCTTGTGTGCTTCTGACTGACACACACGCTCAAAAAGCTCACATACGGTCATACACGAACGCACACGCCAGCACACCCATAACATATTATCTCGTCGTAGTCTCCCAAAATCACCTCTGCTTTCCCACCATTTGTCTTTTGCTTGACTTGTTTTAACAAGGATGTGCAAGAAGCTCTTTCTGTCGTGTGTGTGTGTGTGCTGGAAAGTGAGGGTGATGGGTGGGAACAGATGTAGTAACAGCAGCCCCCCAACTCCCTCCACCCGCAAGAGAGCGAGAATCTTATGACAAGTACAGCTCTCTCTCGTTCACTCTCGCCCCAAACCCCCACCCCAAATCCTTGCACAACTCGAAACCTGCCCTGCTGTTGTGTAATCCCTTGTCTTTCTACCTCTAATCATCAACAGAACCCAACAGTCTCTTACTCGACTTTCCACACCCGAATACAGGTTTTCTCTCCTCTCCCGTTTCTCAACGTTCACTTCTTATTTCCAGCATCTTTCTGGTTTTCTCTTTGATTCATAGTACTAGTTTGTCTCCCACCACATTCATCAACTGTTCATTTTCCTGCAAAAACGCCCCTCCCATCATGCAAACATCCTATCAGAGGAGCGGCCCTATCTTGACTAATGAGAGCTTTGATGAGATGCTTGTTTATGGCTTCCATAAGATGATGCCTTTAATCTTTGTAAAACGTTTTACTGATTTTTATTAAGGACATAAATATGTAAATGTATTCGTAATATACTTGGCACAAAGTAAATGTATTTCAAATACATTTCAGTATATTTTTTTCACTAAGGTAGTCATCCATTCATCTGTTGTTTTTAAGAAAACTACACATTCAGACATGCTACTGTTTTTCATTTACTGTTTTTCTCCTACTATACTGGCCACAGGATATAATTTCTTAATTTATAATTAGTTGTCACTAAAGTGAATTGAATGTGCTTGTCAACCTCCTCTTTAGTTATTTTAAGGAGTAAGGACTATCCACATTCAGCTGCAGTTGTACGTTTCTAATCGAGTGCATTCAGTACTTGGCTCGCAGGCTGTTTCTGGAGGAATTTGGTTTACCTCCATTTAGCTTCAAGGCGTATGTGAAGTGTCTCTTGTTGGCCCCCCTGATCATATCTACCATGTTGTTTTGGTCCAGCCAGCAGCAGATCCTGTTGTCCAACAGCCTTGTCACACACCCAGACACACATTCCCTTATCCTCTCTCCAAAAGAGGAAGCGGCCCAGACTGCAGAGGAGCTTCCTGTGTGGCTGCGGATGGGAAAAGGCAATTAGCAAAGAGAGAATCTCCTTCTTTTCTCCATCTTTTTGCCCTCCCAAATCTCTCCCGTCCTTCCTCTTGACAACTGTTCCAACTCTCCCTCCCTTGTTTTAACACATTATCAATCTTTTAGTCATTAGCACACTTATTAAATCATAATCAACACTTAGAGTGCTGCTTTTTAGGTCAATGTACCTCGAGCATCTCCCATCATCCCCTCAGGAACGAACCCCTTATGACCTTCCCCTCTTAAAAGTAGCGCTTAGACCCCCCCGCTCATCCAGATTAGCATCAACAGCCATCTGCCATGCCGGCGCCCACCAAAGCAGAGATTTTCCTGTGTGGTCGTCTGTAGTTGTCCAAAAATTGGATTAAACCAATCATGGCTTCATAGGCCACACCTATGATGTTGCCAGTTGTTTCAGCCAATCAGATCTCTGATTTTTTTCCTAACCTTTGCTAGAAAGAGAATACAGAATGAAACTTCATAGTTGGCTATAACCTCACACTCTGTTTTTATAATGACTCTTACACACTCGCGTTGGACATACGCTTGTAACTAGCTGTTTTCTGAATGTCAAGTTACTATAAGATACAAGCTGTTCTTCCAGTGCAATCAAAGCATCCTTGGTTTATTTGCATACCTTTTTTTCTCCATAGTTATGGAAAATACAACAGATGAGGCAAGAACAGAATCTGCAAATTGCATCCTTAGTAGGGAGGAGGCGGAGCAAAGCGATGAGTGCCAGAGCCCCGCCCCCACAGGAACACAAACAACACACACAGGTAAATATCTATCTTATCTATCTATCTATCTATCTATCTATCTATTTATCCATTGTTAGCGATCATCCATCAGTTGTCCTATTGGTCATTTTATATATCACTTCATCTATCGCTCTTTCTTTCACTCTATCTATCTGTCTTTCCATCCACCCATTGTTCGTTCCATTGCTCTATCTTTATATCTGTCGTTTCTTCTATCCATCTATCATCCTATCGATACCTCTATCAATTGATCTATCTATCTATCTTTATATCAGCTATTGTTCTATCCATCATTCCTTCTATGTATCGCTCTATCATCTATCTTTCCATTCATTGCTCATCATTCTGTCCATCATTTTGTTTATTGTTCTATCTACTGATCTATCGATCATCATTCTTTCTATTCATCTGTCGTTCATTCTATCACTTTTTCTCCTCCATCCATCCATCTATGTATCGCTCTATCATCTATCTTTCCATTCATTGCTCATCATTCTGTCCATCATTTTGTTTCCTTTGTGGCGTACTCGCTCTGCAACCTCACCCCGCCCGGCGCCGCCGGCCTTGCTCCCTCTCTTTTCTATTCATCTGTTGTTCATTCTATCACTTTTACTCCATCCATCCATCCATCCATCCATCCATCCATCCATCCATCCATCCATCCATCCATCCATCCATCCATCCATCCATCCATCCATCCATCCATCCATCCATCCATCCATCCATCATTTGTTCTTTCTGTCTGTTGCTCTCTCTGTCACTATCTTTCTACCTATCATTCATTAAAGTAATACAAAGAAATGAAAACATCCACAGAGAGTTCTACCAGTGTAGAGGAGGAAGCAAATGAATGGGAGAACGGACAGAATAGATTAGACGGAGAGATGGAGGTAGCCGATGGGGTGGACCTGTCTTCCATTAACTCCATGATGAGCACTGTGATGAAAGCAGCTCAGCTTAACGGCAGCGTAGACTCCGCCCACACCACGCCCAGTAAGGTGTCCATCAAAAGCCCCAGCACCAACCGCAGTGGAAGAAAGACCCAGGTAAGAGGTTACGAAGAATAAGAGTGAAAATCACATGCATACTTGATAAATGTGATATTAGCGAATATACATGGATTTACATGCATAAACCTGCTATTAAAATGTATATATGTAATAACAGTAAAGTAAAAGTAAAACACAGAAGATGTTTCCTAGTATTTTGTGCAGCAGAGACAGTGTTGATGTAATTTTGCGGTCGGAAACAAGAACTATTTGTGGTTCTAAAACACAAAATATGTTTATGATCCAAACTCAACACTGAAATGTCTCACACTGATTCATAATCTCAAAACAAACTCGTACTGACTCAGTCCACAAATAAACCAATCAGACGAGCCATGGCAGTGTCCTTGGATGCGTTCCAATTCACATACTTCTATTATACAAAAGTTTGTATTTTGCTGCTGATGAGAAAGTTTACAGTTTTAAGCACGTAACCAGACAGTCCACCATTGTGGCTTATTACCACTTCATAAAGTTGCATTGCACACAATCAAGTTGTGTAATATATAGCTATATAAATGACTTTAAAATTACATTTTAATTTGTTTAATGCATTTAAAAACTGTCATCTACAGTAGGCAGATTTTGCATACTGTTTTTAATGTACTGTGATGGTGTAACACTAATTCTAATTTTGCACACTAGAGATTTAAGATTAAAGTTAACTTGAATGCAGCTCTAAATAATGAATAGATGCTGCTTATATACGTGTGTTTTTGTGGTTAGAAAGTAGTACAGGTGGGAAGGACTTTATGGATGCAGCATCCTGCTTTTAAAACGGAAAGTGACAAATGGTCTACTGGCATCTCAATCCACCTTTTGTTCACCCGGCTGCATCACATGGCTCCCATTAGAGCATGCAATTCATCCCTTAACACTCCGGTGTGGGGCAACAGGTGTCACTTTTAACCCCTTAACACTCCTGTGGAGCTCTGGGGGGAAGTTTAGTCTCTGAAGTTTTGGATCCAAACCATCCACCCCCCTTAAATGTGTTCCTTCCACTTTAAAAAAAAAAAAAACATTTTAATTTTGCCTGTAGGATATTATATGTAGGTATAAAATCTCATAAATTTGCATTGAAAGACATGAGTTATATCTAGAGAGCAGAATAGAAATTTGAGTGTGGGATCTTTTAGCCAGTAGGCAGTGTTTCACCTGGAGAGGCTGTAGTCTAGTTCTCAGGCCTCTATCGGTCCTTTTGAGGAAAAGTAAAGAAGCTTACAGTGCGTTGTGTAATTTACTGGATTAACTGAGAATAAAGAGACGCGCCAAAGTACAGAACACTGCAGACAGATACTGCTGAACACAAAACAGGTTCAGACAAAACCGGAAAAAAAGAAAAATTGCTATACAGGTGCTTGCTCAGGTGCACCATGAATAGTAACGGTGAAAAAAATTATAATAGTAAAATGCTTTTTGAATCATCCAAGAAAATCGACTTTTCAAAAGTACAGATGTTTTTTTTTTATGCCTTTTGAAAGAAGTATCTTGTGTTCATCAAGACTGCATTTGTTTGAGGAAATATACACAGTAAAAACAGAAATATTATTACAATTAAAAATCACATTTTTCTATTGTGATATATTTTAAAATGTCATTTATTCCTCTGATGCAAAGCTGAATTTTCAGCATCATCATTACTCCACTCTTCAGTGTCGCATGATCCTTCAGAAATCATTCTAATATGCTGATTTGCTGCTTAAGAAACTTTTATGATTATCAGTGTTGAAAACAGTTGTGCTGCTTCACATTTTGTGATGCATTTTTTCAAGATTTTAGGAAGAACAGCAATGAACAGTACTTATTTGAAATAGAAAGCTTTACCCCCATTTTTGATCAATTTAATATATCCTTAATAAATAAATGTATTAGTTTCTTTAAAAAAAATCTTACAGACTCCAAACATTTGAATGGTAGTGCGTAGTAAGTGGATTAAACCAATTTATGACCTATAGACTTATTTTAAGCAGGTCAGTATGACTCAGTGAATTGTGATGATGAAATGAATGGGACTTCCTTATATGACGAAACTATCACTGCCAATTAAGGTCAAAAAGCAAACGTTGTCTGTGAATGACACTTCCCCTCATAACATGCAGAATGGTAAATACGGTCAGCTTGAGCAGTTGGCGCTCGCTGGTCCTGAACCGAAGCCAAGAGAGTCACAGAAGGAAAACCAGCCCTACGCCAGCATGCCACCAGAGGAAAAGGAAGTGCTCTTCTCTTCCTTGAGATGTTTTTGAAGATTCTAGTCTAGTTTAACCGCTTGTGTGTTGTGTGTTTAGATCACGTGAGTGTCTATTTAGGGCTGGATTTGTGATGACTCATGTGCCTTCTCTTGTTTTTTTCTTTATATATATATTATGAGATAAAAGCTACGCATTTATTTTATGACATCATATGAGTAAGCATACAAGGCATTCTGTCATGTGATGGCATCAGATCTGTTACAACAGGAACTGGTCTCACTGAACAGGGACAGTTAAAGGGATAGTTTGGCCAAAAATGTTCCAAACCTATATGACTGTTTCTTATGTTGAACGTAAAAAAGGTATTTTGAGGATTGTGGGTAACCAAACAGATGTTTGGCCCCAATGGGGACCAGAAACTGAAGAAAGAAACTCATACAGGTTTGGAACAACTTGAGAGTGAGTAAATGATGACGACATTTTCATTTTTGGGTGAACTATCCCTTTAAGTATCTGACGTACTGTCAACAGCAGCGAGAGGAAGGCAGTGTGTGTGGTGTCGGTTTACACAGATTTCCACTCGAGGAGAAAGAGGAAACCGTTCTCGCTCCGTTAAGATGCTCTTCACGAAATACACAAACTCCAAAACAAAACATAACTGCAGGAGGAGAGAATTGATCATTGATTTTTGAAGAAATGCAAATTTAATAAACAGAAAATCTTCAGATTCACGATTGTGGTCTGTATTAAAATAAACGGCATTCGTGCACAAAAAAGTGAACTGTATTGCTGTGGTTTGTGTAACAGTAGAGTGTTTGTGCTCCGTGGTCGTGCAGCAGTGACTGATGTAGTTCCTGGGATTGAGCAAGTGTTTATTTAGCTCAGTATCTCACACATACAGCATGTTCTGACAAGACATTCAAGGTCGAAAGACAAGGCCTCATTCCCTGCCTCCTGCATATGTGTTTTTACCAACGCTCCTTGAATGTGTGACTCAAAGGGATGACCATAAGACTAGCTTTTGTTTATTCTTGAATGTAATATTACATAAAGTTTTATAAATTTTTTCTAATGTTTTGTGGCTTTTATTTCATGGGCTTTGAGGCTTATCTACACTACTGTTCAAAAGTTTAGGGATTGTTTTATACTTTTATTCAGCAAGGAAGCATTACATTAATCAAAAGTGACAGTAAAGACATTTATAATGTTACAAAGGCATTCTAATTTAAATGAATGCTGTTCTTTTGAACTACATTTGAACTATTCATCAAAAAATCCTGAAAAAAAGTATCACGGTTTGCATAAAATAAGCAGAACATCTGTTTTCAACATTAATAGTAATCAGATGTGTTTCTTGAGCAACAAATCAGCATATTAGAATGATTTCTGAAGGATCATGTGACACTGACGACTGGAGTAATGATGCTGGAAATTCAGCTTTGCATCACAGAAATAAATTACATTTTAAAATATATTCACATAGAAAACAGTTATTTTAAATTATAATAATATGTCACAATATTATGTTTTTTTTTAGTTTTGTTTTTTTGATCAAATAAATGCAGCCTTGTTGTGCTGAAGAAGCTTTGAAAAACATTTAAAAATCCCCCAAATTTTGAATGGTAAAGTTAAATAAAATAAAAGTTGGCAAAATAAACTTTTATTACATATACACTTTGAAAATATTTGTTTTTAAGTGTACTCTGGTGTGCAAAAGCAGCTTTTGTGCCAGCAAGATGTCAAATTTTCATCATCGTGCTTTAAAACACAAGCTTTTGGCACATAGTATAATACAGTGCTCTGTGTATGCTGTAGAGATTTATAACTACATACAGTTCATCTCATATTTGTTTCAGGAAGCCAAAGATGACAGCGGGTGTATCATCTGTCCACTGTGTGATAAGAGCTTTCAGACCCAACACCAGCTCACCATGCACATCCGCCAGGTAACATGCACTTTTCAGTATAATGTTGCATACCTGTTGATTTCTTTAATTAAAGTCTGTGTACAAGTTAGCAAAGATGGCGGAATGTTGGAGCATTTTCAGAAGCCACTTAGACAAGACAATATATTGTAGAGCATGGCCTGTAATGTTAATTAACTTATTGAGCTAGCTGACCTAAATGTCTTTTCTCCAGCACAACACCGATAGCGGGACTGCGGACCACTCTTGCAGTATCTGCGGGAAGGCTCTGAGCTCGGCGAGCTCTCTGGATCGTCACATGCTAGTGCACAGTGGAGAGAGACCCTACACATGCTCTGTGTGCCATCAGACTTTCACCACCAATGGCAACATGCACAGGTCAGTGAGTTTTCAAACTAAAAATGATTTGCAATCTGGAGCAAAAATGTGTCACTTGGGTTGAAGATTTTGATTCGCACCACAGAAATTATTCTTAAGACAGCATGCACACATTTAACTTCCATAATGTGATGAATTATTAAGGAAAATGGAAGATTCAGTGGAACTTTATACATTGGGATATAATTTGATTTTGAGAGTATTAACTTTTTTGGCAGATACCTTTTTTTTCACCCACGAGGCCTTGGTTATGTTGCACAATTCTTTTCAGAGGTGTGGAAAGTTATTGCATTTTGGTTAAAGGTAATAACTTTTTGAAAATAACATTTTTAAAGCTTTTTTTAATTTAAACCATATTCATGAATTGTGCATTGCTTTATAAAGTTAGTCCTGGTTTCATACTGTCTTTCAGCTAATAAAGTGTAACTATCAAATTATTATTTCGACTAAGGATTGAGTTTATGGTTTCATACATGCACATCTTTGTGAACCGTTGAGTATTCAAACTCAACTTGTCTGAAATGCTGTGATAAACAGCAGTGAGTAACTACATATGTGTGATTTATAGATGTGCAGAAGCAGCACGACCAAGTGGTTGCTAGTGTTTTGCTATGCAGCTGTTGGAGTGTTTTTACCGATTGCTACGGTTGCTAAGGTCTTTTAAGTGGATGCTAGTGTGTTGCTATGCAGGTGCAAGAGTCTTTTAAGTGGTTTCAGTGGTTTTCTAGAGTTGCTAAGGTAATTTAAGAGGTTGCTATGGTGTTCTAGGGTTGCTAAGGTGTTTTAAGTGGTTGTTATGTGTTCTAGAGTTGCTAAGGTGTTTTAAGTGGTTGCTAGTGTGTTGCTATGCAGGTCTAAGTGGTTGCAAGGGTGTTCTGGAGTTGCTAAGGTGATTTAAGTGGTTGCTATGATGTTCTAGAGTTGCTAAGGTGTTTCAAATAGTTGTTAGTGCATTGCTATACAGCAGTGCTTGCTAGGGTGTTTTGAGTGGTGGCTATGTGGTGGCTCAGGTGTTTTAGTGTTGCTAAGGTCTTCTAAGAATTTGCTAGGGTGTTTTGGGTGGTTGTCAAAAAAAATTCACCCCCAAGAGTGTATCAAGCATCATTTAAGAAGTTGAACTGTTCGGAGGTGCGTGTTGGGCTTTTTAGAGAAGTGAAAGCTTGTTGGTTGATTACATCCCTCAGGCCTCACCCTGCCTTCACATGCGCTGAAGAGTCGCCCAGATGGTATGTGTTTGTTGCTAACAGAACAAGTTTGTATTAGTACGGGAAAATGCGTTGGTTTGTTTGTGTATGTTGGTGCTCATACGTGTGCTACCACTGGGGTTCATCAGTTCTGTAGCCTTTGCTTTTGTTTAAAGAGAGAGAGCTTTGCAGGAAGCAAAGAGTGACTTTAAAGCAACTCCCCCATTTTGGTCATGGTGTCTTCTCCCAGCAGGCCTTGCTGATGGAGGGGGGTAAACATGAACTTCCTCCCAAGGTTGCAAAGGTTGATGATGAAGTGCATTTGGGGGATCGGTGTATGTGGATGGCTCTTACGGGCCCCTTGCATAAGCGCTCTGTAAATTGCAGTTTTCTGGTAGCAAGCAGAAGTAAAGTGGAATTAGGGCGGAATTGGAAATACTACACTAAGTTTGATTTGCATGGAATGTGCGGCTGTGACCGATGTGAAGGGAATCTGGTTTTACTACATCAGCTGTTACTGTCCTGATAACATCTCATCTTTTCCAAAGTTTTTGTATGAGTATAGTTTTATTAATAATGGTTACTAGGGTGTTTTTTAGGGTCCTATGAAATCGGTTTTATTTTTTCTCAAAGTCAGTTTTATTTTATTTTTCCAAATTCATTTTTTTTCCCCCCCGTTTTAATTTTTCTAGACTCTGTTTTAATGATTAAATTACATTTTTATTAATCAAAAAGCATGTCTAATTAATTGAAATCATGAAACTTACACAATTTAACAGCAATTTATTAAAAGTTTAACAAAAGTAAAACATTTTTAAGCCCTATGAAATGTTTTACTTTTTTCCCAAATTCAGTTTTATTTATTTATTTTTACTAAATACTGTTTTCCATAATTTTTCTGGATTCCATTTTAATTTTGATTCATTAAACTGTAATAATCAAAAGCATCTTTAATTAACTGATTTTATATATTTTTTTAATTCTTTCTTCTTCTTTTTTCCTCCAGAAATACTATAATGTGTATTTACATTTTTCTGCTAAATACATTCTGGTAAATGTTTTTTTTCTGGTAAATATTACCTAAAAATAATGTTTTAATTATTATTCGTAACAATACTATCATTACATTAAGTAATATATTTGTCACGGTTTCTTCAAGTTAACTTTTGTTTTGATGGGTTGATGTGAAAACCTTTAAGTTTCTGTTTTACTCAAAAGAAACGGTAAAATGCTCATGAAGTGACTCTCACAGCAGTTCTAGAGATTATATTCATGTTTATGTACTCATATATTGAGGCAGCAGAGGTAGAAAACACTGCAAGCGTCATGCGCGCTTCAGTATGTGTGTAGTAAAGAAACCCCGTGTCTGCACCATTCATTCGTGATCGAACATGCAGGATTCATATTTAAATCATTATTTTTGCGGCTTAATATTCACAGACACTAGTCCATATCGCACTTTGATTTAAGTGTACTGACCTACTTTTGATTTATCCATCCAAAATTTGGCAGATTCTGTGACATTATACTCTAAATTCCGTTTTTATGACTGGATTCCATGATTCCATCTGTGTTTTTCACATCGTGGAAATCATAGGGCCCTATGTGTTCTTGAATCATATGTACAAGTCTTGTTTTCATAGCTGTCAAAAATGACTAACTATTGGCCATACTAAAGTCTGGTGGACCAAGTTGAGCCCAGTTTCTGTATTCTGGGCTCTAGATATGTCCAAGATGCTGTCCATTCAAGACATGAAACCTGATAGAAATATTTGAGCAGTTTTTCAGTTCTGAAAAAAAGTTTGCTGATAGTTTTGAAGCCTCATGCATGTCCAAGGAAGCTGTCCATGTAGTTGACAAAGAGGCAGCCATCTTGTGCCAAAGCATCACATGGTTAGATAGGGGCCCTGAGGAGGAGGGAGTCACTGCTGCCATGGCGAAAGATCACAACTTCATAGAGGAAAGTCAGTGTGCGTTCTGATTGGCTGCTTTTATTTGCTTTAACTCTTTAGGTCTTAGTTACACCACTGAACAGCCACAGGTTTGCAGGGGGTGCCCTTGCTCTGACATTGCTTGGAAGAGAGAAAACTTTCTGACACCACAGTGCCCTCTGTCTGTGCTCTGCGGGAGTGCGATGGAATGCATAGATTGGATGGAATAAACCTGTTTATGCATCAACAAGTTTTATGATCCTTTACAGATTAGCCAGGCTGCTCGTGAAATGTCCATACTGACATCCTTCATTCAAGGACAGCAAACTTCAGTCTAGTGCAGTAGACAAAGCCTTACTGCCCCATTACATTTTAAATGAATTGAAACACATCTGCATGACTCCGATTCAGTCATACCATTCCTAAGTACTAGCAATAATCAACTAATTAGTATTTTTCAGAGGATAAGTTGTCATCCTATATGAGGTTACTGTGGTGATGATTTCCATCCAATCAGAGTTTGCTGACTTGGCAGTGCTGGTTTTCTGTGATTGGTCAGAGGCAAGGTCAGAGTCCAGAGCAGAGAGATATAACGACCTGTCAGGTCCTCGCACGAGTGTCCAACATACTGCCTGCTATTAATAAACCACTGACTGCAGAGTGAAAACTGAGACATGCAAGACCATGGGATGTCTGACCTTTTTTACACTTGCACATGCATGTACACTTCCAAAGTACTTTTATGAGATAAACTTTTATAGGTCCACGGGTATAAACCTCGGTTAGAGCCCTTCCTGGATTCATCCAGCAGACTTGTTTGATTTGAAATGTAAACTTTGATTGTACAATAAATATAAATCTTTTTGTCATATAGGTATAGTGTGAGTGATATTTTGGGAAACAGTGGGTTTGAAACTTTTACTTGAGTCTAACATTCATCTTTATTAGGCCTCCAATTCTTTCTTGTCTTGACTGGTTTCCTCAAGATCTCTCTGGATAACAGAGGATCAACTTCTGGCCCTCTCCATGCAACATTACCACTCTCTTTTCCGTTGATCTCTACCCGCCATCTTGGACTCACATATGCACATATAGAGGCTGTGGGATAATTGCATGAGTTTCCAGACCATTAGTGTCTTCCCATTACAGTCCTTTCTGTTGGCTCCCAATGGGATGAACAGGGGTTCCTCTACCCTAATTTCTAGAATATTATTCATGAACTGCTCATCTATCAAACAAGTGGGAGGCATCTGTAAATGTCCTCAAGATGCAACTCCTTCCCAAGAAATTATTCCATAACCATTAACCCTGTAGTGCCCAAGCGTTTTGCAAAGAACAGAATCATTTGTGATGCTCGCTTGTTTGTAAATGCCCAAATGCAGTTTTAAAGCACTACTATTGTCTGTTTTCAGACACATGAAGATCCACGAGAAGGACGCCAGCTCCATCCCCAACAGTCCGACTCGGTCTCCACTTAAGCGACGACGTACCTCTACAGCCAAACGCAAACTAAGCCACGATGAAGACATTGAGAAGACAGAGGAGACAACCAGCAAAAAGGTAAATGTAGTTCCACTATCTTACCCAGTTCCCCAAGAGGTGCTCTCAAAATTGGGCTACAAATAGCTGACGGTGACCTGTGTGCTGCAGGTCAAAGAGGATAGCGTTGTAGATGAGCAGAGTTTGAACAAAGGACAGGAAGAAGTCTTGTGTCCTATCTGCTTCAAGACCCTCACCTGCAGAAACGACTTTGATGCCCACATGGAGACCCATCCTGACACTACACTGAGGTACAAACCCATACATCAGTAGATTAAATTCAGTGAAAAGTGCTTCCAAAAATAATTTGATTATGTAACACAAACACAAGAGACGCATGAGTTTAATTCAGGACTGGCAGGTTTAGTAACTAAGTTTAGGGTTTGATAATGGAACAGTTCTGGCCCTTCCTACACTCAGTTTTCCGTTCAGTATATTTATAGCTGTCCATTAAGCTCAGACAGGAATGTTGTCCCTTTGTTTGGGGTGCGAGTTGTATTGCAAGGGGACGCCAGTAGCTGGGGATTTAGGCTGGATCCCTGCAGTTGCCGGGAGATATAGTGGCATGCTTTGTGCTGGAACACTCATAATTTAACACATCCGAATAGAAACGGGGCAACTCCTCTTGCTTACAAACTATGCAAAGGGATTTTGTTTCAGTGGGATTTGCCTTTTATATTGTGGTGAATGTTAAAAACACATTTGGTTGGTTTAGATAGAAATCTTTTATCTTATCGAGCTTGAGAGTTTGGAACTATGTTTGTTTTGCTGAAATGTTATTGGCTGAGAATGATCATACCTACATGACTGTAATCCTGTCGACGTGTCCCCCTCCCACTCCTGAGAGGCCTAAGAGGTTCTTCCCTCCCCCCCCGCATGTGGCCCCCAGGCTTAGGGCAAGGGAGTGGCACGAAGAGGAAAGAGGGGAAAATGGAGGGGGGACAGACCACAGAGGTTGTGTAGCTGGGGGGGATTTAATGAGACACAGGAGGAGACTTCAGGAAGATGCATTCTGCAGGACATCTCTGTAGTAGTGTGTGCATGCATGTGTGTAAAATTGTAGCTGTATCCCTGGAGACGTCAGACTGCAGAATATTCACCCAACCGATGGGTACCTCCTCTAGTTAATGGATAGCTGTACGGCATGGCTCTGGGAGAAGGAAGTTGGCAGGGCCTGTCTGATTGTGTTTCAGAGCAGCATTATTGTTGTATGGAAGTACTGCAAATTTAGCACTAATCCTGTGTAATCACAAGAGCTAAGAGTGCTAGTTAAGAGGATCTAGACTGCTGTGAATTGGGTTCCACTCTGAAGAGTTCTAAAAGCAGCAAAACAACTACACACATAGAAAAAGACCCAATAATGCTTTTCAAGATACAGACGTGTTATCTGGCTTACCCAAACAGCCCTTCCAAGTAAGACGGACACTCCCATACATTCATGCTATAATAAAATGAACAGTTCCAACTCTGAAACCTGATTGGATGAACCACGTTTGCAGCCACTGCAGAATAGCCAATAGAAACTACAGCATCCTGGACAGGGAATGGTTAGTGCTTAGTGTAGTTATAGGTAACAGTGCTTGAACTCTGAAGTGCTTGTAACAGGCAAGCTAAATTTTGCTTCTCATGGCTTTCTCATGCAAAACTTACAAATTTTTAAACCATTCTCAAGCATTGGTCCTAAACCTATTATCATTTCAAGGCATTATGTACCTTATGTGCATAGGTGGATGTGCTGCTATGCTATTCCTTACATTGTATTGTCTTTGTCTACTGAGATAAAAGCAGCTTAAAGTCCCTATGGACACGTCATCACCATGATCGGGGCAGGGCATGTGACAAGATCAATGCACAGTGTCACAGACATTAGCCAGCTGTCTTATGCAGCACCCTACAAACACAGAAAGAGTGCCATTGTAGGCAAGGGTGTGGTTATCATCGACTTTCCAGCTCTTAGTTAATTCACTTAGTAAATCCCAGCTCTATTTTCCCTGTGCGGATGTCTCCACAGTACACTGTAGATTGGATGCTGTATTTATTTCATATTTGCATATATAACATGCGGATTGATTCTTTTATAATGTGTTTGTTGTTGAAATCAACACCTCACATTAGTATTTTTATTCCTAGATGTGATTTATGCTGCATCTCATTCCGGACACAACGAAGTTTGCTCCGCCACAATGCAGCTACCCATAAGCAGCTACCCACAGACCCCAACGGACAACCCTTTATTCAGAACAACCCATCCATCCCTCTTGGCTTTAATGATCTGGCTTTCATTGACTTTTCATGCCAGAAGTTCCCGCAAATTGCCCAGGTAACTTGTACTTGATCTGCACAATATGTAAAAGTTCTTTATCTTGTCTGTAATAGAGTTTTGTTAAGTTTCCATTTTATTTTAAACCCACAGATTTGGTGTGAAACCAACCTTCGGCGATGCACTGGCAAATTCCATCGTTTTGTATGTGATGCATGCGATAAGGCATTCCCTCTCAGCTCGGCTCTGGACTTGCACAAAGCCTCTCATGAGACTTCCAGTGGCACCCAAGAGACAACTTCACCCTTAATTATGAAAGATGAGCCTCCTACTCCTGAGAAAAGCAGCTTCATGGACTCTCTGGGCTTGCAGCACATCTCTCAGGTTAAGCCTGCCCCCTCAGAAGAGGATGTCCAGCAGGCCAAGCTAGATAGCATTCGGGTTATCCACGTGGAGCAGAATCAGTCCTCTGTACCTCAGGAGGCTGGCCTTGTTGGAGGGGCTAACCTGTCTCTTGTAGACCCAACGACTCTTCATGGTCTGTCCCATCAAGAGGCTCTCAAACTGCTGTCCCTTCAACCCTTCCAGACTGGTTTTCTGGTGCAACCAGATGGTGGTATGGTAGTGAAGCCAGTTTGTGGTGAATCCAACATGGAACTCGCTGATATACAGCAAATAATCAAAGTAACTTCCGCTGCCCCTAACCAAATCACGCTCCCACCCTTATCCAAGGCGCCTTTTAGTGCCGTGCAGTCGGGCTACAAGCAGATGCCTCCACTCAAGCCAAAGCCCTTGGTGGCTCCCAGAACCAGTATGGTAGCTTCAACTCCACCACCCCTATTGAACACCCAGCAAGCTTCCTTGGGCTGTGTCAGCCCTAGCCTCCCACCCCCTGCCAGCTATCCTCTCAAGACAGTTCGGGACCTCTCCCCATCTTCCTCATCCAATTCTGCCAACAACCATGCTTCGGCAGAGAGGATACAAATGGAGGCCGACTGCATGGGAGATGCCCATACCCCAATGGACATGGATGAAAGACATATCAAACAGGAGAACGGCAAGTTAGAAGAGACCACTGGAAAGAAGGGAACATCTCAAAAGGGCTCGTACCCCTGCCGATTTTGTGACCAGGTCTTTGCATTTTCTGGTGTACTGCAGGCACATATGCGATATCATTTGGGCATCCTACGCCACCAATGCAATATCTGTGACTATGTTGCCCCAGACAAGGCAACACTGATCCGTCATTTGAGAACGCACAGTGGTGAACGTCCCTATGTCTGCCGGCTCTGTCATTACCCATTTACTGTCAAGGCTAACTGTGAGCGACACCTTCGCAAAAAGCACATGAAAAGCAATCGCAAGGAGATTGAGAAAAACATTAAGTATGTTACCTCGTCCACACCAGACATACTGGAGCAGGCTGGAACTAGTGAAACTACCTGCCGCTTCTGCGGGGAGGACCTAAAGACCTTCCGAGCCCTGCAGATACACTTGCGCACACACAATGGCTGCCAGCGAAAGCCATTTGAGTGCAACCGTTGTGGAGCAGCTTTCCTTGCTAAGCGTAACTGTATCCATCACCTTCTGAAACAACATCCAGAGGTCCAAGAGCAGGATATTGAAGAGCACATAATCACTCTTCTAGCTGCATCAACCCAAAATAGCCCAAATCCATCTCCTCTCAATGGGGTTTCTCCTAGCACTGTAGTGCAGCCTATCAAAGTTGAGGACCTTAGCTATTTCAACGTAGATATGGATCAACCTCTGGACTTCTCTAACAAAAGCCGTGGGAGCAGCAGTGCTGGAAGTGTGAGTGGATCTCCTGGGATCAAAATTGAACCTGTCTCTTATGACTCTAGCATGGAACCAATTGACCTCTCTATTCCTAAGAATCCTGTGAAGAAGCTTAAACAAGACATTGAGGCCAAATTGCCAAGGGAGTTTAAGAAAGAACAGTCATCAATTAGCATACTTGCACAAGCTCTTCAGGCCGAGAAGTCCAATGATGAGAAGTCTCAACCTCTTGGATGCTACCAGGTCCCTGTTGCTTTGTCCTCCCTTACTGGTAGCACTAATGCTGCAGGAAGGCTCTTGCGTTTAAAGCCCCTGCTTCCTAAACCTTCCTCTGCTGCTGTGAAGGAGCTTCCACCACTAGCATCCATTGCTCAGATCATTTCCTCAGTTTCTGGTGCCCCTGACCTTCTTAAATGGGACAACACTTGTAGTCTTCAGGCTGATTCTGACACACATGGCAAGCAAGAATCACCAGATATTTTGACTGAAGAGCTCTTACTAGAGAGCTCAAAGAAGAAGTCCAGGAAAAGGCCTACCAACAGCACAGTGAAAGAGAAACCTGTGATGAATGCCACAGACCCAAGTATTGATTTGGAGTCTAGTGGGGAGTTTGCTAGTGTTGAGAGGATGTTGGCAACCACTGATGCCAACAAGTTCAGCGCCTATCTTCAGACCAACACAATTGATTTGGCAAGAAAAGGCAGGCAGCAGCCAGGTGCTAGTGACGAGAAAGAAGTGAATGATGAGAAACACTTGCCAGCCCAGCAGTCCAAAGGAAAGAAGAATGCATACTCAAATTCTGTGCAAAAGATGACTTGCCCCTTTTGTCCCAGAGTTTTCCCTTGGTCCAGCTCGCTTCAGCGCCACATGTTAACACACACAGGTGTGTAAAGATTTATGCCGGGTTTTGTATTGTTTTAAGCAACCTTCGGTTTTTATGTTAGTTTAGTTGAGTAGTGTCAGTAGCGGATTGGACATTTTTTGTTTTTCTCCTATAGGCGGAGTTCAGTTAAATTGATTTTGTATGATCAATGGAACAAACAAAGCAATCAAAATCAACAAAAGAGCAATATGCAAGTGCAATGACAAGTCTCAGTTAGCCTAAAGCAATACACATAGCAAGTTTTTTTTAATTATATAATAAATGAAAATAAAGCAGATAGTATAGAAAAAGAATAGGGCAAGCTAGTGTTAGAGGCCTTTTTTTTGCCTTTTGTTAATTGTATAATAAATGAAAACAAATAGATAAAATACAAAAAGAATAGAGAAGCTAGTGTTAGTTTTTTTTTAAAGAAAACAAGCAGTTAGTAAATGAATTGAGTGCAAGTCTAAAAGGGGCAAGTTCTTTTTAAAGAATAGAATTAGAAAAGAGAGTGCTAGAGTTGGAGGGTCAAGTAAAGATTTGTTTTACCCCTGCAATTTATTTTCCTGATTTTATTTTGTATTCCTTTAAAAGGTCAGAAGCCATATCCTTGTCCCCAGTGTGATGCCTTCTTCTCGACCAAGTCCAATTGTGAGCGACATCTTTTACGCAAACATGGCGTTTCCAACAGAGTGCTTCGACGCAATGGTGCAATACCCAAGCCTAAGGAAGCAGAGGAAGGCTCACCAGAGAGTGCAGGTATCAAAAATAATATATAATAGAAACTTTGAATTGCTTAAGTACTTTAGACTAAGTATTTCTTTATCTGTTGATAGAGGTTAAAACTGCATGTTATTACCTAAAATGTAATGGGTCAATGTATATTTCAGAGAGCTCATCTGAGACGGAGCTTCTTGTGAGTGAGGCAATGGATCTCACAAGATCAGACCCTGAGAAGCCTGTGGCATCAGATGCTGAGAAACCTTCACCAGCTAAGCCGACAGAGGCAGCCGTGGTAGAGCCTCTTCCTCACAAAGAAGAGGACCCAACAGCCCTCGAGTCTTTGAAGCACAATGACCCAGAAAAAGAGGATGGCGATTCCCATAGCAATAAGACCCTTGACTTGACCTTTGTTTCCAAGCCAAAGGATTTCAAGATCACTGAGAAAGACAAGCCGCAGTCCTCCCCTACAGCAGACAGCGACATGTCTGACAAAGCAACACCCCAGGAGGAGTCCAAATTGACCTGCAAGAGTTGCAAGAAGAGCTTCCGCTATGCTGCTACCTTGACCAGACACGAGAAAGTTCACCAGCTGGATGTAGCATCAGACTCCACTAATGGACCGGAACAAAGCCTCACAAAATCAGATGATCCAATTGTGCCTTGTGAAAATAAGAAAGCGGTTACAGAAGAAGAGGTGGAGAGTGTAAGGAAGGGCACAGCAGAGAACGAGGGAATGGGCAGTGTGGTGGAGAGTGGGTCTGAGGAGGATAAAGAGGAGAGGAGTGATGAAGAGGGAGCTGCAACTGAACCAAAGAGTGCTGAGGGAGAGACTGAAGAACCTGGCAGCAAGCCGGACAAGAGAAAAAAGGTGTGCAGTATATGCAATAAACGTTTCTGGAGCCTTCAGGACCTCACCAGACACATGCGCTCTCACACAGGTAATGACCATGCTAAAAACATACTTGATTGGTATAGATTGGTAAATGAATCATCAAAACATAGAGCTCTTGTTTCTTATTAAAAGCTGAATGTTTTTAATGACGTGTCTACTAGGTGAGAGGCCTTACAAATGCCAGACATGTGAGCGCACGTTCACCCTCAAGCACAGTTTGGTCCGACATCAGCGAATCCACCAGAAACTCCGTGGAGCGGATAGTGATGGTTCGACTTGCGGGGTCACAGGTGGACCAGACGAGGACGGCTTCAGCGGGCGTTCGGCTAGCGAAGGCGAGTGCACACCCACCAGCACCAATCCACCCTCTGAGAACGAAAGTGAATTATCAGACACTGTAAAGGGGGAACCGACCTCACAGGAGAAAGAGGATTGTGTACCCTCTGCGGAAACTGAAGAGTTTAAACTAACCTTCAAGACAAAACCTGCATCAGCAACAGAGACACCCAAAGAACATCCAGCAGAGAAACAAGCATCGGATTCACCCACCGCATCCGACTTAGAGCCGTCGGAGGGATTCATTCAAGGCTTACTGGAGATCCACACCAAGCCCACTACTGAGAACATTTTGCCCACCCCCGAGCCGCCACTGCTTGGCGCGGAGTGAAGAGCGACTCTTTTCTTGTGGTGAAATATGCTGCAACAAGAAGCAGTGCCATATAACAAAAGTACATTGCAATGAGAAAAAAGAAGCAATGACTCTTTCCAAGTGCCTTTCTACTTTTTTTGCTATATCTTTATCAGCATTTACCATGATCGAAAGTTGATTTTTATAGTATTTTATGATTTTTTTGTGTAATCCTGAGAGAACTACTTTAAGCAATATATGAACAAATTTGCATATCGTATTGTACAGTTCAGAGACCGCGAAATCTGTCTTATGAAAAGCAAGTTTATACCCTTATCCAGCGACGGCTAAGATTAACAAGAGGACATGTTTCTACTGAGAGGCTTGCACCCAAGTGCATAACTGGAATACGCAAAGACGACTTGTTCACCATAGGGCTTCTTCGTTGCTGTTTGTCCTCTTTAATTGGCCAGTTTCCCATTTTGTGTAATTCGTTTAATGACGGAGGCTTCCAGAGTAATTGTTTTATAACAGAGCTCTGTTATTCTGGGTGCTGTCGTGTAAAGATGTTTTGGGGAAACAGCCAAGCAAAACGATGTTCAGCAGCTGCCGCGTTAAGTATATGGGCAATGTTTGCCCAAAACAGGTGATGGATGTCCAGCTGTGCTGATTGTGTCAATATGTTTAGTTAGCATTTGTGTTCCATTTTTTGGCACAAAAGGATGGTTTTTAATGTGGGAAGGCAATGTTTTTAGATTTAAGGGCTCTTGAATTATGTCCCTCAAGCCCCGTCTCAGCTCCTCAAGAATACAAAAATAAAAAAGCAAACACACTGAGGAATTACAGGAAGCCCTGAGTTATGAATCTGATGTACTTGACAAAAATACGATGAAATGTGTACCTGTGTCCAGGGTTACCGTCTTCCAAAAGCTTCACTTTTTAAGCCTTACTCTTTCGTCTGAGCATTTAGGCAGGTGTCTCACTTTCTGCCGGGCTCACGAACTAGAACTCATGGTGTACTTGAACCCTGTCGCCCTGCTGCCTCCTGCCAGGACGTCGTCCTGAAGCGCTCCTCAACTAGGAGGACCCCATGTCAATCACACGTTCTTTTGTGTAGTGTTGGATCTCTTTGACCTCTCAGTTTTATGAACTCGTGTTGTAAAGAAACCTCAGACAAACAAAGCAAACCTCAAAGGGCATGGAGACTGTATGAAAATTGTGTGGACTGGTAAGCATCTTCAATTATAGGTCTCCTGATTTCCTGGAGCAGACGTTTACCCAAACGGATGCCTGTTGATCAGCACGTGCCAAAGTGCAATGACAGGATACGAAATGCAAGCAAACAAGGAAAAGGAATATTGAACCAATAGTGGGGATGGGGAGAGAGTTTGCTGTGCGCCCCCTAGTGGTGAAGATCTAACATCTCTGCTCAGGCACGAGACTTGTAGTATTGGATGAACTTGAATGCAATCGCTTTATCTGTGTATTCCGGGACTTCTGCTTCCCCCGATGCCTTTTCCTGGGTTCATGCGAGTGTGTTTTGTGTTGGTTGTGTGCAGAAGTGACTGGTTTCCTGGTAAGAATGCTCACAGATGTTTTTAATGTATTTATTATGACCCAGTGCGGGTGAAGAAGTAAATGTGGAGAAGCCATGTATTAACACAATTATGCTGCATAAAAATGATTCAAATTCAATACTTAGCATCCCAGCTTTGATCTGGGTCCTTGATGATGATGATAATAATCACTTTTGATCTGAAAGCTTTATGTAGATCTTTGTATGCATTTTTTTTTTAGAATGTGTGGTCTGTTTCTGTTATCTTATTATTATGATGATTATTTCAGTTTGACAGAGAGATAAGTTGTTTTCATTGATATATTCTTTTGTGTATAAAACTGTGAAGTTTACTGTTATTCTGCTATGGGTGGATCTGTAGGGTAGTTTTGCATGATAACCTTTTATGTTGTTCAGTTATAATAATTGTTTTCTGTTTCGCCCCTCCTGCCGCCCCGCTCTGTCTCACTCTCAGGGTTCATACAAAAGGCTTTCTCAAATCGTCATTTTTCTTGCAACAAAAAATTCTCTTCACATATGATTTCTGAATATGTTGAATCGTCAATCACTACTTTTTTTTAGCACTTGACTGTGAATTCAAATGAACAGGGTGGAGTTCTCAAATCCACATTCCACTCATGGGCTTTCTACAAGATATGTTCTCCTTTTTCCGTTTTTTTATTTTAATCCTCCCCGTCTCTTTGGAAAAACGCAGCGGAATGGAGACCTGTCACTGTTTGACGTGCTGACTGATGTAAAAGGGAGCTTTGTGTCGCTGCTACATCCCCAAAAATAATTCTACTGGACTTGAATGGAACCAGAATCACCAGAACATTTTTGGTACACTACTCTTGTTCTTCAGAATCAGAAATGTAAGCTGTTCTGTATCAAAACTATTCAAGCAATAAAGATATATTAAAGGAAAGGTGTGGCAGGATTTTTTCTTCTTTCCAACCAAAGGCAATCTGCCACTTTAATGCATACGTTTGTGTTCTGCACTCTGCGATTATAATGGGCTTGGTAATGTTTTTGACAAGCAATGAAGGTCTATTGATGCTGTTGACACTAGGTGTGTCTGAAGTCACACTGTCTGTGTAGGTACTACATTTGATGAGTTATGATCTTCTGTAGAATACACACTTCAGAATCCATGCAAAAGTAGTAGGTCACTTGGATGTTTTATGAATACTGTGAATTCGGCCATTTTCACGCACTGTATAGTAGAGGGGTAGGCATATTTGGACACAGGTGCTGATTCCGGAACTGCATACTACACAGGGTTGCAAAAAGGTGGAAAATTTCCAGGAAATTTCTGAAATGTTCCCAGAAATTTTGGAAACTTTCCAGGATTTTTTTGGAATATTCCAGGGATTTTTAGAACGTTTCCAGAAATTTGCCAGAAGTTCTCCACCCCTTTGCAACCCTAATATACATGTTTACCGTATTTTTCTATTGCAGAAATGGTTTGAGCAGTATGCGAGTATGCATTTTTGTTTGTATTGGGACTGTTCCCAGGATTTTTCTGTGATGATGAATCCACACCAACAGGTGTCAGCAAGGGGTTAAGGACTGGCTGGTTGGTTTCAGTGTTTAGCCCCTGCTGGAAGATGCTGTAACTACACCATTATGTAAATAACCAGACTTTGACATTAAAGCAGTTAGACAAAATAGGGAAAATGTTAGCTTTTTCAGATTAAACATACAAGTAATTTAATTTACATCTATTATGAGATGTCATGTATACAAGAAAAAAATGATTACAAAACTTTGGTGGTTGCAGTAACACAAATAACATTAGTGAAATGAGTTGGTGGACGTGTATTTGCATGTCTTCTAAGCAGATCCAGAATCTGCAGACTTTACATTTTCAACACTGACTTTAGAGGGAAAAATCAGTGGAATTGATTCAAAACTGTACAGAGTATTAAATGCAGCTGTGAGTTTAACTGATGAAAATGTCAAAGGGCAGGGAATGTGTAGGACGACAAGCACACCGGTTGAATGCGGGGGCCTGTTTGTAACGATTATACAGGAAAGTGACAAGTTTTCTTACTATATCCGGGTTATTAAATCCTCCTAGAGGGTTTAGCTCCAATGCAAACACTCCTGAAGAAGCCACTCAAGGTCTTCATGATTACTTGAAAATTACAGGCAGGTGAGTTTGATCAGCTTTGGAACTGCCGTCTGCAAGACAATGGACCTCCAGGAGCAGAATCAAAGGATCCTCTACTATATCAGTGTGATTTCCAGCACAAGATTTAGCCAGTCTGAGAGATGGACATTTCTCTAATGGAGTTTGCTAAAGGTAGGTGCCAAATGTCAATGCTTCTCTCCAGTATGAATTTAAGATCTTCTATCTGGCAAAAGTTTGTGTATATCTCAACAAAGTCTAAAAATATGTAGGTCATGTTTGAGGCCTCCAGAAAGCTCTTCAGATTGGATATTTCTCATCAGGAGCACTAACAGCGACTGTTATCCTAAAAGGTTCCCTGCTTAACTAAACCCCACAGTCCATGCTGTGGTGTGGATTCTTGTAGATCACAGTTTTTTGTCTCAATACCACCTTTCCAATTAGGGAGGCTGGAGTCTTCATGGATGGAGACCAGCTTCTGGAGTAAGTGTAGAATGCAATTCTACTTCTTGAAAATGTTTTTTTTGTCATTGGCAATCTAGTTGATGCTGCAGGTTCTTCTATGCGCTCTGAAGTTTGGCAGATTGTTGGCGAGAAACCCTAGTTTCCATCCACATTCATTTTTCATCTTTAAAAGTCCCAGATGATAATGGACTGGAAGGAGCTGAAGAGACTGTAACAGCCTTCACATCATCCATTACAGCAAAGCAGTTTTCTTCAGATTTCACTTGACATTCTGCAAAAACATACCAGTGTAGTTATAGTGCACGAAGCAATAATTAGACATGTTCTGTGTGTGTTATTGTCTGTGAAGGCAGATTTCCACATGCAATTTATTTCTTTATTTTTCATACGATGAATACGAGTGCAAATTGTTACATACAAAAATAAGTCATTGCAATTGGTTAAGCGTCAACCCTGTTACCATACTCTTGCCTTGCCTATTGTACCCAAATGCTTTTTGAAATGTGGATATTCGTGAGTGCATGATGTAGCATTTATTTCCAAAGTACAAAGAAAAATGAAGTTTTTGATCATGCAGAGTAGCGTCAGTCCTGTTTACAGACAAAGAAGACTATCCTTGTACCCAACAAATACAACAATAGGATGTTTATATGAAAACATAAATGCTGAAAAGGCTGACGTTCCTTGCAATACACATACGTTTTTGCCATCTTTACGATGGCATATTTCTTTGGTTTTGAAGGAGAAGCTGGAAGCTACATTCTCCCTCACCTATTCAAGATGTGAGAAAAGTTATCAAAATGCACATCTTTTTGAAGATTTGCTGTTTCAAATAACCTCAGTCATACTTACCGTATTCATCACCAGACTCTGGTTCTTGCTTAACTTCTACAGTCGTGTTAGATGGGCCGACGCCAACAGTGACCTTAACAACTTCCTTTGGGATGGGTAAATCTTTCCCCTCTGTAAAACATTCATCTTAAATTAGACGGAAAACAGAAAGTCGTACAGACAGAATTTTCATTTCTGGATGAACTATCCCGTACCTGCATGCATTACACGGAGGTGTTTTTTCATGGATGATGAATGAGCGAAGAATTTGAGACAAATGGGGCACTGATACGGCTTCTCCCCCGTGTGACTTCGCAGATGTACGGACAAATGTGCAAACTGCCGATAGCTCTTCTTGCACTGTGGGCACTGGTACGGCTTTTCTCCGGTGTGAACCCTCTGATGAACCACCAAATCTTTAGCTTGGCCAAAACTCTTCCCACATTCAGCACACTCGAATTTGGGTTTATTCTCTTTGCTGTGAGTGCGCAAGTGGACCTTCAGGTGTCCCGCCTGACTGAAAATCTTATCGCACTGAGGGCACTCGTGCTTTTCTTCGGTGTGTGTCCGTCGGTGCAGAACCAGACTGCTGGGTTGACTGAAGCTTCGCTCGCACTGCGAGCACTGAAAGAGTCCGTCGCCCCGGTCGTAATGATGGCGGCGCTGGTGACGCGCGAGATCGGAAAGTTTGACGAATCCTCTCCCGCACTCAGAGCATTTGTGCGGTCGCTCGCCTTCGTGAACATACCGAACGTGTTTTCTGAGGCCGGCTGCTTGAGTAAATGTCTTCAAACACAAACTGCATGTATGAGAGACCCCTGAAATGAATAAATATAATCTAAAATCTGAATAATAAATTAATGATTAAATCAAATATAAAAAATTAGTATTAGTTAAAATGATTCGATTTTAAAATGAAATAAATACGAAAACTGATTTTTTTTTTTTACACGGAAGCATTCATTCTATTTTTTTTTTGTGGGGCTTCAACTTGACAGAAAAATAATAATAAATCAAATAGTTATTTATTTTAACATAATATATAATACATACATTTCTTACTTGGTAAGTAAGAAATATTTATAGAATTTATGCTTTATTTCAAAGCATTAAAATGTGTAAACAGTGCTTTTTCATGGCATGCATGGCAGTACCTAGCCATCTCATAATTTCTTACCTGAATGAAACGCATCTTGATGTTTTCTCAGACTTGCTTCAGAGACGAATGTTTCATCACACATTGAACACTGGAGAGGGTTTTCGCCCGGGTGGCCGCTCTGGTGGGCAATCAGGTTTCTCCTCCAGCGAAAACTCAGGCCACACTGAGAGCACTTGTAAGGTCTCTCTCCTGTGTGAATCCGCTGGTGAATTTTTAACATACAATGCTGACTGAATCTCTTCCCACAATGAGTGCATTCAAATGGCTTCTCCTGCACATCGACTTTTGGAGCACCTGTTGGTTTTTCCATTCCACTTTGCTTATTTGTTGAAGCTTCTGGAAATCAAAGAGAAAAAAAAATCTGTAAAATTAAAAACACGAGAAATATACAAAGAAAGTAAGTTTGGATGGTCAATTTTTCAGGACTGTCATTTCAAACGTACTTTCGTGAATTCGCATGTGAGCTCGGAGGAAACTGGGACGCCCGAACCCCTTGAAGCATACAGGGCAGTTGTGTGGCCTCACTCCTGTGTGAATTTCCAGATGTTTCTTCAAGTCTCCTGGGGTATAAAAGCTCTTATTGCACACAAAGCACAGGAATGACCTCTCTCCTGTGTGTGTTTTAATATGCACAATCAGAGCCGATCTCTGACGAAAGCTTTTGTTACAGGTGGGACAGTTGAAGGGCCTTTCACCTGTGTGAATTCGCTCGTGCTGTAACAAGCCTTGGCGTCGACCAAACTTCCTCCCGCAATAAGAGCAGGGGAAGCACTTCCCCTCTTTGTCAACATGCTGATCTGTTAAAATTACAAAGAAGAAGAATCCATATTAACAACCATTATCAAATAAAAGTTCAATTGAGAACATAACTGAAACTCCAGGTTATGCATCAACCCTGTTACCATCATCACTCACCCCTGTTACAATACTGTAGTATTGAAAAAATATCTATTAAACTACTTTATACTTTCAGGAAGTGAATTCTCTAAAGACAAATATTCTTTAATTAAAAGTCAACCCTGTTACAAGGATTAATAACTCTAAGACACTAATAAACATTTAGTGTCCAGACAAAGAAATGGCTGTGAGTCCTGTCACCATCATCACTCACCCCTGTTACCATACTATAGTATTACAGTACTGTACTATTTTAGAATGTGTATTCTCCAAAGACAAATATTCTTCATAAATTATTAAAAAGCCAACCCTGTTATGAGGATTTTGTATAGTAAACAAATTCATTTTCAATCAAGTGGATATTGGTAGAAATATTAGCATTAAATTATCTTTCTAATAAACATTTGTAGCGTCAAGATTAAGAAATTTGTCAGTCCTATTACCATCAGCACCTCACCCCTGTTACCATGCTATTGTTTACACAACAAATCTGTAAAAAATACTTAATATTTTCAGGAACTGAACTCTCCAAAGACAAGTATCTTTGCTTATTATTCATCAGTTATTAAAAAGTCAACCCTGTTACCAGGATTTTGTATAGTAAACCAATGATTATTGAAAAGGACACATTCTCTGAGTTATCAACATTGTTTCTAATAAACACTTTTAGTTCCAAGGACAAGTTTGTTTGCCTATTTATCATCAAATAACTAAAATGTCAACCCTGTTACTAGTTATTATAGTAATCAGATGACTATGACTCCATATTTGTAGAAATATCAATATACCTTGTTACCATCCCAACATAAAATTTTGGCAAGTAAACAGTTGCTGGTCCCCACTGACTTCCATAGTATGGGGAAAAAATATATAGAAGTCAGTGGGGACCGGCAACTGTTTGGCTACCCACATTCTTCAAAATATCTTCTTTTGTGTTCAGCAGATGAATGGAATTTAAACAGGTTTGGAATAAAGGTGAAGATGAACAATTTAAGGTTGACCAATGCAATGGTATATCTTCATTTAAGAAAATAAATACCAATATTGCAATTAATGCATGCACTTCTATCCTACCTGGATGAAATATAAGTTGATGCCTTTTCAGGGAAATTGCGAGAGAGAAGGTTTTGTTGCATATGGCACAATGATATGGCTTCTGAAGATCTGTCAGCTCTGAGCTGGAACTCTGATCAGCATCAAGGTCTTGATTCACCGACGGACTGAATCTCATCTCAGTCTCTGATAGACACTCCCCTGTGCTCATTTCTGAAAACATATTAAGGCAATATTATGTGACATGCTTATTATAGACACAAATAACCTAACCATAAATAAACAGCTATAAATCATACGGTCTTCAATAGCACCAAGGTTTTCAGAAAGCACTGCTGATAGCTGCGACGAAGCAGAAACACCACAGACTCCTTCCAAGTTATCTAGTTCACCCTGGTCCTCCTCCTCAGGAATAAGCATAGCAGCTCCAGCATCTCCAGCATCTCCGTCCTGCAGCTTGTTCAGATGGGACTGCATGTGTGCTTGCAGGCTGCTGGGCCGAGGGAAGCTTTTGGAGCACAAAGGACAACTGTGAGGTCTCACGCCGGTATGAGTTCCCATGTGTGTCTTCAGATCTCCTGAACCATAAAACCGTCGGAAGCATACGAAACATTCGAAAGGCTTTTCTCCGGTGTGAATTTTCCGATGCACGATCAACACCGAACGCTGCCTGAAGCTTTTGTTGCACACGGTGCAGCGGAACGGTCTCTCTCCAGTGTGAATGCGTTTATGTTGCTCCATATCTTGATGTCGTCCGAATATTTTTCCACAGTATGGACAGGTAAAGCGATTTCTTTCAGCAACACTCAAATGTTCTGTTAAAAGAAATTAATCAACAGGATTTTCAATGATATATGAAATTGATAACGACAAACCAATTCATCATTTTTTTGACGCTCGAATTTTTTGGGCGCATGTGCTGTGGTGATTTAAACAAACGGTTTGCAAACTGGGCAGCAGGTTCTCAACAAGCTTCAAGAAGACTTTAAATGATTTTAAATATGAGAAAATAAGCATTAAGTGAAAACAACTTTAAAAAATTATGTGTATATGTTTTTTTTGTGTTTTGACACTGTTGTTTTTCTTGGAAGCACCAGGATTCAGTCTTAAAAAACCGAAATATATGAGGAAGCCTAATTTTAAAAGAGTGCTTTTTTTTGACCTGGAAAAGTAAATTACTCAAATATTAAAATGTCCATTTTAATGTGTGTCATATAGTGTGTTCTGTGGTTCTGCTCTAAATTATTTTTTGTTTTATATTATATATATATATTAGTATGTATATAGTATGATAAATGTATATTGTGTATATTACATATTTCTTACACAACTCCTAAATCTATATCGCAGTTCCACGGCTGTGATGAAAAGTCAAGGGGTCTTTGAATATTGTTGTGCCTTGGAGTCAAAAAGTTTGTGAAACACTGTGAGGTCCTTAAAAAATTGTTAAAAGAGAAATATTTTTATAATTGAAAACTATTGAAAATATGACTAACACTAATAATAATTTTCATAATAAATTAATTTAATTCTACTAACAAATAAAAAGCAACAAAAAGAAACAAAGTATTTTATAGATATTTTTTACAGAATAAATGCCTTTACATTTCAGGAAGGGGGTCTTGAAAGGTCAGAAAAGGTTTGAAACACCTGATTTTGATAACTTCTGAATAGTAGATGGCGCAACAAAATAACCTCAGAGGGGTCAAATTTAGCAAACTGTTTGATTTCCATATTTTGGGGGCTCTGCTATTTCTCCTCCTCTTTATTTCAAAACTTAAATTTGCTGATCTCACCTGGATGAGCGACACGTTGATGCTTTATCAGCGAGAAGGAGAGAGAAAACCTCCGGTCGCAGAGTGTGCAGTGGTAGGGTCTCTCCTCCGTGTGATGAGTACGGTGGTGTTTTCTGAGGTTTACTGCTTGGCTGAAGTATTTCCCGCACTGGGAGCACTGGTACGGCTTCTCTCCGGTGTGAACGCGCAGATGGATCCGAAGCTTCGCTTGCTTATGAAATCCCTTTCCACAGTGATTGCACTGATGCGGTTTGTTTTCATCACATGCTTGCTTGTGAGCTGCAGACTCTTCCTCTTGAAGAGGATTCAGCGTTTCAATGCCTGTGAAGAGAAAATTACACAATGTGGTACGTAAAGTGTGATTTTGGACCTCTTTTGAGATTTCTGGGATATGGTATTCTGGTAGAAACGATGAGTGCAACGGTAAGGTTTTTGTAATTATTAGACTCACCCTTTTCAGCAGAATGTGCAGCGTCGTGACAGAGCTCAGATGGAGCTTGACTTTGGGGAATGTTTTCATTTGGTGCATCGCTCTCAATATTATCTATAAGTTCCAGGGGGTGAGATTCACTAATGTCCTTAAGTGCGTCGGTTTGTAAGTGCTTGTGTAGATCTTCAGAGGCCACAAAAGAGCAAGGCATCTCACTGTCATGAGCGTCCAAATGGTTCATGTCCTCGGATTCAGAGAAGGTCTGTTCAGGAGATGTGAGACCGGATAGACGTGCGACACTGTTGACGCAGTCGGGGCAGCGGTGGGAAATCTCTCCCGTGTGTGTTAGCTCGTGTTCCTCCAGCTGACACGCAAAATTTTTCCCACATTCGACACAAATTAAGCACTTGCCCTCCGTACTAACATCTTGACCTGCAAAAAAAGAGAATACTTAGTTTCAGTTTGTGTCTTCATTAGAACAGATCTGGAGAAATGTAGCACTGCAGTGTCTCAGCAATGGATGCTCTGCAGTGAATGGGTGCCGTCAGAATGAGAGTCCAAACAGCTGATAAAAACATCACAATAATCCACACCACAGCACTCCAGTCCATCAGTTAATGTCTTGTTCAGCGAAAAGCTGCATGTTTGTAAGAAACAAATCCATCATTAAGATGTTTTTAACTTTTTAACCCATCCAAAAATACAAGCCCATAATCTATAATACTGCTTCCTCCAGTGAGAAAGTCCATCTCCTGTTGTCTCTCACATCAAAATCCACCCACAGATTTGTTTAGAGCTGTTTTGGCTTGTAATTGGTGCTTGATTTGTGCAGATTTCTCCTCTGATTCAGACGAAATGAAATTTCACTGGAGAAAGCAATATTATAGATTATGGACTATAAGCAAAAAGCAAGTTTGAAGTTAAAAATGTCTTGAAGGATTCATTACAAACATGCTTTACGCTTCACAAGACGTTAATTGATGGACTTGTTTTATGTAATATTAACTTCATTTATAGTATGTATATTATACAGATTATTGTGATGTTTTTTAATCAGCTGTTTGGACTCTCATTCTGACGGCACCCATTCACTGCAGAGCATCCATTGCTGAGACACTGATGCAGTGCTACATTTCTCTCTCAACAAATCTGTTCCAATAAAGAATCAAACTCATCTTCAGTAAATATATTTTTAGCAAATTTCCATTTTTATGTTTAAGCACCGATTTCTGTGTTTGTATTTGGATTATTGTAATGTAATGGACATAAATTGTAATAAATCTTTATAAAAGTCTCTAAAATTTGATTGGATGAGACTATAAACTGCCAGGACACGCCTTCAGAGGTTTCAGGTGTTTTATAAGCTTAATTAGGTTTTACAGAGTTAAATATACGACAGTAAAGGGGGGATGGACAAACACTCCATCCGTTGTAAACCCACTATAATATCTTATTGTCTTTAGTCCTATTCACTGCATTGTGCATGGCAACATTTCGTACCTTGATGAAATGCACGCAGATGTCTTCTCAAGGAGGATAGCAGGGCGAAGTTTTTAACACAAATCGTGCAGTGAAAGGCTTTGGCATCCGTATGGGCGATCTGATGGGTCTTGAGGTCTCTCTCCCGGGTGAAAGTCTTTCCACACACCAAGCACTCGAAAGGCCTCTCTCCTGTGTGAATCCGGACGTGTTCGGACAGATGCTGAATGCGGGAAAAACCCTTCCCACACTGAGAGCACTGAAACGGCTTCGCTCTAGCAGAGAGACTCTTTGCGTGGTCGTCTGTGGTGACGTTTGAAAGGAAAACGACAATGTTTAGTTATATGTACAGATATATATACATGTTTAGTATATTTGGCAGCTAAACAATAAGAAAGTTTCTGATGACATATGTGTCCCTGCAGCACAAAAGCAGTGTTAAGTCGCTGGGGGATATTTGTAGCAATAGCCAACAATACATTGTATGGGTCAAAATTATTGATTTTTCTTTCATGCCAAAATCATTAGAATATTATTCATGTTTCATGAAGATATTTTGTAAATTTCCTACCGTAAGCTTATTTTTGATTAGTCATATGCATTGCTAAGAACTTCATCTGAACAACTTTAAAGATGATTTTCTCAATATTTAGATTTTTTTGCACCCTCAGATTCCAGATTTACAAATAGTTGTATCTCAGCTAAATATTGTCCTATCCTAACAAACCATACATTAATGGAAAGATTATTTATTCAGCGTTCAGATGATGTATAAACCTCAATTTCGAAAAATTGTGACTGGTTTTGTGCTCCAGGGTCACATTACTATAGGTTATCAAGTGAAATCAAAGTCAAGGTCGGTTTGGACTTTTCACAAATAAGTGGTACAGTATCTAAATGTACAGGTTAGCATATTGCAATGCATGAATGCAATTTGCATAAAGTATAATGTGAACCCCTGCAGTCTCACCCAGATCATAGGAAGCCCCTGATGGGTGCAGATCAAGTGTCCTCGCCGCCTCTCCTGAATCAGGCTCCTGTGCTCCAGTGCTGTGGCCCCCTGATGCAAACACGCCCACCTCCTTCAGATCAATGCTCAGATCCATGCCTTACTGAAAATCTAGAAGGAAAAAAAATATGCATTTTTGTATTTTTATAATAAGTGCTAGGTTTGTACTCTGGTGCAGCGATGGTACAAAAAGTAAAACACTATGACATTAAATTACTATCATCATTATCATCATGTGGTATTTGCATGCAACTGCTAAATACTTAAAACAACAGCATGGTATTATTACCATGGTACATGTTCAAAGAGATGGCAATACTCTAAACAATCTATATCTATTTGAAATGATTATATTATGTATGTCTTCATGTCTATATGATAACAAAATCAAAGCTGGAGGCTGAACACACCTCCTTCAGTTGCATTTCGATTTAGTCCCATGTCAACACACATGCATCAGCTGTTACTCAAGCAGACGAAAGAGAAAAACAAGCATTAGTTGCGCCACAACATTGAGACACAGATGTAAAGCTGATGCAGAAGAAGCCTCACCTTCCCTGAGTCTCAACATGCACGTCCACAAGAACCGACAACCCGGAAATGGCTGGAGGTGTTATTGACTTTTCAAAATAAAAGTCAATCGCGGAATAAAAAAAAAGCAGTTATACCATGCAAATATTTTTTATAATTCGTTTTTGTATGCAACGTTCATTTTAATCTTGCCACAAACATACCACAGGTCTTAAAAATACAGTTTAGGTCGAAATGCCATTACATATTATAACAAATAAATCAAACAAGAAGCATTTATTTGAAACGACCATCATTTTCAAGCAAATATTTTAGAATTTCAAAGGGTTTCAGTCATAAAACTATGATAGTTATACGTTTGAAATGATGATAAAGTATTGTTTATGTGGTCCTGTGGTTACACTATAATTCTAAAAAGCCATTTTTAAAAGTCGCCTCAGAACGATGAAGTTATTTATTTATTATTATTATTGTTAAAAATGTCTAGAATTATATGTTTTCTGATGGTTTAATGCGCTGATACATTTTGTGCCCAAATAATTTTTGAGGATGCAACACTTTCTTTCTGAGAAAATGAAAGGCTATTACTAAAAGAGTTCATTATGAGACACTGACTGTGTTTTGGTGTGCTGGTGTTCTTAAGACCTTGATATAAACAAATATCAGTAATTCAAGTGCAGATATGAGAGACGAGCATTATAGACATGAAAAGCTACTTTAGGTTATCGTTGTCATATTTGAGGGGATGTTGACCCAGTTCATATACACTGGCCTGACGTCACACTTCTTCAGCTTGATGTCCAAGTTTTGGTCTTTGTCGGCTTGCTAATCGTAACATTGTAATAATAACACAGCACTATGCATACACTAATCAGCTACAACATTAAACCTGTCTGTAAAATCATGTTGGTCCCTCTTGTGCTGCAAAAACTGCTCTGCCAAGACATCAGAAGCAGATCCTTTAAGTCCTGCAGTGTACTGTTTTAATGAAGGACTTTGTGTTTTACCTGTATTTAGAATTTTTGCACTTCATTGTATAGTAGTCAGTCAAATTAATGTCCTGGCAGAAAATTACCACTACAAATTTCTGTACCCTCAAAGAGACAACCTTGTACCTTTTTTTACCCCTAAAGAGCTCATAATAGTACCATAAGAGTATTACTACTTTAAGGGAACATATACGCAAGTACTAATATATATAATATATATATATATGGAGTATAATATAGCCCGCCTGCAAGATTACTCCTTCTTTTAACGAGCCAAAAAGAGTGCATGTCACACCTCTGTTCATCAATCTGCACTGGCTACAGTAGCTGCTCGCATTAAATTCAAGGCATTAATCTTTGCGTACAAAACCACCACTGGCACTGCACCCTTTTACTTAAATTCATTACTTCAGACTTATTTGCCTCTAGAAGCTTGCGTTCTGCAAGTGAACGTCCTTATTGTTCATATCCACTCAACCTCCCCCAAAAGCACACAACTCTCACTTTCCACCTTACTTTTCCATTACCGGTTCCCGCACCTCCTGTGGAATGAGGCCTCCGGCCCAATCATCGCTTGAGGAGAGAATGCACTCGCCACTATCAAGCAACCTGCTAAAAACACACAGCTCTTTCCGACTCTATTCTTGACCCGCCAACGCACCACACGTTCTCTATCTGATTCCTCTACATTCTAGCATCTCCAGTAGTCGGGGATTCCTCGTGGGGTTACTGGAGCAACAAAGAAGTGACCTCAGCCTGACCCCGTCCGCACTCTTTCACCAGAAGGCGCGCTTGGTAGGGTCACAATAGAGGCCCTCGACACAGTGATCGCAGGCGTTGCGAGCTAGCGACGTGGTGCGGGGATTAAAATGATCTTCACCGTACGACCAGCTCGTCAAATCGTTGTGACTTGGCAACCTTGTCGTCGCCGGGGCTAAAAAAAAGCACGCACTCTCTCAACACGAACGTTCCGACCTGGTTTCGGTTGGAAGGGAGAGATATTAAAAAACAACGTTTTATTTCACTGCGCGTGGGTAGGCCTACTGGACTATATTCACCATCGCACTTGGGCAATATCATCTTACCCGCCTTGCTGATTGGTTTTGCATTTGCATCGTCGTTGCGCCTTGTCCCTCATGTGTAACGTATCCAGTTTTTGTTCTAAAAGCATCTCTGTAGCATGGCATAATGTATATGACCAACCTCTTTAGGGTACGATTAATGGTTTTCCCTTTGTGAGGTACTCTGCCAGCCATGGCAAGCCTGTTGCACTTTGTTCTGTCATAACAGGCTCTCCTCTACAGTCATCTCTTCAGGTCGTCAGCGCTTGCGAAGTTCTATCCGCTTGATAAGGGTTGTAGGCTCGGTCTGGCGGCAACTATTCCGTTCTCGATGGAGCTGCGGTCATTCGCGATCGGTACACCACATGAAATACCAGCAGTCAAGTGACTTTCCCGCAGAACTACACTGTCGCCGCCGTTCCCTGTCCTTCTTCCCTGACGTAGCAACCCGGCGCCCACTTCCTTTGGACTGCTGTTGTCGCGACAAACAACGTCTACTTTTCAATGTATACCATCTGTCAGAGCCATTTTTATATTTACACAAATTAGGCCTCCACTATCTCCTTTTTTAACACTTTGCAAGTTATAACAGTTTTTTCAATAATAATCTTTCCCGATTGTTTACTTTGCCCTTTGATTATGCATATTACCTGCTCTACTTTATCCTCCTATTACTGCTCACAGCTCCATGTAAGACTCGGAGTTTGTAGATACAAGACCCTATTTCGACATTAGGGTCATTGGAATGGCAATATAATGCCCTCTTGACACATATCAAGTTTTCGAGTAATTTCGCTGATGGGTGTTTTTAATAACAACAGATGCACATTCGGCACTCATTGTCATGTGTTAATTTATTGGTAAATAGTCCCTTCAGTTATAAGTTTAACAATCCGTATAAACTAAAGCATTTTAGTACCTCAACCTAATAAAACAGCAAGTTGTATGTAGAGGTCCCTTTGAAATGGATCTAATTATTACTAGAGTCCCCCCCCCTTTGGGGAAACAAAAAGGTGCCCGGCGGCGAATTCAAAGAATGTGTTGTGGAGCACAAGTTTTAGCAAGTAAAATTAATGGTTAAATGTTTATTTTTCAACCTTTAATATATCCCACATACAATGGCAAACCTGGTCTGTCTACGTATGCCCACGACTCGATTAATAAACTGCTGGCCGAACACTGTAAAGCACTCCGTATCACACACAGCACATTTTCATAATAACCTGTATTGTCTTTACTTTCTTTCTACCCGCTTTGCTTCTCTTCAGCCTAATCATAACCACTTCTGTTCCTGCTAGTACATTGTGCACTTTCATCTAAGGGAATAGTTCATTACTTGACAGGTATATTCTAGCGCTGTGGCTACACTCAAATTAGCCTTTGACCTGGGGGGGGAAGCTCCGCGTCCACACCATGTGCACATCCACAGGGATAGGCGACGGCAGCCATAGGTGCGCCAGACGCCCCACTTACACACACCTCATTTTACTGGTGGAGAGGAGACAGTGATAAGCCATCGAGTAAGGTGGGGATGGTCAGAGGCTAATGGGCGAATTTGGCCAGGATGCTGAGGTCACACCTCTACTTTTTTTGAAAGACACCCTGGGATTTTTAACGACCACAGAGAGTCAGGACCTCAGTTTAACGTCTCATCCGAAGGACGGTGCTTGTTGACAGTACAGTGTCCCCATCACTACACTGGGGCGCTAGGACCCAACCCCACAGCGACTCGACATTAAGGTACATCATGGCGAATCCACGCCTTTCGGACCTGAACTCACTTAAACCACCCCTTCCGCGAGACTGAGGTCTCGCAAGAGCACAAGTCGCGGTCTTTCGACTTTGCTTGGTTGTTTTTCAAAACTAGACTTGCGGTGAATCCCCATCTACCTGACCCCCCCGAACCTACCGTCCCCCTATGGACGTCATCCATTCAGTTCATGGTTTCTCAAAAACGGCCCAATCCTGTGGTAAAGTTTCCTTCTCCCTCCCCATCTCTCCTGCATGAGACCTAGACACTCGTAAAAAAACTAGCGTAAAGGTTCTTCAAGCGGTGCCATAGAATAACTATTTTTGGTTCCATAAAGAACCATTCAGTCAAAAGTTATTTAAAGAACCACCTCTTTCTTACCTTTTTATAATCTGAAGAACACAAAGAACCTTTTGTGAAATGTAAGTGGGCTTCAGATGGGTAAAGTTGCTTAGTGGAAAAAAGGTTTTTCTTTGGCATTGTGAAGCACCTTTATTTTTTAGAGTGTACTTGCTTCCCGTCAGCAGCCTAGTTTTCCCCAGAGGTCTCCTCCATCCAGGCGGACCAGCTCAGCCCTGCCTAGCCGTTCAGTGGCGCCCAGCCCCTGGAGCATCGGTCTCTGCAGAGTGTCATCTTATTCGACATGGTTTGTACCATTACAAACGAATTAGATGAGTAAACCACAAATCAGGCTCCATCTGCCCTCGGGGGCACTGCGCTGCAATCATCCAGTGGCAAGTTGCGCTTCGGGCCTCCCGATTTGAATCCCGGCTACTGTCCTGCCCTAAAAAGGCAAATAAATGCAAAATCTTCAGCCAAATGACAGCAGAACAGTGCACCAACTCATTTACATTTCAGCATTTAGCAGACCCTTTTATCCAAGCCCCATACAAATGAACACAATAGAGGCATCAAACCAAAGCGCAAGAGCACAGTCCCGGTTAGCACGGTTTTTTATATAATAAAAATAGTAAAAATTAGATAAAAAGAAAACATAAAGTCAAGTTATTATTATTTTGATAATATTAAAAAGAAAACAATAGATAGAATAGAAAATAAAACAGAGAGGCTATGTTAGGACTGAGGGTTGTTGTTTTTTTTTATAAAAAGAACTTAGATATCATATAAATAGATAGAGGTGCTTTTAGAAGCAGTGTTTCTCAAGCAGGGGTCCGTGGACCCCTAGTGGTCTTTGACGTAAGGCCCCTGGGGTCTGTATAAAGTATGAATTTTTGCATAAATTTTGTATATTTTGACATGTTCCCAATGAAAGAAAAATTTAATATAGCTGATGATATGGCAAAATACTGGACAAGTCAGCTAACTTGACTGCATTTGGTCCTCACAAAAACACAAATGATACATTTCAAGTTTGTTCTGGTCCTTTGAGGATGGTTCTGAATTGCCCGACTTGGGGCTTACCCCCAAAAGGTTGATCTTCACTGCTTTAGAGGGTCAAGCATCAGGATGGTTTTCGTCGTTTCTTGTAAGAAGGCTTATGACTCAGCTGCTGGATTGATCTGGGACGTCATTCCACCAGCTAGGGAACTTTAATGTCAAAGTCCTGAAAGTGATTTGTGCCTCTTTTGGACTGACCAATAACGTTGTTCTCACTTGCAGAACGCAAGCTTCTAATGCAACAATAAATCTAAGTATAATGAATTCAGGTAAAGGCTGAGCCAGTGGTGGTTTTGTTAGGCAACATTAATGCCTTGATGTACTCGCGAGCAGCTAGGGTTAGCCAATGCAAATTGATGAACAGAGGTGTTACGTGCGTTCTTTTCGGCTCATTAAATTTATCTTGCTGCCACGTTCTGGATTAATTGGTAAGGTTTGATAGAACTGGCTGGAAGAATTGCAAATAGAGCATTGCAATAGTCCAGCCCGGATAGAACATGAGTTTGAACAAGGAGTTGTGTTGCATGTTCCAAAAGAAAGGGCCTGATCGTCTTGATGTTGAATAAAGCAAATCTCAGGCCCCTATTAGTTTTAGCAATGTGGTTCCTTGAGAAAGTCAGCTGTCAGCACACAACTTCCAAGGTTTCTGCTGTTTTTTACGATTATCAATTCAATTACAGTTTATCTTTATAGTCGCTTTTCACGAATACAACCCTTTGCAAAGCAGCTTTACGAAATGAAGTCTTTCTACAATAGATGTATGTTAGCTAGCTGTATGTCCAGTTAATGCTACTAGCAGAAATGTCCAGAAATCAATTACGACGTACTCAAACAGACTATGACACACTCATTAGCAGATGCCGAGTGCTGCATGAAACTCTAGCCGATGGCGCAGTCCGATCGGTCTGAGCTAATGTGCATCATTTACACATGGCACACAGCTGCTGTGTTTCTCTCCTGTACATTTACTCGGTAGCCAATGAGCTCGCTGCATTCAAGACTTTATCGGGTCATTCAATACATGCCAAAGTGCTCGCTGTCTCAGGCCGCAGCGATTGATTCAGAAACCCTCCACCTTCCCACTCCACCTATTATAGCTGGGCTACGGGTATTTCATGTATGTTATATTTGCAGCAGCAGCATTTCTTACATGCACACAGCAGCATGCCTGTGGATTTGTGTTGGCAGCATCAGGCTCGATACTTGCTCTGACGAGACAATTCTTCTTATTTTATACGGTTGTGGACATTCTCACTCATGATGGGATAGGACATCACGTAAGAAATGTCTAGACAAGGCTGAGATGTGCGATATCATACTCTGTTACACGCCTCTTCACTTTCCTTGGTCTCTTTGAAGTATCCGACTGCTGTGATGTCCAGGAGGTGTGTGCTGTGCATCTCTTGCTAGCTGTTTTGACAACATCAGAAGCAGTTTTAATGTTTATCACGGCTCCGCTAACGGCTGTGGGTCATGGCCCGGGGGTGGCAGACAAAACCGGGGCCAAGGAGGGAACAACAGGGCACCGGGGGGGAAGGAGAGAACAACCAGAGGAACGAAGAGGAAGGGATGCCACCCGGGCAATAATGACTGTGAAAGCCACCTCTAAACCTTTGGCGGACCGCAAACTGAGCTTCTTGCTGGTTCGTTATAGTCGATTGTTTAGTTTAACAATTAAATTCATGTGGCAATAGACGTGTGAGTCGTAATCAAAAGCAGTTAGTGTAAACGTTGTCTGGCTGAAAGGCCTACACGATCGGGAATGCCCTATTAAGCCGGATCGTTTAAAGATAAAATGGCTACCATTTCTTTTAAAAATCGAGTCCATAATGCCCATCTCATCTCACACTCGTCAGTCCCGACATGGCCCAAACAGCTGCCGTACCTTTTCGGCCAGACCACCCATTAAAAGGGGAGTCCGTAAAAGTGCTATACATTAGTATATCATCGTTTTATGCACCACCACCCATTCAATACATAATATCTTATAAACTTCCAAGTAACCTTATGTAAGCGTGGTCACGTAAGATTAAAGGTTCTAAACTCCAGCTCCATCCTTAACTGCCTCGTCCACCCCTCCAGCTGCGCAGTGGTGCAGTCCGCGAGAGGCAATGGCAGAGGTGTAGAGGGAGAGAGAGGAATCCAGCGTCCTGACAGCTCGACTTCAACCCCGCAGCTGTGACACTCTGACCCGCGGACAGCACACCCGGACCCGGCACACCCGAGCCTGCGGACCGCCAGAGACTCGCAGCTCAGCAGGGCTTCTCAACTCAGGTGTGTGTGTGTGTGTGAGAGCAGCGCTCCTGTTAGCACAGACGCTAGCTTCTGCTTCAGCTCCACAACACTGTGTTTCTGTCACAAACACACACCGTGCTCTTGTAAACACACGCTCGCGCGCGTGTGTGTGTTTGTTTACCACAATACACGGCTGTTATTCAATCATATGTGCTTATAATTACCCAGCAGCCTCTGTTTTCATGCAGTTATGTCATGGTATGTGTAACTAGGCCTCTGCAGTTTGGGGGTGACTCTCTTTTAGATCAAGTAAGTGTTTGTGATGTGGGTCTGTTGGAGATGTAAACTCGTTTGCTTTGAGTAATTATGGAGATATTGCTGTGTAGATCAGGGGATATTTATACTTCGATGTGGCTTGACAGCTGTGCTGGATGTTGACGCTGAGGTTATGGACCTCTGAAGTAAGTTGGTCTTTGCTGATCTGTCTTTATGAAGACAATCAGTCACTCTAACAGTTAGTTTCTCATTGAATGTGTTGTTGTTAGTGGGCTTTGGTGCTGGGTTTGTGTAGAAGCCAGGCGTGCATGTCTTCTAACTCTTCCAGACAGAGCTGTCAGATGAAATCACACACAGCATATACACAAGCCTTGTGTGGTTTTCATTGGGAGATACTAGTGCTGCTGAAATATTGAGAACAGGGAGGTTTATGTAAGATAAATGACAAGGATTGCAGAAATCAGAAACTTGTCTGTTTCTTGTCACAGTCTATTTCTATGAGCAATCTCTATAAAATGCATTTACTTATCCACGCGGTTCAACTCGCAGAAGTCATGCAAATGCATGGATTCTGTGTTATATTTATATACTATTAATGTATTTGTTTATGAGTCAAAGATGAGGCATCCCATTTTGGTGTATGCATCAAATAATATTTGCAAAAGTGAATTTATATGCATTGAATGCATATACGAGTAAAGTGTCTGCTTTGATTAACCCTTTAACTGTCACCGGACGCCTAAGTTTACTTCACTAGATTGCAATTAAATCCTAATCTAATCATGACAAACTATATATTGCTGGAAAGGTCTAAGACTTTAAATCTCAAAAATCATCATTTGAAACCCATTTTAAAATCAAACGTTGCATTACCATGAAAATGGCACGTCAATATCATGTTACAAAATGTTTTCGTTCATGAATTATAAAAATGTAAGTTTGGATCGTGCACTTTACCGTCTATGCTCAAAAATGTGAGTGACAGTTAAAGGGGTTAATGTTTCAAATAACGTTTGTGAAAATAAAATGCCAAAATATGGGTGAAATAATGTTCAATCGTCCTTCAGAGTTACAGATATATTTATGTAAAAATGAAACGACATACTTAATATAAAATACAAAAAGTGTATAAAATAAAAGAAAAAATGATCATACTAAATTTTATTCTATTTTAAATGATTGAAAATGTCTTGATGACAGATGGGTAAAACGTAGTTGTTTGACGGATATTGGAAAAGATTTTAAATTACAAATCATTAGTATTTTGTGGGCTGCGCTGTGAGCCTTTTAATGTCATCTAATGAGTCTTGATCTAAATATGCCTGACAAGATATTTTGGTATGATTTTTGCATAGAAAAAAAATAAAATTAAACCCCAATAGAGAAGAACACAATTTAAAGCCATGTTAAATTTTTATTTGTTTTGATGCTTGAAAACCCCTTTTTCATCTTTTTAATTCGCTCGTGTTTTATATATATACTGTATTATATAGGTTTCAGTTTTGGTCATTTCTTTTGTTTTGTGCTTTTCTCATTAGTTTAGCTTTTGGTTTCAGTTTTACTTTTAGCACATTTAGTACTTCAACGTCAACTTATTACGATTTATTTTGGGTTTAAGTTAACAATGACAGCGCTAATGATGTAATGAATTAGTCTTCATGTCTTTTCCCCCAGTTAAAGCCGAAGCCACGCACCATGTCCTTAAAACCGCGGGTGGTGGATTTCGATGAGACGTGGAACAAGCTCCTGACGACAATCAGAGCGGTTGTGATGCTTGATTACGTGGAGAGAGCAACATGGAACGACCGCTTCTCGTATCCTGCACTCTAGTAGAGACACATCTGTCCTGATTCAGATGATGTGCACTGAAACTGTTGCTTCCTCTTTTCCCCCTCGTTTCTTATAATCAGATTGTTTTGTTTTCGTTTCTTTCTACTTTATATGTACATCACCACTCAGAAGTTTGGGGTCCGTAAGATTTTAAAAGAAATGAATACTCCACAAGGATGCAAAAGTGACAGTAAAGACTAAGCCTGTCACGATAACAACTTTTTGTTGTGCGATATATTGCCCCAGAAATAATTGCGATAAGCGATATTATTGTCATTTTAAAGACCATTTTATGCCACTGAATATATAATCATAATGTAACCGCATAATAATGCAAGAAGGCCTACACACTTCCAAATGACAACAAACTTTTAATTTTTAAGAATATTTAGATCATGGAAATTAAGTATCCAAATATTAGATACTGATAATAGTAAGTAAACCTTTTCTAACAAAAGTGCAAAGTAACAGTAGAAAAAAAGAAAAATGCCACGAACTTGTATGGAGATTTTTCCTCTACAAATATGTTCCCCGCGACCTTCTTTTCGCTGGGGTGTGAAGTACGTGCACAACTATGCGAAACACACAATCACTACTCACAGTCAGATGTCCTAGCACACCGGCACAGATCCCTAACAGGCCATATCGGCAGATTACACCCTTGTTTTGTAGAAGCAGTTTTTAATTGAACTAGCAGCTCATACTACAACCACGTTATGGTACGAGAAGCTGCATAAGGACCGCGCAAGTGGAATGTACCAAACAGGTGCATTAATATATTGCTCACCAACCTGATGAGGTCATGTCATGATTCTTGCAACAGGCCTATACGACATACATTACAGAACGGTTCTTTGTCACATAAATTGTGCTGTTCTATTCCTCCAAGAATCATACTGAAGGTAATACAGAAATGGATTTCTTGAGCAGCTATTATAATGTTTCTGAAGATCACGTGACACTGAAGACTGAAGCAATGCTGCCTGCTGAAAATACGCTACCATCAACAGGAATAATAAACATCAGTTCTTTTACATTGTAATTTTTATGTCATCTTCTTGCCCCCAAACATTTGAACAGTATGTAGTTACATGCAGCCGGCATTAAAATCTCCTTAACGGAGTTCAGTTACATTTTATGCGTCTGTGTGTAGCGTATCCAAGTCTTTATGGAAAGACGTACACTGAGACGAAGTGTTTCTGGAAAATCACGTTCCGTCAGTTGTTCCAGTGGAAGATCTCTTAGGTTCAGGCCAGTGTCATCACGTTTAAAACTTGGGTATGGTTGCGTCATTGCCGGTGTTTGTGTCTTGCCGAGAGTCCTGGAGTCCGGAGGAGAGGTTTTTGGTGATGTAATCACAGATATGGGAAGGAATCAGCAAGGTGCTGCGTACATGGATTCGCTATTCCATGTGAGTTTCACTACTGTTGCAGAGGGAACTCTTTTGTGGGAATTAGATGATGTGTGCAATACTTTTTCATGTACAAGTCTCCTTGCCGTAGTCTTCAAGGTAGTGTCCTCCAAAAATGAAAGTTCTCTTCAATCATTATTGATGTTGCTTTTTAGTTTCAATATTGAACGGTTGAAATGGCAGAGTGAAGCAGTTGCTACCGTGGGATCAACAGTAATTCGAAGTGTGCCTTCTGTGTTTGCAAGAGAATGCCATTGTGAACTACACTCACTAGACTTATATGGTTGGTTGAGGTATTGCACACTACTTAGTGACAATATTTTATTTCTTTATTTGCAATCATACTTTCATATTACTGGTTCTGACGCGTTCCCTCTCATATCAGTACTCTGAGTTCACAGGTACTTGTTTCTCTGGCACGCAGAGCTCACCTCGTGCCTCGCTAATGTGCGTTGTCCTTTTGGGCTTATTTCATCAGCTCGTCGTACTGAACCGCATCACACCTGTCCTGCTGCTGTTCTCTTCTTGGTCAGCTTGTGAAACAACAGCTATGCTACTGACGTCCCTTTGCTTTAATTGTGCGGATCAACCGCACTATTCCTCTAAAATGTAGCAACGATTTTTCCTTGTCCTTATGAGGTTTTCATGAGTTCCCCGCAGGTACCTTAACACACAGTTTATTAAGAAGAACAAGCTTAACCGAAGGCAACCTGCTACTGATCCTGAGTGAGTGGATATGAATGAGCCCTTAATGGAGATTGGAGAGGTATGCATGGTTTTTGGTCAACCAGTATCTCAGGACTCAAGCGGTGTCATATGCAACCTTTTTCTAAATAAAACAATTGGATAGTAAGCTAGGCACATTTCAAATTGTGGGTTATTCTTTCTAAACAGTAAGTTTTGTAGATTTTTTTTGTTTTTTTGTTGTTGTTTTTAGCTTGCACTTGACATGTGGCGGAAGCTAATGATTGAGCCCCTTCAGCCGATGCTGATCGGGATGCTTCTGAAAGAGATCAAGAAGTAAGTTAAACTTGAAAAGAGAAGGAATGTTTTCTGGTTAAATACTTTAACCTAAAACATTTGTATTAATTTCAATCAAATTTATAATAAAAATTAAATTAAATTAAAAAGATAACATTTCAATAAATATTTTCTTTTCTTTTCAACCAATATTGGATATTTTAACTGTTTAATCTATTTCAAGATTTTAGATCATCATCTAAGGCCATGTCCCCTCACGTACAACGGGTAGTTTTTTTTTTTTTTAAAAAACATCTCTTTCCACATGGAACCGCCAACGCATGCTATGAACACTGTCATGAGCTAGCCAAACCCAACAGTGCGAGATATCTCACCTTAAGCCTGTTGGACATCAGACCTGACCAACGTCTCCAGTATGCGAGATAACACGCAGGCTCCGACGTACACGCCAAAAACGTCCAGTTTCGCTGTCTACACGCTTAAACACTCCCTGCCAACCTTAGTTTTTGAAAGCTTCCCTGGCAGGCGTTTTGAAGAATGTTCGGTTCAGTGACCTGGTGCTCGCGTTTACAATGTGGACGATAAACATCCAAACCCGTAGAAAAAGCGCGTGTTTGAAAATCCGCGTTTTTGGTTTACAGGGCCAAGACGGCTTAAATGGATAGTCATGAATTTAATGAACTATTTAAAGCAGTCATATGATTCGCTAAAAAAATAACATATTTGGTGTAATGCAATGTGTTTATGCGTTTAAGGTTAAAAAAAACACATTATATTCCACAATGTACATTATTGTTGCTCCTATATGCCCCACCTTTCTGAAACACGTCGATTTTCACAAAGCTCACGGTCTGAAAAGTGAGGTGTGCTTTGATTGGTCAGCTATCCAGTGCGTTGTGATTGACTGAATTCCTCAAGTTTGTGACGGAAATGTTACGCCCCTTAACCTACTGTGATGCCGTGTCCCGGCACGACGAGACAAAACCAATAAAACCTATTATAAATGAGGCATTTGTTGCATCTAGTGGGGAATTAATTATGGATTATAATGATTTATACTTTCTTTTTACACGTTGCGTATCACGCTGCGTAAACATAAAACCATGTCTGTATTTGTGATCGTAGAAACGACAAACAACAATCGCTACTCTATACTGCTTAAAACTCGCGTTTGAATCATCAGTGGCAACTCATTAAATATAAAAAACTTACTTACAGTCTGTGAGTCAGCACTGCCGGCATTGTAGTCTACTCTCCCAGGATCAGGAAACAGTTCTGGAACAGTGTTGTAAATACAACGTAACCACTAATTTCTAGTTGTGTCCTCTTTTGGAAGACCAAACAAAGTAGTTTCGCTTTCATAACGAAACACAGCGCTCCACGACATGGCGTCGGCACAACTATACTACAGCTAGAATCAAAGTTACGTCTTCTTTCTTTGCGTGCACATTTGGGCGGTGTTATGCAAATCTTCCCACACAGTGACGTAGACATGTGGGGGCGTGTTAGAACGAGGCGTTTTAGGAGGGCGTGGACGAGTCTTAACTTTTATAAAGAATATCTCTTTGGGTTTGAGACTTTAGTCTTTGCAACTTTAGGGATCTTATCTATTCACGAACAGCTTGTAACACTCCAAAGAGAAAGGAAAACTTGAAATCGCATCATATGACCCCTTTAATATGCACACTAGCTCAAACAAGTGCTGTAGAAAAATTGCACACCACAAGGCCGCTCCTAAATACAAGCGCACGTGGGCTGGAAACATTCTGGTCCAGTGCCGGAAGTTTTCTGTGTGGGTATTACTGTAAATGCGTTTACGGTTTGTTTCTACAAACTAAAAATGATCTATGGCAGAAGTCTTTGGTACCACAGATACTTTCCATCAAATTTCTATGATTGCATGGTCTGAACCCAAGTTGTTTCAGTATACATTGTTTGAGGATACATTTGCAGACTTATTCAGTTTCAATGTTGTTTCCACAGCGACCGAAGTGGAGAGGACCCAAATCAGAAAGTAATCCATGGGGTTATCAACTCCTTTGTTCATGTTGAACAGTACAAGAAAAAGTTTCCTCTAAAGGTGAGTGTCTGTCTAGGTAGTTTTTTTTATGTGTCATTGATCTTTTTTTTTTTAGTTTGTGCAATCATGAAACTTCAGTAATATTTTATGTAAATATATATATTTTAAAAAGTCGTATTCTACTGTTTAAAAGTTTGGGGTCAGTTTTTTTTTTTTTTTTTTTTGAAGCAAAATAATATTTTAATTTCAGCAGCATCATTAATTTGATCAAAAATTACAGTAAAGACATTTCTAATGTTCCAAAAGATTAAGCACGTTTCCCGACAAAAATATGAAAAAATGTTTTCAACATTGATGATAATCAGAAATGCAAATCATCTTATCAGAATGATTTCTGAAGATCATGTGACACTGAAGACTGCAGTAATGATGCTGAAAATACAGCTTTGAACACAGCTAAAAATTACAATTGAACATAATCCGGAAAAGTTTCTTTTAATGTATAATATTCACAATACTGTATTTATCAAATAAATGCAGCCTCGGTGAGCTGCAGAGACTTTTTCAGAAACATCTTACAGACCGCAAACATTTGTGTACATATTTGCATGCTCAGAGTTTGTGTATCAGCAATCATGCATCTCATTTGAAGGCCACACCATTTTTTTTCGCTTTACTCAGTTTTATCAGGAGATCTTTGAGGGGCCGTTCCTGACAAAAACCGGAGAGTATTACAAACAGGAAGCCTCCAATCTACTGCAGGAGTCCAACTGCTCCCAGTATATGGAGAAGGTGAGATGCTGTAACCATAACCTGTCCATCTTTTGCATTTTGACCAATTACGTAAACATGTTTCTGATCATTCTGTCTGTTTCGCATGTTGCTGTTTGATATCTGGTGATCTTAAAGGAACACTCCACTATTTTTGAAAATAGGCTCATTTTCCAACTCCCCTAGAGTTAAACAGTTGAGTTTAACCGTTTTCGAATCCATTCAGCCGATCTCCGGGTCTGGCGGTAGCACTTTTAGCTGTAGCTTAGCATAGATCATTGAATCTGATTAGACCTTTAGCATCTCGCTCAAAAATGACCAAAAAGATTTCAATATTTTTCCTTGACTCTTCTGTAGTTGCATCGTGTACTAAGACCGACGGAAAATGAAAAGTTGTGATTTTCTAGGCCGATATGGAACTATATTCTCATTCCGGCGTAATAATCAAGGAACTTTGCTGCCGTACCATGGGTGCAGCAGGCGCAATGATATTACACAGCGCCTGAAAATAGTCCCCAGCACGCTCCCTGTGCAAGCAGGTGGTCACGTTGGTTATGTTGACAGAAGTTAGCCTATTTTCAGGCGCTGCGTAATATCATTGCGCCTGCTGCACCCATGGTACGGCAGCAAAGTTCCTTGATTTTTTTACGCCGGAATGAGAGTATAGTTCCTATCCATATCGGCCTAGAAAATCGCAACTTTTCATTTTCCGTTCCAGTCTTAGTAACTACGGAAGAGTCAAGTTTTAAATAGGAAAAATATTGAAACTCTTTGGTCATTTTTTATCATGCTAACGGTCTAATCAGATTCAATGATCTATGCTAAGCTACAGCTAAAAGTGCTACCGCCAGACCCGGAGATCGGCTGAATGGATTCGAAAACGGTAAAACTCAACTGTTTAACTCTAGGGGAGTTGGAAAATGAGCCTATTTTCAAAAATAGTGGCGTGTTCCTTTAAAAGCTTTATTTTCTCTGCTGGCCAGTGGCTGATGCTCTCTGTTTCGGCAGGTTTTAGGCCGGTTGAAAGACGAGGAGGTGAGATGTCGGAAGTATCTGCACCCCAGCTCTTACGCCAAAGTCATCCATGAATGTCAGCAGAGGATGGTGGCCGATCACCTGCAGTTCCTGCACGGAGAGTGTCAAAATATCATCAGACAGGAAAAGAGAGACGGTCAGCACTTTAGTTACACTTATAACCAGTTTGAGCTTTCACTTTCGGCTTATGGATTCATGTTTGTACGTATGTGTCTCAGTTGGCATGTTATAACTGTAGGACGCCCTGATGGTTTGTTTGGTTTCAGATATGGCGAATATGTACACGCTACTGCGAGCCGTGTCCAGCGGCTTACCTCACATGATCCAGGAGCTCCAGGTCCACATCCACGATGAGGGTCTCAGAGCCACCAGTAACCTCTCTCAGGAAAACGTAAGTGTCTAAAAATTATGCATAGCTAAATAAAACTGCTTTATGTACAGAATTGTTTGTATATAGCATTAATTGCATGTTTTCCTCTGATCTTTGTCCTGCAGATGCCAACCCTGTTTGTGGAGTCAGTGTTGGAGGTTCATAGTAAATTTGTCCAGTTGATTAACACAGTGTTGAATGGTGACCAACACTTCATGAGTGCGCTTGATAAGGTACATTTACATTTCAACGCAGTTCATAAAGGATTTACAAGTGTATATACAGTACCAAGCAAACATTTAGACTATATTACTCTTCTTCATATTTCAGAATGATAGTAAAAACATCAGTGTTTTGAAATATTATAAGTGCAATTATGAATGTTTAATATATAATATAATAGTAAAAACTTAAATACTTTTAAAATAACACAAATGCAATTATATGTAATGTAATGTAATATAAATAACATAATGATAGTAAAAACATCAATACTTTAAAACAATACAAATGCACTAATGGAAATGATTACTATATAATGTAATATAATAAATAACATGATAGTAGAAGCATCAATATTTTGATATAATAATATGTAATTAATTACTTTTCTTCTTGAAACTATAACTATACATATTATAATCACTTATATAACAGCTGATATAACTAAAACCGATTACTTTCAATAATACCAATGCAATTAGAGAATCATATATAATGTAATGCAATATAATACATAACATGATAGTAAAAGCATCAATACTTTGAATGAATGAATGGATGATGCATTTAATGATAGTAAAATATCATACAGACCGATAGATAGATTAGATAATAGATATACTTACAAATTCAAGTGATCCCATATATCACACTACTATCCAAAAACACCGTAGTACAAAGCAAACACACAAATACATAAAAGACATGCATAGAAAAAATACACATACCCTAAAAATAAATAGTAAATCAACGAATTACTGTCCTTAATGTTATACCTGGTCCTTCAAATCCACTAATAAATAAATAGATGAAGAAAATAATACCCAGGCATACCCAACCCCTGCCCCAACATATAAATTGTTTTGTCAAATTTACACTAAAAAAATAACAATAAAAGAGAGGTAATGGGTCCAAGAACTATTAAACAGCATAATGGCCGTCGGGATGAAAGATCTTCTGCATCTCTCGGCTCTGCAGCGCAGTGAAATAAGTCCTCCGCTGCACCTGCTCCTCTACTAATCAATATAAAACCATACAAATGCCAGCATGGGGGATATTTTTAATCTGTAATGATGCCACCCTAACATATAACATATAACCGACACATCACTAACAAATACTTCAGCCGCAATTACCAACTTCATCACCGGCCCCGTTATAACAGTAGGGGGTGTCTGGGATTAGAATGCATGCGAGTGTTTAGAAACACTGGAGTTTGTGGTTTGTGATTTTACTGCTCATTTCCCTCCAGGCCTTGACTTCAGTAGTGAACTACAGAGAGCCCAAATCCATCTGCAAAGCGCCTGAGCTGGTGTGTAATCACTGTTTATCCTCAGCTACTGCCAACGTTAGATCAGGATGACTAAATAAACTCTGAATGAAGCTAATGAACACGCACGGTCAGAACGTTAACACTGCTTTTCCTCTTTGCCGGTGTTTCTCGTGCTGTGGCACAGCTGGCTAAGTACTGTGACAATCTGTTGAAGAAATCTGCAAAAGGAATGACGGAGAATGAAGTGGAGGACAAACTGACCAGCTTCATCACGGTCTTCAAATACATTGATGACAAAGATGTGTTTCAGAAGGTGAGGCCATGACGTGATTTATCTACAGGTATAGTAGAAGGCAAGGCAAGGCAAGGCAAGGCAAGTTTATTTGTATAGCACATTTCATACACAATGGTAATTCAAAGTGCTTTACATAAAATAAAATAAAAACAATAATCACAACAATAAAACAAAGAATTAAAAAACTTTGAAAATGATTTAAAAAAAAAAAATTGATTTAAGAGGTTTTAAAATGAATTTAAGAAGACGATTATAAGTGCAATCAGTTCGGACATCGCACAGTGCTCATTCAATAAATGCACAGCTACACAGATGAGTTTTGAGTCTGCATTTAAATGTGACTAATGTTTTAGCACATCTGATCTCTTCTGGAAGCTGATTCCAACTGCGGGTGGCATGATAACTAAAAGCACATTCCCCTTGTTTTGTGTGAACCCTTGGTATTTCTAACTTACTCGATCCTAATGATCTGAGTGGTCTGTTAGGTTTATATTCAGTGAACATATATGCTATGTATTTAGGTTCTAGGCCATTGAGTGATTTGAAACGAGTAAACGTATTTTAAAATCAATCCTAAATGTAACTGGAAGCCAGTGTAAGGACCTGAGGACTGGTGTAATATGCTCAGATTTTCTGGTTCTAGTCAGAATTCTGGCAGCAGCGTTCTGGATGAGCTGCAGCTGTCTAATGGTCTTCTTGGGAAGGCCGGTGAGGAGACCATTACAATAGTCCACCCTGCTGGTGATAAAGGCATGAACAAGTTTCTCCAAGTCTTGACTGGAAACAAAACCTCTAATTCTTGCAATGTTTTTGAGATGATAGTATGCTGATTTAGTTATAGCTTTGACATGACTACTGAAACTAAGGTCTGTCTCCAGAATCACACCAAGATTCCTGACTTGATTTTTAGTTGTTAGAACCCTAGAGTCAAGGTATACAATCACCTTGAGACCTTCATCTTTGTTTCCAAATGCAATGACGTCATAATGCACATCCAACTGTTACTTTCAATCAATGCATTCGGCATGGTAGTCAATGGGCTGTAGTCATTTGGAGATAAGGCTAGGTAAATCTGGGTATCATCTGCATAGCTGTGATAGGCGATTTGGTTCTTTCTCATTATTTGACTTAGTGGGAGCATATACAGGCTAAACAAGAGCGGTGCAAGAATTGAGCCTTGTGGGACTCCGCATGTCATGGACATCCACTTAGACTTATGCTCTCCTATACTCACATAATAACCTCTCCCTTCTAAGTATGACCTGAACCATTTAATTACCAGAAGGAGAACAGAAAATCACCCTGCTGAAAACAATGGGATTTTGTATGTTTTCCTTCTTTTATCAGTCTAGCTGACATTAAAACATTCAAACTTTAAGCTGTTAAAATGTTTTATTTTTATACTTCCAGGTTAAGCTTTGTCAAGCCAACATCAATGTTTGTCATCAAATGTTACTCATCTTCCTTCCTTTAAGATTTTTTTTTTTACATTTTGTGTCTGGTACGGGTGGTGTTTTCAGTATTTTGTGGTCAGTACTTTCTAATTCCTTGTTTTACTCTCTCTTTAATTGTTGTGTATTCTTAGTTTTACGCCAGAATGCTTGCAAAGAGGTTAATACATGGACTTTCATTATCCATGGACTCAGAGGAAGCCATGATCAACAAACTGAAGGTTTGTCGTCTTTCTTGAAAAGTGTGTTAAAATGTTCACAGGTGAACATTCACTGTGTGATTAAAGCGAGCAGCCCTTTCACTGTTTTTCTCGCTCTCGGTTCCCTCCCCTGTCCTTTGCCTCGCAGCAAGCGTGTGGCTATGAATTCACGAGCAAACTGCACAGAATGTACACTGATATGAGCGTCAGCACCGACCTCAACAACAAATTCAACAACTTTATCAAAACCCAGGAGACTGTCGTGGACCTGGGCATCAGCTTCCAGATTTATGTATTACAGGTAAGAGAGATGGAAATATTTTTTATTACTTATTTTTATATATATATATTATGTATGTGGTTATGTAATGCCTATGTATATGTGTGTTTGATTAAATATTGTTTTTAAATATAATAACATTAAAAAAAAAATTCATATGGTCATTATTTTGCCACATGCTCGCAACGTTTGTGCTATGATATGAATCTATATTTGAAGACGTGTGTGTTGTTATTTTTGTAATGGTCCGATTTGTAGTTGTTATAAAACCGCAAAAAATCCACACCAAATTGACTGAAACAAAGTTTGCAAAAACATGAGTTTGTTCTAAATATTAGGGCTGTTGATGGATGTTTATTTCATCAATCATAGTTCAAAAAATTAGATTGTATTCCTGATTAAAAAAAATGAAAAAAGAAATTTAATATCAATTATGTCATAATTATATAGTAATAATTATATACAATTAAATAATTATATATGTAGGGTTAGGGTTATTATTGGGTTATTATGTACACACACACACACACATGCTAATAATTACAATAATATCAATAATATAGTAATTATTTCAATAATTAAGTCATTTATTAAATTATAAAACGAGTTAAATAAATACAACTGTCCGCATTTATATATATATATCTATCTCAAGGGGTTTTGCTACTCATTTTGATGCAGAATTGTAAGCTAGGCATAACAGAGGTCATTGACATATAAAAGGGTCAATGTAAGGGTGAAAAATGGTCATAAGTGGAAAGCTACAATAATGTGGAATATGACTATTTTCCATGTGTTGCTCATGTGCTGGGTTGTGTGAGCTGACATGTGCTCGTATGTGTTTCAGGCAGGCGCATGGCCCCTCACACATGTCCCCTCTTCCACGTTTGCCATCCCGCAGGAGCTGGAGAAAAGTGTACAAATGGTAAGCTGCCCTGTCAACAAGCTCCAAAACACGAGCAAAGCTTGCTTCATGTGCTGAGTGCTGAGCATGTAAAATCCCCTTTCATTTCATTATGAAAGTAGGTGATGCTGATTTAACTGATGTCTTCTTTCTGCAGTTTGAGTTGTTTTATAACCAGCACTTCAGCGGAAGGAAGCTGACCTGGCTGCATTATCTCTGCACAGGTAAAGTCGGTCATATAGAGACATACACTACACTTTGAAAGTTTGGCGTCGGAAAGATTTTTATTTTATTGTTTTGTTTTTAGTTTTAATATTAGTTCAAGTTGTCATTTCTATTATTTGTCAAATATTCTGTTTAGATATTTAGTTTAGTTTTAGTTGTAAATATAGATTATATATTAGGACTGTTAATGGAGTGAATTTATTTTTTAAACGATATGCTGACTGAAAAAAATGAAATTATTGTAATTAACTGCATATATCAATATTAACTGAGAAAAGCCCCCCAAATAATGAAGTAATTATTAAAATATTAAAATAATGAAATTAAATACATTTAGAAATTACCTCCTATTTTGACATCACAACCATTTGGAAAAAGATTAACATATGACTGCCCACATTTATATAAAAGGATTTTGCTGCTCATTTTACATGCAAAATGATAAGCCAATAATAACAGAGGTAATTTACATAATAAAGTCTTAAAGGGGCAGTTGCGAAAACAGCATGTTTTATTATAATGGCCAGAGAAAGGGTTGAAGCGGCATCTACTTTTTTTTAATCAAATATTTTATTTGTATTTAAGTTAACAAAAAGTTATTTTTTAACAACACTGGTTCTTGTTTGTGTCAGGCGAGGTAAAGATGAATTATCTGTCCAAGCCCTACGTGGCGGTGGTGACCACCTATCAGATGGCCGTTCTGCTGGCGTTCAACAACAGCGAGACTGTGAGCTACAAAGAACTGCAGGACAGCACGCAGATGAACGAGAAGGAGCTCCAGAAGACCATTAAATCCCTGCTGGACGTCAAGATGATCAGTCACGACTCGCAGAAAGTATGTCTGAGATCAGCGAGGCCACAGGTGTTTGCAAATCAGCTTCATCTGTGGCTTGACTTTTCATCAAACTGTTAATTGATTTATCATAACTAGACTCCCACGTTCTCCTTCCCTCCAGGAGGAGATCGAAGCCGAATCCACGTTTTCCCTAATTATGAGTTTCACCAGTAAAAGAACAAAGTTCAAGATCACAACATCGATGCAGAAAGACACGCCACAGGTACAGAGACTCGATGCGGTGGAAAATTCAATCGTAACGTTTGACCAATTCAAGAAAACCATTTAAATATTTAACTTAACATAACTATAACATGATTCAAGTAACATTCTCTTCATTCAAAACATGCAACATCTGGTTAAAGATCTATTCCAAGTGCAGCACGCGTGAAAAATAAGTTCAAAATATCTTTGCAGAAAAGATGCCTGAAATATGAAGACACATATTGTACAAACTTGTCTTAAACGTATCTTATATGTATAGAAGTAATATAAAATAAGTAGAGCTGTCAAATGATTAATCGCATTGGATGGCATTCCAAAATAAAATTTGTGTGTACTGTGTATATTATATATAGTAAAATACACCAAACCAGTGTCGGTATTATTTCAGAAAAATGGTATGTTTATATATAATATAAATATATACATGTAAATATTTTCAAAATATATACTGTATGTGTTTGTATTTATCTATACATAATAAATACACACAGCACACACACATATCATGTAAACAAAAACTTTTATTTTGGATGCAATTAATCGCGATTAATCGTTTGGCAGCACTAAAAATAAGAAAAACTCTTAAATATTTCTTAGGTCAATGCATTTGTCGAATTTTGTCTCATTTTAGGGTTTATTAAAGATGGTGATCCTGATTTAAAAATTTAATTGTCGCGATTCATTCAAATTCCTCTATAAAATCAGACAAATCCCCCAGCACATGTTGAGCAGATGTCCTGGGTCGATCCTGTTATATATCTAGTGGTATAAACGCTGTGATGTTATTTGTGTGCGTCAGGAGCTGGAACAGACGAGGAGTGCCGTGGATGAAGACAGGAAAATGTATTTACAGGCTGCTATAGTGAGGATTATGAAAGCCAGGAAAATCTTGAGACACAACGCTCTCATACAGGAGGTGAGATGACAGGTTCTCGTCTGCTAACGCTGCAACCTTTTAGTTTCAAATCTGAATTTGTGGCTTCAGACGTTAAAGCCGGAGCAGTGACAGTGTCAAGGTGTGTGTGTGTGTGTGTGTGTGTGTGGGTGTGTGTGTGTGTGTGTGGTCCCTGATGCCAGAGATCAGACTTCTCTGCCAAGTAATTCAGACCATTCCGGCCTGTTACACAAGAATACTGTGATGGAGACTGTTTTTACTGCTCACACACACATTTGGCTCTGAACTCACAATGTTTTTCCACTAGCCATGCACATGGGTGATCTGGGTCATATTTTACCCCAAAATCAAAAGAAAAAAATATATTTTCACTTAGTTTTCACGAAGAAAAAGAAGCCTGTTTTGGGATAATCAATGACATCAAGTCATTGGGCCTCATTAATGAAACATTCGTAAATATAGGAGTAAATTCTGAGTAATTTACGCGTAAAACGAACCTTCCCGAAAAAACTCTCCTTCAGATTCACAAATACTTCGTAAAGGTCAGATTTGATCGTTAAATGTGCGCATGTTAATGAATTCCAATCATTCGTAAATAGGGGCGCATGCATGCTCATTCACAATTAGTATATTCCCCATCTATGAATTACAGCTACGCAAATAGCGTATCCTGGAACGCAGTGGAATATTCTGGTCTACTTCCTCAGGTTTGGCTCCAGTATATTGCAAAAAAGACTAATAGGCTATATGCCTAACAATAAATGAAAAAATTAACGTGTGTCCACCAGAGCGTTTTTAGCCTGGTGCTCTTCTGAAAACGACCAGCTGGTGGTGCTTGAGAGAGCTGTGGAGGCACTGCATTTTTCTGGAATGATGCATTGTTTGCTACGATTTGGAATATTCACGGCAGTAACATGTTACAAGTATCTTATTTTGGAGAATATTACGGAATATAAAAATGCAGTAACAAGCAATATTAACTTCTCCATTGTTGTGTTGTTACAAGTATGATCATGGTTGGTCAATGTAATATTTGTCTACTGTGATTGGACGGCTGTGTAAAAAGGGAACGTGACGAGCTCTGCGTTTTACCCAAAGTTAAAGAGTAAAAAACGAAAAAAAGACAGGACAAATGAACTCGTTAAATATCATTCTAACACATAGTTCATAAAAATGCATCAGTTTGTCTAAAAGAATACAGAACGTTTGAATGTTTTATGCACCATTTACACGCGCTTTCGTACCAACTAACATTTTCAAAATACGAACATTTTCATGAATCCGAAAATTTACGTCAGAATGACTTTCCGAATGATGTACACAAAAAAATCGTTCTGCTCGTGTTTCATGAATGAGGCCATTTTTATGACAGATTTGGTTTAAAATCCGCATAGTAAATTGAGCTGCGCACATACTACAATGAGTTTTACGGTGCATGATTTATCTTTAATTATTTAAAAATAAGTTAGGATATTACAATAATGATCATTTGTGGGATAATGTGAGTTATTTTCTTAAAATAAGGTCACAATGCAAACAAAAAATTATCTTAAAACATATATTTTTGATATATAATGACCCTAAAATAGACGACGACTTTTATTTTCTTCATTATTTTCTTTATGATATATAATCTATGGGATCTATTTCACCTTTGTTCAGAGTTGACCTGAAATTTTCATCATAATTACAAATTTTACATGCAAACGTTGTTCTTCTACTGTTTCACCCTGTTCCGTGTTATCACTGCGCATTGCACCAATGACGTTTTTTAACTATAAGGGGAAATCAGAAACATGAGTTTGAAATAATTGCATAATACCATAATCTGATATTCCACAAGTGCTCTCCAGGTGCTCAACTAAATTTTGAAACTTGTTTACACCAAAAAAAATTCTGAATTGTGAGACATTTTTTCATCTCGCAATTCTGACTTTAATTTATTTTTCTCAGAACCGTGAGTATGAATTGCGAGATAAAAAGTCACAATTGCCTTTTTCTGTGCTGTGGCTTAAACAGGCTTCCATAACTAAAGTATTACTCCATGCAAAACCACAAGTAATTTGATCAAAATAAATTGATCAGATTAGTCAAAGCTGTGGTAATGACATAAAACATTTACTCATTTCTTCAGCTGTTTACCGTAAATGCAAGGACAAACGCAGGTGTGAATTATGAAATAGATTGATTATGGGCTGTGGCGCTCCAGCTCTTCTTGCAGCTGTCCAGTGTTTGTGTGACGGTGTGTGGATTTCTCTGTTAGTCCATGTGCTTCTCATTGCTTTGGAACAAACAGCATCAAACACATCGTCTGCAAGAAAATGGCTCATAACAATGGCAGCGCTCAACCAATTTGTTTCAATTTGTTGGTTTATTAAATATCCTTCCCCTTCCCCCCCGCGCCCCCCCAACCATATTCTGTCCTTCTCCCCTTCTACACCTCAATTCCCGCCTTCCTGCGTTTATTTAAATACACCAACCCATTTTATCCCCCCCCCTCCTTATCCCCCCTCCCCCCCCCCCCCCCCCCCCCCACCCCCCCCCCCCCCCCCCGTCCCACAAGCCCGCCCAACCCTTCCCTGTCCCATAGTCCGGTTTTGTGCCCCAACCCCCACGGGTTGCTTCTGTCCCCCCCCCCCTCTTGTATCGCCCCCCCCCCGCGCCTAGCTTTGCCTTCCCTGTCCCTTTCTTCTTTTCTACCCTCTCCCCCTTCGCTTTCCCCCCAGCCCCCCGCCCCCCCGCCCAAGGCTCTCCTCGACTCGGCTCCCCTCGTGGCGCCTAACCACCTATGGATTAACATTTCCTCCGTCAACATCCTTAGTTTCCCCCCCTCCCCGCTGCTTCTGTCAAGCTCTTATCAATTCTCAAGACTGCCTTGTAACAGAGATTATTTCAAGTATAATTCAGACAACCGAAAGCACAGAACCAGACATTTATATCTGAATGTAAGGTTATGATAGAGAATTAAATACTGCAACACGTATGGAAATTTAACTTAGCTACTTTAAAATTATTATAAAAAATAAAAAACCAGTGCCGTCCAAAGATGGGTCCCAGGGATCTGTGCGAAAAGTCCAGAGAAATTAGTAAAAAAACAAAAAACCAATTTTTCCTATATATATATACCCTAATATATATATATATCACATACCTTCATATATATATAATATAAAATAATCCCTGTATGCCATCTTAAGCACCCAGAACTGGGAAAGTAGCTAATACAGTAGGTCTCGGTCTGGAACCACACAGATGTCTAAATGTTTTTAATGAAGTTTTCTGCTCACCAAGACTGGACCCACCCCCCCCCCCCCCCCTCCCCCCCCTCCCCCCCCCCCCCTTATGGATACAAACAGAAATACAATAATAACAGTGATATTGTGAAATATTACAATTTGAAATAATTATTTTCTATTTGAATATATTGTAAAATGCAATTTATTCCTGTGATGCAAAGCTGAATTTTTAGCATTATTACTCATGTCTTCTCACATGTACTATATAAAAGATAACCGCAAGATGAGTGTGTGCTATCCCGAATATAAGCAGCCTAATTTTGTTTGTGTGTGCTTATTCTTGCAGGTAATCAACCAATCCAAAGCGAGATTCAACCCGAGTATCAGCATGATCAAGAAGTGCATTGAGGTTCTTATCGACAAGCAGTACATCGAGCGAAGCCAGAGCTCTGCGGACGAATACAGCTATGTCGCATAAAAACATATTAATTTAATGAAAGAAAATAAACAAAAAAACGCCGTTAAGCGTGAACGGTAGACATGTCTTTTATTTTCGGCTCTGGCTGGCTCCGGCACTCAACCATCGGATCGAATCGGGACTCTGTGCCTCCATCTTTGTTAAAAAGGGCCTCCGAGTAGCTGGACAGTCATCAAAAGCACCCCCATCCCGCCCCCTTCTGATTTTATGCTGTTTACATCACCAGTGCCACGCCAAGTGCGTCTATGAAAAAGGAAAATGCCTATAGCTACTCGAACGTAAAAGGATAATACATTTTTAGACTTAATCGTACAAGAGAAAGCGAGCGAATGAAATGCATCACATAGAGCAAAACAGGTGAAGTATTTGAGAAACGGCCGAAAAAACAACCACGCTTTCTTTTCTCACGTTGCAGTTGTTGTGTGTATTCTTTTTTTTAATGTATCAAAGTCAAAGAACTATTGTAATAAAACCGGTATACTGATAATTGCATTTACTTTCAAGATATAAAAAACAAATATGAGGTGACAAACATGATTCTGCTGCTTGTCAAATAAACAAATAAAAAACACACTTTTTTTCGTAACTGTTTTAAGAACGACTTCATCGTCAGTCAATATTAAAGGTGAACCTCAATATTTTTTCTAATAGTGCATTCAAATCATGTCAGAAAGATCATATTTATGAGTAGTACAGGGTAGATTACTTGCCAATTGTAGTCAGTTACTGATTACTAATAACATGATGAAAATGTTAGTCATTAATTTAATGTACTGTAGATTACTAATTTGTAGGCAATGCATTCTGACTACTTTTGGGTTTCTTTTAGATTACTTTTGACTTAACTTGTTTATATATTTAAATGGGATTATAAGTATACCAAAAAGGAGAATTATTTCTCATTAACATCGTGAAATGCATTAAACATTACTTTACTCCAGGGCTTCCCAAACTGGAGTAAATGAAAGAACTGCAGAGGTAACATACAAAAACAAAATTAATATATAATTTTTAACTTTTTACATTTTTTTTACCTGCATGGCATGTCACATCAACAGAAAACATGCAATGTGTGTAAATTATGAAATTTAACTATTAAACTCTCAGGGGGGCCTTTAAGTAATATTTTAGGCAAAGGCGGTCCTGGGCGGACAACATTGTGAATCTGACATACATGAACTATTAATAAATGAAGCTTCCAGGTAAATATTTTTGCAGTTATCGTCACAGTGTTTGTAACTTTGTTTTCTACATTAGTAGTACTGTAGCTGCCTGACTGAGAGGTGCTTTTGTCCCCAAATTCAGAAGCGTGGATCGCAAATGAATGTACATTACATACTGTAAATATTCAAAGCTAAACAATGACACACAGTAGAATTTTTAGAAAGGAAAGAAAAAAAATTATTAATAAATTATATTTTACTGCCTTTCTGTGAATAATTTGTAATCGTGTAATCTAAAATAAAGTAACCGCAATCTGATTATGAACATTTTGAAACAAATTTTATGGTGTCCTTGTTACAGTGTAATTATACATTTAAGTACTGAGCAATATTAATTAACTACATGCACTTACTATATGGCTAGGATTAGGGTACTTGCAGTAAGTCTCGGTGCTGCGCTGCTTCAAGTCCAGCACACAAAAATGACCATGAATTTAACGGTAAAAGACTGTAAAAATGCTACAGTAAAAACCTGTTAAATGGTTAACGGTAAGTTCCCCTACTATATACGGTGAAAAACTGTAATGTAATTTTACGGTAGTATACCATTTTTGGAAGTGGAAAAAGACTGAATAATTTACAGTGAATAACTGTAAATTCACACTCCCAGAATTCCCTGCGTTACATTTCAAATTTGATGTTTTTTGTTGAAATAACTATGTTTCTTAGTTTGTTCTTATCAGTTTTGTATATTAGGGTTGTATGTTACATCTAATGTTGTTAAATTAATGTTTATTGCATGATTTCAGTTTCATGTGTTACCATGATGGTGTTTAGCCTGTTGTATATATGTTATTATTTAAAAGCTGCTTGTGATGGGCTTTGGTTCATCATGTGGCTTTCTCATCACCACCTGCTTTTGGTGCAGTGTTTACAAAGGTACAAAACAGATTTTAGTACTTCAGTGGGTTGGTATATTAACATTACATCAGTTAATGAAATTACGGTATTTAACTGTAATTTAAGTTAAAACCGGAGGGTTAGGGAAGCAGGAAACCGTAAAAACGCTGTGTTCTATTTCATATGTGTACACCATTTTGAAGATGTATTGAAACTTTTTTTGTGTTTTGTTGGACAAAATGACCTGGTTTACTCTGGTGCACCAAGGACTGCAGGACTTCTGCGGGTTTTGCTATATTGGGATTCTTTGTGAGTAAATCTCAGTCAGCAGCCTGTTCACTCTCGGCTCCTCCTAACAGGATTCGCTACTAATGAGACCCATATGGAGGTTCCTGGCCAAATCAACATGTCTACTGTATGTGTGTGTCATCAGCAAAACATTTCTGTATAATATACAGCATCTTATGTAAGCCTGACATTTTGCAGATTCAGAGATGTCGAGTCACTGGATGCTACAGAAAGTAATACATCTTCATTACAAGTGAAGAGCAGATACTTTAAGATAAAGCATCTTTTTCTACCACAAGGGGGTGTTATGCATTATAAAAATCTGAATGCATTTTTAAAAGTAATTATTCCGTTTAAAAATCCAGAGTGAAATCTCTGTCTAACAGAAAATCTCAATGTCTGAACATTGAACAGTGTTTGTCTACATGGAAACACATTTGTTTTGTCATTTGCGGTCCTACTTAAATCGAGGCTGCAAACAAATAACAATTTGACCTAATGCACCTTCTCTCTGTATTTCTCCCTTTCTCTTGCTCATGATTAAGAGCATCAGAAAAATGGAACTTATTTTTTAAATAAAACTTTTATTTTTTAAATACATATTTTTTAAATTAACTCTATATATATACAGTATATATATAGTTTGACAGCGGGAAAAAACCTTTTAACGCAAAAGAACATTTGAGCTAGTATAATTTAAACAAGGGCTGCAGCTCTGGGGGTCCCCAGGGTGTCTTTGCCTCAATATTATAAAGGGATAGTTACCCAAAAATGAAAATTTGATGTTTATCTGCTTACCTCCGGGGCATCCAAGATGTAGGTGACTGTTTTTTCAGTAGAACACAAACGAAGATTTTTAAATCAAACCGTTGCAGTCTGTCAGACATATAATGGAAGTGAATGGGAATCACAGCTTTGAGAGTAAAAAAAAACATACACAAACAAAACCAAATTAAACCCTGCGGCTCGTGACGATACATTGAGGTCTTAAGACACAAAACAATCTATGGACACTCCTAATTGAGATTGTAGATAGAGTGTCAATGGTCCATTTGAGAGATAGGTGGCGGTAATGCAACTTACCGCACTTATAAGTCTGCGATCCACCGTAAAGCAAGAAGAAGAAGAAGAAGACGCGTCTGAGGACGCGCTCAGGACAGTTTGGACATTGCAGTGCATCAGAGGTAAAAAACGATATAAATACTGTTCAATTTCTTGAACAGACCGATCGTTTCATGTCTTTACACATCAATGTATCGTCACTAGCCGCAGGGTTTAATTTGGTTTTGTTTGTGTATGTTTTTTTTTTACTCTCAAAGCCGTGATTCCCATTCACTTCCATTATATGACTGACAGACTGCAACGGTTTGAGTTAAACATCTTTGTTTGTGTTCTACTGAAGAAACAGTCACCTACATCTTAGATGCTCTGGGGGTAAGCAGATAAACATCACGTTTTCATTTTTGGGTGAACTATCCCTTTAATGTATGTTTATAGCAAATTTCTGCTTATTTCTGAAAAGTGGCAAAAGTTAGAAAGCTATTTTGTCTCTTTTGAAAAAAAACAAAACAATGTCTTACAAACTTGGAACATGTTTTTTTGGAACATGACAGATGGTTTATTACTGACTCAAGGTGGTTTAGCTCTAAACCAGAATAATTAAGAACTACCAACAGCTGGAAGTCCGTCATATGATTCACGTCCATCGTCTAGGCCAGCTAATGTTCATAAATGACTGACATGTCCAGGCATAAACCAGCGTTATTAGACGGCTAACTGATAGACTGCCACACATAATCTCATCTACAGTCAGACAGGAAATGTCCAGGCTATGATAAGCTTAAATAGGCCCTTATAAATAATTAAATAGCTATGAAATTGTTAATTGACCATACAATCATCATAAAAACCACAATTAAAGTTTTGCAGGCGATATGTATACTTTACAGAGATTTATTAATGAGATCAATCTAATTTACTCCTGGATCTATGTTCTAGATGTTGAAGCTGTATCAATGATGAAGTCAGGCAAAATGATAAAAGTTATTTTTTTTTACCCAATATCCCATTTTTGCGCACCACAGGAGTAAAGCACATACACTCTTAAAAACAAGGTTCCAAAAAGGTGTTTTGAACAGACCATTTTTGGTTCCCTAAAGAACCTTTCAGTTCTTAAAAGAACCATTTTCTTTTAGTTTTAAGATCATTTAAAAATCTGAAGCGCTCTTTCTACTCTAAAGAACTCTTTGTGTAATGGAAAGTCTCCATAGATGTTCGAGGATCATCACGGAACCTTCCATAGCAATAAGGAACCTTTATTTTTAAGAGTTTTCTGGTTGCTCAAAGTATGAATTAGCCTACATCTTGAAGATGTAGTGGTGTATAATTGAAGCTGGGACTAGTAGGTAGCGAATAGAATAGCAACTGAAGAATATAGCAGCACTTAACGAGTCTAAAACCCGATGATGACCCATTTTTGCCCACCCGCAAAAGCACATACACTTAAAAATGATGCCATAGAAGAACCATTTTTGGTTCCTTAAAGAACCTTTAAGAAAACAGTTCCTAAAGGAACCCTTTTTTCACCTTAGGTTTAACCTAATGGCCCAAGGTTTCACCATGAACCTTAATAGCAATAAGAAACATTCACTGCAAAAAATGTCTTGTTTCCAGCCAAAATATCTCAAAATTCTTAAATCAAGAAGGATTTTCTAGACAAGTCAAAATGAAGTGAGTTTTTGCTTTGAAGAAGCAAAATAGTCTGCCAATAGGGTAAGCTAAATACTCTTATTTCAGACAGAAAACGAGATAATTTTTACCTAACGACTCTATAACCTGAAGCAGACACTGAATACACGAGGAGCACGCTTTGAGACAGCAGTGAGTCAGTGTGAGTCTCGGAGAGAGCTGTGGAAGAGCGCGTGGGAAGCCCAGCCCACGGTCACTCCACCGCGACACACGCCGAACAGGTGCTCCAGTCCCACCCAGTCCCACCCAGTCCCACCTGAGGAGCACAGCACGAGGATTCGTCCCGCTTCTTACCTGGACCGACACAATGCTGCCGTGGCTTAACGTTACTGAGTTTCCCTGAAGAGTTCAGCACTTCTCTCGCTTCGCTGTGGAGGAGTCTCTGGGAATATCGGGCGAATATGAAAGTGACAGTGTGTTTTGGAAGGACGCGGGTGGTCGTTCCCTGTGGGGATGGGAATATCACAATACACAGTCTTATTCAGCAAGCCACAATGAGATATAAAAAAGCCATAGCCAAGGTAAGTCGAGTGTGCTTGTTTTCTGAGGAAACACAGCGTGTCAACTGCGCTGCTGCTCTCAACATGGCGCTTTTTCTGGAGAAAGAATGAAAGAAAGATAGATAGATAGATGGGGAAGAGACCGTCGGCGAAAGGTCCGCTTGAGGTGTTTGTTTGTGTGTTTGTTACGTCACAAAGGATTGTTCGTTACATTGTTGCAACTTCGGCGCGCGCTTGTGCGTTCGGCTTCGAAACTCCTTCCAAGAGGACAGACACGTCGGCTGTTATTATAACGCTCGTATGTTACAGTAAAATGCATTACAGTGTTTGCAAGTAAACTGGGAGCGTAGGAAGAACTTCAGAGGCACGGATGGAGGGCGAGGACTGGAAACTTCCTTTGGAAATCAGCTCGAGCTGAAGCCTGGATCCACGCATGCAGCCTACTCAGTGTTGCTCGCACATTATTCGACATTCATGATGAATGGTGCTTTCTATACCTTTATATGTTATTATAATGGCTTGTGTGGCTCAGTGGTTAATGGTTATGGATAGGTTGCAGGTTAAAGCCTTCAAAGTGTTGATTGGCAGGGATTCGATGGCCATGAACAACCTGGAAGTAGGACATTTGGTGTTTTCCAGGTCTGGAAAAGTCATGAAATTCCTATGTTGATTATAGATAATCTAGTTCCAAGTTGGAAAATCCAATGTGTCGACCGGTTACTATGTTAAAAAAAACCAACCTGACTCCTCTAAACTGGTAAAAACAGCTGTCACCTGGTTTGATGGAGGTCTGAGATGCACACCATCCACTATATCCCAAAACACGGCTATCAAGCTTTTAAACTTGAGAGTTTGTGAAGAGTAAAACTTGTTTGCAAGCCATGTTTATGAACATATTGTTTTTTGGTGATTCATTTCCGTCCTTATCTTATAAGGGGAAAGGTAATGGAAATTCATGGGTCATAAAGACCCAACAAATTTGGTCAGAAAGCCACTGGACATGCAGACAAAAAACTTGAACAGTTACCAAATGTTTTCTCAGTGGGTGGTCATAAAACGGAAGGTAAACTCTTTGCTACTAAAAGAGTTGGCTGCGGTGCACCGGTTCTAGTATGAATGTGTAGTCACGTCTTCATTTTGAATTCCTAAACTGGACAAATTAACTTCCAGATCTGCTTTCTGTATGCCACTTGATTCAGGATTTGGAGTAAGAAAACTTAAATACATTGTTGACTTTGGCTCAAGCTTCATGTGCATGCTTGTGAGTAAAACAATTTATCCTCATTGTGTAGTTATTGAGAAGCTTTGAGAAAATTGTACCACTTAAGTTGCAGAACTTGGGGAAAAAAATGAACATTTGAGTTCAGTAGAGGAACTTGTATGCGTTCCAGTTTAATGAGGTCTAGCTGTTTAATTATTAATGTGTTGATTTTTGTCAGTAGACATGTAGATGCTGCATAGCTACAGGCTGTATTGTTGTTGTAAAGGGGCATTAGGTTCCTGCGTGTCTTGAGCTGGCATCAGTGCTAATACTTCTGCCCAGATCTCAACAATCTGCTGTTAATATTGGCATCGCGTCCAAGCGCTTATGTTCTACAGGCCTTGAATAGTTTGGTGAACCAACACTGATATTGCCAGGATTTCTCTTTTACAGAGTGTTTCTTGAGTATGGAAAATTGAGTTTGCTCCTTGCATTCTTGTGAATGGATTGGCAGGACTTTGGCAGTTTTTTTTTTTTGGCATGACAAAAGCATTTTGCAATTTTTTTTTTCTCTCCCAAGAACTCTTCCACACATTTGTGCATTTTTTTCCAATGTAAAATACTTTTTCTATCTCAACTTAGAGGTAATTAAAAGTCATTCATTCATAGGCCGATTTTCCTTAAAATTGTAAACACTTTCAAAATATTTTCTGTTTGTTTAAACATCCCGACCTGTCTGATATAGCAATGGCTCAACCAATGGTCAGAGTTGGGGGCGGGGATGCAAATCTTCCCACATAGTGATGTAGATATGTGGGGGCGTATTAGAACCAGCCATTTTAGGTAGGCGTGGCTGACTCTTAACTTTTATAAAGAATATCTCTTTGGATTTGAGACTTTAGTCTTTGCGCAACTTTACAGATCTTCTTTATGCACCAAGAGCTTGTAACACTCCAAAGAGAAAGGAAAAATTGAAATCGCATCATATGACCCCTTTAAAAATTCAGTTTTTCGAAAAATGAATATTTTAGCAGACAAATGCATTTTGTGACATGCTGAGAGTATTTTTTTCTGTTGTTTATGAAACAGACATAATATTGTTTATGAAGTTAATGTTACAGTTTTTGCGAAATAAATGTTACATTTTTCACAAAACAAACATTTATTTTTATGAAAAGTGAACACTTCGTGGACATGCATTTTGTGATGTGCTGGGAGCATTTTGTTAGCAAATTTGTTTTCTATTGTTTACGAAATTAATATGGTTTTGCAAAATGAGCATTAAATTTTTTTTGCTTAATTAACAGTCAGTTTTTTCGAGAAAAATTGGTCTTGTGACATGCTGCGTGCATTTTGTTCATATTTAATTTGTTTTCTGTTGTGCATGAAATAAAAGACACATTCACCACCATTAACAAAATGGAAGCATGTTTCATACACAAAATTTTAATTTAATTTTCAGTTTGCAGTCATGAATTGCTTTACATACAACATGTGACTGTGCTACTATCTTCTTGCATTTTGTCATGAAATACTGTGTTTTGTCACATAATTCATTCAGTTCACAGAATTAGTCGGTTATGCTTTGTGCCCTATACAGTTCAGTGATGCTAACGATGCAAAAATTTACACTTTCAACTCCACAAATGCACGCGATAAAACTTAAGACTGAATCAAGACTGAATTTTGCAGGCAGGTAAGTCTAGAGAAACCTCAGCAGTGCGTGAAGGTCAGTCACTTAGGTCAGAATCTTAAGCTGCATCACCTTGAAGAGCCCTCACGGTGCAACTCAACACTCAAAGAAGAGTGTGCGTCCTGAGTCGTTCCCTTTGCTTTTTCGTTCTTTTCATAAACAGGCTGTCCTTGCAGACAGCAAAGACTTGGATTCAACATACATGGCACACACCCATGTTTGTATGGCTTAGCAGGCACACCCTGTACCTCTGGCTCAGCAGAACGACGGCGGCGACCGATTGATCCACACGCGAGTAGGTTTTCCCAGCGGAGTGCTGCATGCTCACTCCAGAGCACACTTCATTCTGAGGACGGCTCAGTGATCTGCTGCGTAAGCGGGAGTGTGAGAAGGCTGAATTAGCATGTGATCAATAGGGAGATGTGACTCTGCAGAGAGAACTCAAGCTCTTCATCAATAACCCTAATAAATAGGCTTCTTTCTTCGGGATGCTCAAACGTTTCCTCCTCCGCTGTAAGACTGCTGTCTGACTCTGCAGCCTTTCCATTGACTTTCCCTTGAGTCGATATAAATCCAGTATGCAGGAAGTGGCTGCAGACAAGAGTCTTGAGATGGAGGATGAAAGATGCTTGTAGATGAGCCTGTGTATTTGTTTGATTGTTGAGTTGTGTCTCTCTTTTGCTGTTGTGGGACAATGATGCTGTTTTTAATGTAGTTCAACCTTGTTAATTAGAAAATGATAATATTACATCAGTGAGGTGAGGAATAATGATTTAGGTGAATCTCAAGAGCCTGTCAAGAACGAGGGCCATTTTTTGTTTTGTTAAAATTAGCATAAATTGTAGACGGTACAATAGATACACAACACATTATGTAAATTAGGACTATCAATTGATTAAAAAGTTTAAATGCCCATAATAGGCTTTTGTGTAAAATTACATAATGTGTAATATAAGTTACTGGATTGTGAGTCAGTTCCTTTGGATAAAAGCATTTGCTAAATTAACAAGTCTATAATGTATGCCTCTCACCCTTCACATTAACTTTGTAGTATTATTTTTGCATTATAGTGTTTAGAATGATAATTTGTTTGGATTATGGTTATAAAAATAATTTTAAAAAATGTTTTTTTTTAAATATAATAATGAAAATGTATTCTATATGGTAATATTTGCAACATTGAGATTAAAAACAAAAAATTAACAGATAAAAAAGTACTAAAAATAGCCTTTCTTTAGAAACTCATACATTTATTTAGCTTTCTTTTAAAGGGTTAGTTCACCAATTGTCAACCAGCTTTGTGTTGTTACAGTGTTGGAAAGTAAAGTGACAATGAAAAAAATGTGTATTTTTGTCATGTTGCCTGCAAGATATTCCTATTTATTCAGCAAAAGTCAGATTTTTTTTTGGCTCCAGGGCTTATGTGAATTTTTTTGCATTAGTCTGACTGAGCCCAGTGCATTATGGGTTTCGCAGTTTTTCTACATCTACTTCACCACAGCCCTTTTTGTCAGTTTTCTCTAATCATGTAGCACAGATGTAAATAAAATTGTGTTTCTATTGCATAGGCAATTTTATTAAAACCCTATCTTGGCAGCATTGAATTACCCCCGTCACTTGGGGCTGAAGTCTGATCCAGCACCTTGACGGATTTCACCGAGATTCACCCATTATGCAGTGCTGTTGTAACTGCCTGAAAAGCTCTATAAAAAAGACTGAGGTGAGGTGAATAAACGGCTCTGAAATTTCTATAAAACTCTTGAAACGTACATATTGCCTGTAAAGCAGAGGTGCTGAAACACTAATTGAAAATAGCTGCTAATTGTGACTTGATGTGATTTGACGGCTCAAGGTTGAGTCATTTGCATTGCTTTGAACTTGGTGAGCCCCTGTTGCTCTAAAATAACAGCAGCACACGTGACAGGTCAAACATCAGCCCCGCTGCTTCATCCTGCAGAGTCAGACGGCTGTAATTAAGCACAGGTCCACACAAAACCATACATTGTGTTTATGAGACCCGCTGCCATCTGGATGTCTATTACCAAGAAGGAAATGCAATGATTGCAAACTAACTTTGATCTTCAGATCGGAAATCTTTCCTTTAGAGGCTTCTTTGTAGTGGGACCTTCATTTCTGAAATAATGTGTGCCTTAAAAGTCATTGGAGGAATGGCTCAGAAAGGTAAAGTTATTTCTCAGATGACTCTCTCATATTTTGTTTTCAAATGCAATGGCATTTTTAAGGACTTAAGTGTCCAAATGCTTTTTACGGGCTATTTATTTGTCCTTTTTTCTGACATTCTGTAGAAGCAAACCATCTGAAAATAACGGGAGCTCATTTTGCTTGTAAGAACTTGTATGAAGGAGGCACAGTATGTCTATAAGAGGAGGCGTTTATTATGTTGAATGACTAATAAATGGACTAAAACCTTTCATCTGTTTTCAAGAAGCACATTACAGACGCTCTTACAGAAAGCCAAGACAGATCAGTCTGCGAGATCACATCGTCGAAGAAGTTTTATTTGTGTGTATTGTTACGCAAGTAAAACCAAACGTGTTGAGACTAAAAGTCACTTAAAAGTGGACCTTTTTGTTTAAGATGGTCTGGAATGACCGATGCCTTGATGCTCAGTCCTCTAGAACTGAATTTTTATTATTTATCTCACAATTCTGACTTTTTTCTTCTTGGATTTGTGAGTGTGCATATTGCAATTCTGACTTTTTTCTTCTTGGATTTGTGAGTGTACATATTGCAATTCTGTCTTTTTTTTCTCAGAACTGCATGTTATAAAGTCACAGTTCTGACTTTTTCTCAGAATTATGTTATATCAACTTACAATTGTGAGTTATATAAAGTCAGCATTGCGAGATTTAAACTCACAATTGTGAGAAATAAAGTCAGAATTACAAGATATAAACTCGCAATTCTGACTTTTCTAGCAATTCTGACTTTTTTTCCGGGGATTGTAATTGTGACTTTTTATCTCACAATTCTGACATTTTTTTTCCAGAATTCTTAGTTTTACATCTCACAATTCTGACTTTTTTAAATCACAATTGCAAGTTTATATCTGACATCTTTTTTCATAATTGTGAGACATATTGTGCGACTTTGTAATGATGAGGTTTCCACAATGATGTTTCCAAAAAAATGCTGAAAGTAAATGCAAATTTTATGCATTGTTTAATGAAAAACTCTTTTTTTTGGTCAGACCCTTCTGTCTATACAGCATATTTTGTTGGAATGTACTGCGTTAAATGCTACTAGGCAACTTTTTAAAAAGGTTTTCTAAAAGATGTTTTTAAAAATGTTTCACCAGGAATAATCTCAAATTTATCAAACACCGAGATGAAACGTCTTACATAATGTTATAGTGATGTGAGTTGGTTGCCATAGATGCTGGTATCTATCAATCAATCAATTAATCAGCACTAAAATCACAAAAAAATTTATATTTAAAAGTTGTCACTAAATGGATTAATCTATTAGACTAGTTTCCAAATGCATGTCATTTAACTGTGAATGATTTGTGCGTTTATTGTCATTAATTTTTAAATGTCATAACTCGTGAAAAGACAGATTTCTCTGTGGTGACGTATGCCAGACTTCTTCAATCATTTCGTCTGCTTAAACCCTTTCTTACAATTGACTGTAAGCTTGCATTCAGATCCGCCTCCATTCAATCAACAACCGACGGATAGAACAACGTTCTGCCCTACATTCTGTCATTTCACTCAGATGTATGCCACAACACCGAAGAAAAGATCTGCCGCTACTTCAGTTTTATTCTTACAAAGAACATTTTTCATAAATTATGATTTAGGTGTCTGAAATATTTCTTGACCGCTTTCCCGAGAATTGCTCCTCGTCCATCTGTAAGTGTGCAGATTTGTGTCAATCCCAGTCTTTCAGCGGCGACGATGGGTGTGATGTCTGGGAATTAGTGCAGTGAGTATCGTTAGGTCATTTGTCGATACAAGCAAACCAGACGAATGGAGTTTAGGTCTGTATAAAGCCTTAACTCTCAAGACATTCAAAGAGAGATTTACTCCCTTTTTGCACCAGATTACAGACTTCATTCAGATTCAGACAGGTCATTCATAACTGTACAGCGACTGTCAACTTTTGTTGTCGACTGAAAAAGCAACAGCTTATGGGTTTGGAACAAAGTGAGGATGAGTAAATGGTAACAAAATATCATTTTGAGTAAACTGTCCCTTTAAATATCATTGATATTCATATGTAAGCGTCGGTGTAAGTTAGGGCTGCACGATTAATCGAATGCAATTGTCTTGCACATCTTGTCAGTAAAGGCCGGTTCTGTGATTAGTAGTAAATCTCCATCACGTGCTTTCAGATGGAGCAGCATTTACTACACAGAGCCGTAGTTCACTGACAAGTTATGCAAAAATATTGCCGACGATATAATCGTGCGATTATGAAACTGTTCACGATAATGACAGCTGTTTGCGTAGCTTCTCCGTGAACTACGGCTCTGTGCAGTAAATGCTGCTTCATCTGAAAGCACGTGAAAATACCACAATTAATAACATGTTTTTACTCCAAACTCACTTCATAACGTCAGTCGAGTGCTTGAAATAAATCCTTCTGTGAGATGATGTGGCTCTTACACAGAATAAGGCACGCAACAAATTTCATAGTGTACCGGCTGTGTTCGATAGCATTGCATTAGGGATTTCACGATTTCTGGTATTTATTGCGATAATGATATCAATGGAGATAATTCAGGGAATCCCGTTTTTTTGGAGAAAAGTATTATCTTTCCTATTTTTACCCAAAATAGGGTGTTGTGAGCATTACTGACACACACATAACGTAATGACTGTTTTATTCATACTGGAAGCCGGAGGGCGCCGTTGCGCAGAAACTACACTGACGACGCTCCAGGAAATCCCTAATATGGGAGTTATTATGCGGGAAGACTAATTCTTATCGTTGGGATAATTTTAACCGTTATAATCGCAAATGATAAGATATTGCCCATCCCTAGTTTGCATTATTATATACTTTATTATAATAACAATTATAATAAGACAAACTCAAATAAACCATGTATTGTCGTAACTGTGTTTATTAGTCACGTTGAATCAATGAAAGCAGTTCAATTAAAGCAATTAAATCTTCTGTTTATTCAACTACCTCTATAGGGATTTCCTGGATTTCTTCTGTGTGAGAGCGCCCTCTGGCCTTCGGATGGAGATTTACTGCTGATCACAGAACCGTGCTTCACTGACAAGATGCGCATGACTATCGCAGCTTTTGCCTAATCTCGATTTGCATTTTAATTTCGATTAATCGTGCAGCACTAGTGTAAATGCACTCATAATGAATGTCAAAGGCTCATGGTCTCTGTGTGGGGTCTGTGGATGTGTTGCACTGGACAGGCGTGACGGACCCCCTGCTGCTCTCACCTGTAGTCTCTGTCAGCGGAGGGTCTCGTAGTGCCACCCCGTCTGCGTTCGCCCTGTAGCATTATAATGCTCCATTTGTTCAGGAGTAAACACACATCACTCATCCCTGCTTCTCTTGGCAGAGTTTCCCCGGCGACCGATTATCACCTTCCGTCTCACTTTCAGTAGTGACCTTTGACCTTTAGCAACCAAAAGAAAGTAAGGGGAAAGAGTAGGTGGACGTAACAGAATGATGTGGGTTTAGAGAGGATAAAGAGATAATGGTAGGATGGGAACAGAGTTTTTGATGGAGGGCTAGATGGTGTAGTGAATTTGCACAATATATTGTTTCTGTTGGCTGCATACAGATTTATTTAAAAATAAAATCCAAAAGGTTTCCAAAAGGTTGTTTCGACAAGCAAATACGAGGAAAAATAATAGTTTTGATTGGCAAATATGTAGATATAAATGTCATCTGGAAAAATGGCATTTGTTTCTGTGAATCTGGTGTCTGTTTCAATTAATTATTTCAAAACTGTAATTCAACAACTATTGGCATCATTACTCAAAAATGCTAATGACACTGTCTGCGTGACGTTTTTCATGTTAAAATGTTTTGTAAAAGAAAAACAATTAGTAATAATAATATTAGAATTTATTTTTATATTTCGGTTTTATTATTTTGTTACAATGTGCCAAAAGTTGAAATGTATTACGTACCATTCTCTTCTTTTTTATTTCATGAAAAATGTGTGGAAACCTGCTATTTTATTCTTTTGTTTTCATGAAATCTCCTGGTAACAATAGATTGGTAAAAAAGAAATGCATGATATTGTAATATTAAATACATAAAATATATCTTTATACATAATTAATTTGGCATCATTACTTAAAAATGTTAATGGAGCTCTCTACATGATGTTTTTCATGTTAAAGTGTTTTTTTTGCATAAAACAAACAAACAAAAATATTTTAGTAATAACTTTAATATTGCTGTTTTATTATTTTGTTATACTGTCCATATAATTAAAAGTTATTAAATGTGATTCTTCGTTAATTTAATGAAAAATGTTGTGGATAACATGGCAATTTAAAAAAAAATTTTTTTTAGCAATAGATAAAAATAAATGCATGATATTGTAATATTAAAAGCATAAAAGATGTGTTTTACACGTAATAAATAGCCAGAAAAAAAGAGTGATTTAAGATTATACATTCCATTATATTTTTCAGGCTTTTGAAATTATTTTATAGATCAAATATGTTATGTGTAAAAAAAATATCTCTTATGTATTAAATATTACAACATTATGCAATACTAGATTACTTGCTACATGTACTGTTACATGCCACAGCACTTTCATATCGTTGCCCTTTTGTTTGTTTAATTGTTTTATTAAAAGCGTCTGCTAAATGGTTGTGTAAATGTAGATAGTTTAAAAAGCCTAAAAAAATATAATGTGATTATTTAATATTTTTAGCTATATTGTGCAGCTCTAACTGTAATGTGAAAGGTACAGAGGGTGTGAACCGAGCAGGTATACCAGAGAATCATAAAATCATAATTAAATACCAGCATAAGCCATAACTAGAGCTCAGTGTAAAATTATGATTTGCTGGGGCAAATATGACCAGAACTACTGTTTACCAGGCAATCTCTCGATATCCTCGGGGGAACTTACAGGGAAGCCGCAAGTACAGACATTATCAATGAGACCACAGTGTACGTGCCTCCGAAACTACTGAGAGTAATTACATAACCGAAAGGCATTTGAAACGGCTACGTGATCGTTTCACTACAGAGACATTATTGACATGATAAATGTAGTAGTGCACATATTCCTGTCGACATCAAGTAATGCCATTATGGTTCTGTTGCCCTAGACATGCAAATCTGTTGAATCAAGTCTTTTTCACTTGAATGAGTTCAGATCTGTCAGAAGTGTTTTTGTGCCAGTCTCTTCTTGGAGAATAGAGGAACGTGCCTGAGACACTGATGAGCTTGTATTGTTTTTCTTCATGCCGAACACCAAAACAGCACACATCTACAGCTGTTCTGCACACTTAGTCGCACTAGGTCACCACAAAAGTAGAATTAAAATACAGTTTTGTTATTTCTTTTTTTTTGTTTTGTTTTGAGTAAGTTGTATATTTTTTTGTATCGTTTTCTTTTATATGTTTTGTGTTTTTCATTTCATTTTTCATTTTTGTTTTTGTTTATTTTTATTTTATTGTTTTCTTTGTTTGTTTTGTTTTATTTTTTTATTTATTTTTGTTTTGTGTTTTTTTTGCTTTTTTTTAATTTACTTTTTTGTCTTTGTGTTTATCTTTTCATTTTTGTTGTGTTTTATTTTTTTTTGTTTTTTATTATTTTGTTTTGTTTGCTATGTTTGTTTTTGTTTTTTGTTTTTTTTTTGTGCATTGTTTCCATGATTCTAATTTGCAGTGCAGTTTAAGAAATATCATCAGCAAAACAACCAAACAAATATTTTACATCTCTTACCTGTGCCCTGTCTTTTGTCAAGGAAAGTAACAAAGCATCAACTAATCCCAGTAGATTAGTGTACTGGTGCCAAGCACTGCTTGAAGATCTTAATAACCAGATGATCAACTCAACCGGTTAGCCTCTCGATGTTAGACACTGCATATGAGAACAGCACATGAGCACAGATAAAGGATTTAGCGTGCTGTGGCACAGCTGGTTGGATTATTTGCAGGATTTGTTTATAGAGATTGCCGTTTTAGCCAGTGTGTTTTATTCAGGCATGTAATCCTCCTCCTAAATAATCTCTTTATATTTGATATAATTTATAATACAAATTGGACACGTTTAACAATAGATCCAACAGATAGACATAATCCTGCCTCCCACAGTTATGACTGCATTTCAGTTGTTTGTTCCACTTTATAAAAGGTACTTTATAAAAGAAAGTAAAAAAGCAAGTTTCCTTTAGGATATCAGAAGTAACCTTGAGTCACAGTTTCTTTTGTGACTCATTTATCACACAGAAACGCTGTGCTTTGATGCGAGCTGGCTAGTATTGATTCTCTGAGTGTGTGTGTGTGTGTTTTACTGAGCGTAAACACAACTCGCTTTAATGAGTAGCGCTGAAAAGCCAAAGTGGCCTTGGTTCAGTGACAGGCGATCAATGGAAGTAGTTTAAGCAAAGTCTGCCAAACTGGAGCCGTGGCATATTTTGGCTGCTGGTCTCCTGAAGGCATTCCGATTGCTTTGTTGGCATAGCTGAGCTTTGGTAGGTTAATGATTCTCTTCAGATGCTCTGTTGCGCTTTCAATTACAATGTTGTCAGAAAACATGAAGAACTGGTCTTTATTCGGAACTGTTATACTGGATTAGAATGATTTGGATTGGTGATGATTTTTGTTCATTAGCGATTCTTGTACGAGGGATGAGAATCTTATGGAATATAATGATATTAGTTGCGTTATTGATTCTTGTACTACTTTTGAGGAAGAAATATTTGTAAAAGTATTATGTTATATACAACATTAAATACATTTAATGTCATTCATGCAAAATGTGTGCATGCAGACTTAATGCAGCACAGGGATAACATTAATGCATTAATGCAAAAGTCATTAAAGGAATGATTCACCCAAACACTCATGTGCTTCTGCACGGGCTCCATAAAGAGAGGAAATGTAGAGATGTAAATAATGGATTTGAAATTATTTCACAGCAGCATGGCCTATCTGAGGCCTCCTCAGTGCCCCGCCCCCTGCACACTGTGGCTAACCCTGGTGACTCATCAACAGATGCCATTCACGTGTTTGTTTGACAGCATTTGCCTTTTCCACTGTTATCCTGTGGAATGTAAATACATGACATACTGAGCAACTGAGAAACTCTCGGGGGGTGGGGGGGGGGGATCCCACAATGCAGTGCTGCGTTCGGACTCATCCCTCTGGCTGCCTTTCCAAGGCCTCCGCACCATTTGAGTTCTAATCCTAACCATCCCTGTACTATTCATTAGGGTCTCCGATTGATCGGCTCCGATCATATCGGCTACCATCATTTATCGGGCCGCTACTCACTTTGGGATGTTTTGATCGCGTTCGCTAAAAAGCTGATCTTCAAAAAAACGATCTCAACTATGACGCTGCCCGTGAGAGTTTGGCAGGACAGCAGGCTGCACTGTCTCAGTCCCGCGTCCGGCGTGGGTGAAATAATTATATGCTGAAGGTGAGGTACGCACTTTCATAATTTCTTAATTAAACTTCTGAAGTAATTTGAAAACCTCGTGTGGGACGTAATTTCACAAACAGCGTGAGTGATTCACCACACGCGCCCTCTCTTTCTCTCTCAAAATAAGCAAATGGCTTCAAATCACCACACATAGCGTCTGTCTATAAGCGAGCTGCACGTTGCACAGTCGACACAGGAATTGTCACTTGCACATCGAGGCAGTGTCACATCGTCACTAAAGTTTATACAAGTAAAGTAAAGTTTTTGCATTACTTTTCTGTGTGCTCGCGGTGCAGAAAAGCTCTGTGTGCTCATATCATGTGCGCGTGTCTTGTTTTTATATGCGCGAGATTTGACACTATTTAAACGCCATAACCAGCGTTTAACCATTCAGCACTCACGTGCTCTCCTGTAGACCGTGCGCTCATGCACACTTGCAGCGCACACACATAATGCCAGGTTCACATTACACATTACATCGGTATCGGTATCGTATCCGGCGCCTGTGCCTCAAAAATCATGATCGGAGCACCCCTACCGTTCATCATAAAGACTTATTCTTTTTTCCCTGAAAAATTCTGTAAAATAAAGTGATTTATTTAGGGCTGTCAAAATAAAAGCTTATATGCCAGAAGAGATATATTGGCCAAACTGAAAAAAAAAAACATAAATATATGTTGGCTGCTAATTAAAAAAATGGCAAATATCAGCCAGTATATTGGCCTTGGCAATATATTGGTCAGCCACTATTCAACCCTGTTACCAAATGTAACATCATAAAAAATAGTAATATTAATATAAATATTAAAAGTGAGCTAGAAGTTCATTGGTCATTACAAGCCACTGGTCCCAGCTAGTAGTAATTTAATTTAATTTAATTAACTTGCATTTATTACTCTTTCTAACCTTTTCAAAAAAAAAGTTTTATCTAATTTTTATATAAAGTTCTTTGTTATTTTTATGTATGCTAGTAATTTAGTTACTAATTAGTTTTAATTATGTAATTTACTAATTAATTAGTATTAACTTATAATAAATTCAAATCAAAATTGTGTTGGGTTTGTATCTTAGTACGCTTTTTTTAATTTTTTTTTTTTAAATGTTTTTTATGTATTGTTATTAAAATTTTTTAAGTAACTGTACACTTCAGTAGTTGTTCAGTAGATGGGGTTCCGTCAATATTTTAAAAATGTTCTTGAAATCGCTATGCTCACCAAGGTGCATTGTATTTTTATAAATACAGTAACAACAGTAACCTTTGTGAAAAAAAAAAAAAAACATTCTATGTGAATTATGTTAAAATGTAATGTGTATTCAGCATCATTACTTCCAGTCTTCAGTGGCACGTGATCCTCCAGAAATCAGTATAATATGCCGATTTACTGCTCGAGAAACATTTCTGATTATCATCAATGGTGAAAACAGTTGTGCTGCCTAATATTTTTTGTAGAAACTGTGATACATTGTATTTTTCAGGATTCTTTAATGAATATGAATTTCAAAAGAACAGCATTTATTTAATTTTTAGAATAACTTTTATAACATTATAAATGTCTTTAGTGTCCCTTTGGTCTATTTCCTGAATAAAATTAAAAAATTATTATAACTAAAAGCTCCTATAAATATATTTAGTTCCCTTTCTCAAAGATGACAAGTGCGCTTCCTCTAAAAGTTAATCCCCTCCCTTTCACTGACGTGCTGGTAAGAGTTATACACCTCCTTATGGGAAAGTGCCATTATCTTGGCTGCATAAACACTAAGTTGTGATTCATGATTCCGTGGACGGATTTTTTTCAGAAACCCCAACAGAGTGAAAGACTCCTATAATACCTCGCTCCCTCCGTCCTGTAGGTCATTAGAAAACGACATTATGTTCTTGTCAATTGTCATGAGTAATGGGGGGGCCTTCGCTATGACTGCATTGCGGAGGCCCAAATTTGCATGGTTTTATTAAGCTTGTTCTTTCCCACCTAGATCTTGTCCCATAAAATATGCTTTTCCACTCTTTAGATTTACACATTCCTTTGCGTGTCGACTAATATTGATTCCCTGAGAGCAGGCACTTTTAACCCAGAGGAGGCCCGCTGCGTCGGATTTCCCTCACTGAGGAGACAAATAGTCATCTCGGTTTACACATTTACTAGCATCTCTGGTATCTCGGGTTCAGTTTAAGCTGTGCAATGTAATCGAAAAACGTTTTCACTTTTGGCGATACTGACGATTATGAAATTACAATAATCGAGATAAAACGATTATTACGCCCCCTTTTCCAGCGTTGCGCTTTCGTTCCTCCATACAAGCCCAATTTCACGTGCAAATCAGTAAAATCATGTAACGTGAATTTCGCAAAATGGAACGTGCTTGCTTATAAGAAGTAATTAGTAGGGATGTAACGATTAACTGCGAGCTGGTTGAAAATCGATTTAAATATGAGACGATTCAAATCGGTTGAGATGCTAAAATCGCGATTCATTTAGGGGTAGGATTTTATATGAATGTATGTCTGAGGGGAGCTTACTGTCTTTCGATGGTATTTTTTCCTTTTCCTCTTGCCTCTGTATAATGCATATTTAAAGTTCATAAGTGCAGCGCTGCTTTGTTTACAGCGGAAACCAAGGAAACGCTTTAAGCGCCACCTGCTGGCAGAGAGTGAATCTCTCGTTCAGCTCGTCTGCTGTTTCTATTTCATGCAGATATTTGGTATGCAGAGTTTCACAAAACTGAAAGTCAAACCATCTGTTTTTTGCTTCAATTTCGAAATGAATACAATTTAATTAGAATAAAAAACTGCCTCGTGTTGCAGTATTGCATCATCTTTGTTTTGGATCAAGAATTAAAATGCAGTGGGTACTCTATTTAATGGAAGAGACATGACAAGCCCTAGTTTGTTATATTAAGGAGATTATTTTATTATGTTACTTATTTTATTTTTTGTCTTGTTTAAAAAAAATAGTTTTGTTATTTACATATATTTAATTTTGTATTTACACATGGTTTTTTTGCCAAGCGATTAACAAATGAAGACTCGAAGCAATCAAAACCAACAAAGATGCTAAATAGTATGTTATTATAGTGTTATTTAAATTTCACAAAGAAACATGCAACATTTTGTCCAATCAATAATAAAAGGACACATTTAATTTGTAATTTGTCTTAAATCTTGTTTTGTAAAAAAAAAAATTGTGAATCGAATCGAATCTTGAGTTGAGTGAATCGTTACATCCCTAATCATTATTCATTTTTAAAAACGTGAGAAACTTGCTCTGCTCCACAGAATGATATATGTCTCAGAGACAAACAGAACATGACATGTAAAGTCATCTTTTAGCTCAAGGTGGGCGCCTAAACGGTCAAATACTCGCAAAAATGTGTCAAAATGCGGCGCTTAGTGATTATTCACGTAAACCTTCGTCGGTTATGTAATAAATTAATGTAAAGAGTTGAGAATGAAAATAGGCGTGTAATGGTAAATTGGATCCGTGCAGCTCTTAAAGTGACAGCGGGCTATTTTCCTGCTGCGACTGTGTGCTTAATATTCATTTATTAACAACTAAAGACACATTCAGAATCACACACTGCTCTTGAGTGAAGGACTTTTGTAGCTTTAATAAGAAACAAAATAGTTTAATTCTTAAAGTGAAGACTATGCTGTTTTATTACTTAAAAACATTAAAGCACAGTTTGCTTCATTTGTATCTTTTTATTCTATTGCATTTGTCCTTTGCTGATTTTTTTTACTGACAGTTTAATTATTTTCAATAATTCTGAGGACTTTTTGTTTGAAATTCCGCTGGTCTCAACAATGTAGATGTCATAGCAACCTTATTTACAGGAAATATATATTTGATATGTATCACTATCTTTTAAATAAATCACTCGTATAATGTTATCGTGTTAAATAACCGTGATTACAATATTGTCCAAAATAATCGTGATTATGATTTTTGCCATAATCGAGCAGCCCTAGTTCTAAACGTTCTAAATCTTTACCTTTAATACAATGTTAGAAGCTTTTGTATAAAAATGTCTGTTAAATATGACAAAAATGTTGAAGTAGACTTCATGATGCTAGTGTGCTGAATGGTTGTTTGCTCATATTTTACATTTATTTAATTAAATATTCGAATAATGGGCCTCGGATATAACGGTCGACCATTGCTATTCAACCCTGTTTCCAAAGCTACTTAATCAAACAAATACTTTTATTAATATTAATATCAGTAATGACCTAGAAGTCACTACAAACACAATTTTGCCCCAAACTAGCTAGTAGTTTAATTAACTATTTAATAAAGTAATATAATTTTTATAACTCTGCAACGCTATAAATTTTCTGACATTTATTAATTAATAAATAAAGTACATTAAATTCATCATATGTTAAATCTGAAGAAAATGTCAGTGGTGCAAACTGTAAAAGTGCCTTCATGTTGCTAGTGTGTTGTGGATGGTTGCTAGGGTATTCTGGGATGTTTGCTTACCAGCCTATCAAGTCTTGAAGTCTTCAGTGAAAGTCTATAGGATATTTTTGCATGTTTTATGACAAACAAAACAAAACAAACAACATAAGCTCAATCTGTAACTCATCAACAAACTGAATGAGACAATATAACAGATGGATCCATCGGTTGAACATTTCAGCTATATTTGACATAATGTGATTGCATTTAGGAGGTTACAGACTCGCATGCTTGTAAACCCATCTGTGCGGTCTGGATTTTGCAAGGCAAGAAAGTAATCACAATGTTACGTTTTAAACAACAGCTGCACTATTGCCATCTGAGCAAATAATCAGCAAATCCAGGTATCTTCACCCAAATCTCCCCCGTAACAAGAGAACTATCGCTACTTTGTTTGCGAACCAGTCAGAATCCTGGGATTGGTATATGGAAATGTGTTTTTTCTTTGGCGTTTTTGACGCTGTTGCTATGTTTTTGAGGAGTTGCAACATGAAGTGTGTTGAAATGACCGCTCTGCGCCTGCAGCAGGGACGATGTGAACGTGTCGCAGCAGAATTGAAATATTTCACGAGTTCTGTTCCAGCTTGTCGGACGAGCCCTTGTGGGTGTGATTTCACTTCATATTGTCAACAGCACTCAGAGGTGCAGTTCGGAGCTGCTTTTCTCTTTTTTTCCTTTAGGAAACCCTGTTTAACTGCTCATCTCCATCTTCCAGCTTTCTTGAATAACTGCTTCCTCGGGTGAAAGGTCGCTTGATTGAAAGGGAAACACATCCGTGGAGGATTCGAGGTTATTAACTACTGTTGACCTTTTTGAGATCACTAACCTTTGTCAGGAAGGATATTTATCTTTGTACCACAAATGTGTATTTATTATAGAAAAAAAAATCTGATTTCCAATTTAATTACATTTTTTAATTAATGTAATATTTAATGTAATTTTTAGGAGACTCTTACTTGTACTTATTAAAAAAGTTTTATATATTTATTTCATAAGACACATCTCATATATATACTATTCGTTACTATTCAAAAGTTTGGGTTCAGTTAGACTTTTAAAACTTTTTAAAAGTCAGAAGACTTTTTCAGAAGTCTCTTCTGTTCACCAAGACTGTATTTATTGGATCAAAAATACAGTAAAAACAGTAATATTGTGGAAATATTAATACAGTTCAAAATATTTATTTATGTACTATTTATTTTCTTTGTATATTGAATATAATTTTTTACTCTTATTTTTGTTTGGCCATTTATGTTAAAGTGAAATGTCTATTTTAAATTTTTTTTTGTATTATTTTTTCCTCATTTTGATGTTCACTGTGGAAGTTTGTTGTAGTTTCATATGTTTTTTTTTTTTTTTTTTTTTGGTTTTGTTTTTTTTTAGTCTGTTCTCTCCTTCATTGGGTGCTTTAGTGGTCTGGCAGAGTTTCTTTTGTATTAAGACATAAGAACGTAACAGCTTTGGTATTTGAAAACTGAAAGCTGTATTTGCAGCGGTAAGCTTGTGTGTTCATGCGGTCAGTAACAGATATAAAGGTTTATGTGAAGTCATTGCATCAAGATTCTGCCTTCATGCAATTAGAGCTTGACTGATTGCCGAGTAAAGTAGCTGATTTGATTAACATTTGAATAAAAAAGATGACCAGAAACAAGATGAGCTTGCAGATCATAGTTACCTTGGCTTTGTCTGACTCTAAAGTCCTAAAGTCTGACTCTGACAGATATGATACGTGTAAAGTCATGAAACAAATGAATAATGAAGTAAATCATAAATCAGAATTGACTTGCACATTCAACCTTGTTACCGAAGGTACATAAACAAATACTAATATGAATATAAATATTAAAAATGAGCTAAAAATTTATTACTAACGAAACCACTATTTAGTCTCAGACCAATTAAATTCAATTCATTTAAATTCAATTCAGTTTAATAATATTAGGTCTACTTGTACTATTACCCTACTACTCATTCTGAAAAAAAAAAAAATATTACTAAATATAATTTTTCTTTCTTTCTTTCTTTGCTTGAAATGTATTTTAAAATGTCTTGGTCTTCTAAATTCTTCTCCTACAATATATTTCCTCTTTATTCACAAAAAAGCACAAAAAAGTGTTTGTGATCTCTAATTCAAATGTAATATATTTCCTTTTAAATGTACACCACTTAGGTTGCACAAAATATTAGATAATGCACAAATTGCATTCAGTCTGGTTTCATTGCGATATGAAACATACACTTTTCACGATGCAACCAACCATCCCACCATCCGATGAAGTAATATGTTGCAAATGACACTTGCCATTGACTTAGTAGTTCTAAATTTGAGTTTTCTTTGTCCCAGGCATTCATGCTTTGACCATGACACCTTATTACATAAAAATGAAAATTCTGTCATTTACTGACCCTCATTATTCATATTTTTAATGAAACCTGCGAGATTCTGTTCCTCCATTGCAAGTCGATTCCACCAAAACTTTGATGATGCTTCAAAAAGTTCATAAAGACATCATAAAAGTAATCCATTTGAATCAAGCGGTTTAATCCAAGACTTCTGAAGAGACACGACCGCTTTATATGATGAACAGATTTGATTTAGGCTTTAATTCATACATAAACCTTGCAGCGCATCTAATATGTTCAGTGGAAACCTCATGGGTTTGAGGATCGAGGAACAAAAGTCTTATGGCTTTGGAACGACGTGAGGTTGAGAATTTAATGACAGGATTTAGATTTGTGCGTGAACTGTCCCTTTAAGATTTCATCTGCGCTCATTTACATATATGGAGTCCTACAGAGGCAAGCTGCTAATGGATTGTGGGAAATGTAAATAAGCATCGTAACACTTCTGTTAATCATGAACTGACGAGTTTGTGTGTGTGTGGTATTTATGATGATGACAGTATGAGTTATGGCAGCTTTTGTCTCTGTTTATTCTGCATACAAATGTCGCTGGAGGTTTCCCTGATTACCATCTCGCTTCCAGGAAAGCCTTACATCATAGTTATGCTTGTGTTATTAAAGTAAGTCGAAGCAGATTTCAGCTGGAGACATTCTTGAGCTTACGCTGAGCTGCAGACGTGAACATGACATTATTGATGATTTGGGGCTCCTGTGCATCTGAAGGGTTCAGAGAGTTTATCGCTCATTCACTCTCACTTATGATGCTATTTCAAGAATGAGCTCAAGGCCACAACTCTTCAATAGTCAGTATCCCAGAATTCCACTTTCCAAGCAAGGGAAGTTACTTATCCTCACTAGAAATTACTATGATTATGTAATAAACAGGCTTGAGGAGTTCACGTGTCTGTCAGCACTCGGCCATGTAACTTAATAGTGGTGTAGTAATATATTTTTTATTAAATTATTTTAATAATGATAATTTATTAAATGTATTAATGATGATTATTTTTATTTATTAAATGGTATAATATAATATATGATTGAAATAGTGGAGTGCCCATGTTTTGTTTTATTACATTTTTATATCAAAAATAATTATAAAATTAATTGAAATATTTGTCATTATTGAATACATTTTATAATGCTAATTGTTGTATTTAATTTAGTTAAAAATGTATTATTACTTATAGTGGAGTACCGTGTTTAAATTACATTTAATTCATTTACAAACTCGATTCAAAAAGTTGACACTGTACAAATTGTGAATAAAAACAGAATGCAATGATGTGGAAGTTTCAAATTTAAATATTTTATTCAGAATACAACAGATTACATATCAAATTTTTAAACTGAGAAAATGTATCATTTTAATAAAAATAAGTTGATTTTAAGTTTCATGGCATCAACATCTCAAAAAATTTGGGACAAGGCCATGTTTACCTCGGTGTGGCATCCCCTCTTCTTTTTATAACAGTCTGCAAACGTCTGGGGACTGAGGAGACAAGTTGTTCAAGTTTAGGAATAGGAATGTTGTCTCATTCTTGTCTAATACATGCTTCTAGTTGCTCAACTGTCTTAGGGCTTCTTTGTCGCATCTTCCTCTTTATAATGCACCAAATGTTTTCTATGGGTGAAAGACCTGGAACGGCAGGCTTGCCATTTCAGTACCCGGATCCTTCTTCTATGCAGTCATGATGTTGTAATTGATGCAGTATGGGGTCTGGCATTGTCATGTTGGAAAATGCAGGGTCTTCCCTGAAAGAGACGATGTCTGGATGGAAGCATATGTTGTTCTAGAACTTGGATATACCTTTCAGCATTGTTGGTGCCTTTCCAGATGTGTAAGCTGCCAATGCCACATGCACTCATGCAACCCCATATCATCAGAGATGCAGGCTTCTGAGCTGAGCGCTGATAACAACTTGGGTTGTCCTTGTCCTCTTTAGTCCGGATGACATGGCGTCGCAGTTTTCCAAAAAGAATTTCAAATTTTGATTCTTCTGACCACAGAACAGTTTTCCCCTTTGCCACAGTCCATTTTAAATGAGCCTTGGCCCAGAGAAAACGCTTGTGCTTCTGGATCATGTTTAGATATGGCGTTTTTTTTTTGACCTATAGAGTTTTAGCCGGCAAATGCGAATGGCACGGTGGATTGTGTTCATTGACAATGTTTTCTGGAAGTATTCCTGAGCCCATGTTGTGATTTCCATTACAGTAGCATTCCTGTATGTGATGCAGTGCCGTCTAAGGGCCCGAAGATCACGGGCATCCAGTATGGTTTCCGGCCTTGACCCTTACGCACAGAGATTGTTCCAGATTCTCTGAATCTTTGGATGATATTATGCACTGTAGATGATGATAACTTCAAACTCTTTGCAATTTTTCTCTGAGAAACTCCTTTCTGATATGGCTCCACTATTTTTCGCCGCAGCATTGGGGGAATTTGGTGATCCTCTGCCCATCTTGACTTCTGAGAGACACTGACACTCTGAGAGGCTCTTTTTAGACCCAATCATGTTGCCAATTGACCTAATAAGTTGCAAATTGGTCCTCCAGCTGTTCCTTATATGAGTACATTAAAAATGAAATTGGTACGAATTAACAGCCCATACTTTTTGCAATTTTTTCGATTTTCTTTGCATGCGCATATACATCTATCGCAGTGTTTTTTTGTGTGTGTGTGATTTATATACTATTATTTATTTATTAATATTTTTTAAACTTATTTTCTGATGTTTTTTTGGGGGTTAATACATTTAGTACATCAACCTCAACTTGAGCGTATTTCAATTATATTTAAAATGTATTTTATATTTATTTTTTTACTTCACTTGCTGAAAAGCATTTTTAATAGTTGTATTTTAATTACCAGTAACAACACTGATCCATCCATCCATGAGCGACAGTAGCTGGTGTAAACGACTGATTAGCCACGCTTTACTTATGGCGGTTTGGGACGGGTGTCAAGTGTGTTGTTTCTGTAGGCTCTGTTTTCATGCGCAGCTGATGGATCCCTGGAGTAATGAAACAGATTAATACTGTTTACAGTCCGCTGAAAATCATCTCCAGCCGGCTCATATTGGTTTCTCATCAGTGTCATTGTTCGCTCTTTCTCTCCTCACATGCTGATGGTTTTCCACTGATCTGGATTCTATTCGCTCAGCAAATGAAATCATTGTTATTGTGTCAAGTTAAGGACTGTGTAGCTGTTGGCCAAAATCTGGTTGTTATTCTCCCAAATGCTGCTCATTTCTGTGGTTTATGTGCACACAGGCAAGACTTTACCTCGTTTTTACTTTATAGCTAATTTTTCTTCCCGGCTGATAGTCGTTGTTGTTGTTGTAATGACCTGATTCAACAGAAACATAGAGAGAGTATTCAGCATCATGCTGTGTTTCTATTAGACGCTTTGTTTGCACACCCGTTATTAAATGAGGTCAAATGAAGGGTTTTCATGGGCGGCTGTCCCATTTTCACATGTGTGCTAATGAAGCTCAGGTTTTCTACCGGCTCTGAGAGATGTTTCGGATTCTGGAAGATCTAAACGGCTTTACATTCAGAGCAGGTTTATTCTTTCAGCAACCTGTGTCTTTAACTATTGGCACTTGTAACTGCATTTATAAACACACTTTAACTCACAAGTTTATGTAATGTGTCCATTAGAAAAGTTCTGCTTTAATGGAAATAAATAAAGCATTGCATGTATTCTAAACCTTTTGCATAATTTGCATTAATTACAGCTTGTTTGGAAATGACAACCAATAAAAATATACTATGCACATTTTTTTATATGTAGCTTACATGTTATGTATCCTAAATGCAAAATAAAATAAATAAATAATAAACATATAAATAAATACATTTCATAGCTAGCCTTTCATGTATTCTAACCACACAAATAGTAATGACACACAATAAAAATATATCGTGTGCACAATTTTTTATAACTTGCATGTTATGTATCTTAAATACAAAAATGTATGTATTTATTTTTTGTATAGCTAGCATTTTATATATCCTTAACACATCTTTGCAGATTTTTTCATAATTACAGCTTGATTGGAAATAACATTTTTATATTATTCACACAAATTGTGTAGCTTTTTTTTTGTACACAGCACACCAACTTTTGCAAACTTTATTGTTGGCTATAGGGGAAAAAAGGAAGATTGATACAATTTTCATGCAATAAATATCAAAGTAGTTTATTTCATTTTATGTTTAGACTAGACAACTGAAAATACTACTACTGTAGTAAAAATACTAATGCTGAAAGTAATAAAAATAAACTATAAAGACATGCTTCCAAGTTTTATTGCAATCCGTTGTGGAAAACAAAAACAACAAAAAATGTATCTTGGGCCATAAAATTCCTGTAGTTGAAGGAACACCCAGTTATGCCTTTAATTTGAAAACAAATTTATGGATGCAATTTGCTAGTAACATGTTCAGGCATTCAGTAATGTGTAGAGACAGCCGTGTCCCTCGCGAGCCTGAAGGTGAATGCTTGATCACTGTGTACGTGTGTTTGTTTGCATTGCACTGACCAGAACCTGACCTGAAAACATCTCCGCATGCCAGATCCCAGCTCTTGTCATGTTATGATTACACATTACTTTCAGATTACTTGGTGTACTGTTATGAATGAAAAATGAACTTGGTGTACTTATGAATGGAACAAATAAAAATGGGGCCAAAACCAACAACAAAACAACCAGATTTTTTTTTCATCCAGCAGCTTTTTAAATGAAAACTAGGAGGATTGTGTATGTTTTCAGATAACACAACCTCCCTAGACTCTCACTGATGATGGATGAGAGCAAAGCGATTACATCTGTCCATTTTTTTCATCCTAACAGAGCCCCCCGGCCCCCCCCCCCCCTAAGATGTAAAGCACTTTGGTGTACAGCAAGACCCAATAAAGGCTAATTCATTCTTCCCATGCTCTCATTCAGTGAACCAAAGGTTTTCTTTATCAGCATCCTGATACCTGGGCGATAAGAACGTTAATCGATATTTATCGACGTACCCCTTATACGATATCGCTAGAAAAAATGTTCGATATATCGGCCCATAAGGCAGTGCTATGAGTACGCAGACAGCACAGCACCAAACACATTCATCTGAAATGGGTGCTGGTCTGCCTGTGATGAGGATTGTGAATAAAGCAATAATATTAGTCGAATTACAAATAAACATTGTGCATTTTGAATGTTAGTGTGCTTCAGGGACGTGAGATGCGTGATGATATTAGGACTTGTTCATTTGAATGTCTCTAGCCCTCAGACGCCCGCTGCTGCGTGATTCATCAAATATTAGATTGTAAATAGAGAAGCCAATGCCAGAGAATAATTTTGATTAGTGGTTAAAACCGAAACCAAGTCATTCACACAGATGCATATTCAGCGCATTTTTAGACGGACATATATGACTGCTGCACTCGCGTCTCACAAGAGATGTATTGAAAGCCATGCAAAGTTAAAACGGTTTAAACTTTTAGAAAACACGTCACAAATTTGTGGAGGTTTATTCCTTTCCACTGTGTCTCATATGTTTTTAAATGCAGTCTGTGTGAATGGCGCTTCGGCTCTTTGGATTAAGCAATGCATGAATACATGATGCTGTTTTGTTCATAATTGTTTATGCAATTGAATTATATTTGATTTTTATGAGTTAATTTAGAGGTAATGCACATTTTTATAGAGTTACTTCCTTGCATTGACAATTAAATTTTATTTTTTTTTCTCTCATTGCGCCCTCCTGTGGCCTCGGAAGACAATTAGACCTATACAATAAAGACCTATTTAATCTGCATATGAAACATTAGAAATTAGATATTTGTTTCATTTTTATTGTGTTTGTTAAAACAAAAAATATGTGTTGTTTGTCTCAATAAATTGTTAATTATAAATACAGTGGTTAATTAAAAAAAAATCTATTTCTTTTTGTTTTAAAAAAGGTAAATTTTTTTAGTGCTATGTTCGCCCATGCCCTAGAAGTAACCTTTAACATCTTTCACATTTCTGATTTACAACCTTTGAATTCATTCCGAAATGCATTCTCTGCTAATGCTGTATTATATAAGACAGCGTGCAGACTGAAGACAGCAGTAACGTTTCAGACAGCAGTAACTCATCTCGTTACTGCTTATTAAAAGAGCTGGTTCTTAAGAATCAAGCTAGATAGGTTGCACTGTACTGTATGTTTTTGATACAGCCTGGTTGTTTATGAATCAGTGATCACTTTGTTTTTGATTCACTAAAAAGAACTGCTTGTGTGAATTAGGTAAGTATTTGTTTTTATTCTTTAAAAATAATTACTCGTAAGTGTCATACATTTTATGAATCAGGTTGCACTGTATGTTTTTGATTCACTAAAAAGAACCGTTCATAAGAATAATTTGCTTCAGAATCAGGCTGCACTGTTGGACTCTGTATACAGTCTTTTTATTGCTTTACATTCAAAACGGAAGGTAAACTCCGGTACAGTATGATTTGTTTTGCTGATTCACCAGCGGTGGCCTTTTACAAGCCTCTGCACATCTCTCACCCACATTCCCAGCAGTGAGCCAGCTCAGTGAATCACTGTAACGTGCGCACTACAAAGAAGATGATGTGCTAATAAAACAATAATGTAATGATTAAACTAGGGGGATTTTTATTTCCTGCTGCGGTGTGTAAAGCGCCCATTCACTGTCCTGACACAGTAGCTGATGGATTTACCGAACAACATCGTTACAACATTTCGTAATGAATCGCTTTCAAAGATATCCTTCCTTTTCTTTTGTTAGAGAAGCAAAAATCCTTCCTTTTGTTGTGCTCCCATTTTAGTGCTTAAGTGAGAGTTATTGCTTTGAAAAACAGGTTTTTATTTCTCTTTCGCTGGCGTCTGATAGCATGAATGTGTCTTGCAGAAGTGATCGCTGTTCGCTCCCTCCCTGTCATAAGGCCTGAAGGAACGCTACACTGGAGGACGAGTCATAATTTCCTATGATTAGGTCCAGATAGACCTCAAACATTCCTCAGCGCCGTTTTTGAATGAGAATAGAGAGATTATACATAAACAGGGCTGCACTATTATGATAAATATAGCACTTGTCAATTATTTCTGTTGACGTTATCACAATTCATTTTTGATTAACAATATCTGAATTTAAAATGCTTATTTTGTGCAATCTAACTGTATGTCATATTCTTAATTGTAAATGAGAAATGTGTTCCTAAACTATTTAAAAACAATTATTGAATGTTTTTGAAAGAAGTCTATTTGATGGAAAATACAGTAAAAACAGTAATACTGTGGGTGCAAAATAGCTGTTTTCTGTGTGAATATACAGTGGGTACGGAAAGTATTCAGACCCCCTTAAATTTTTCACTCTTTGTGATATTGCAGCCATTTGCTAAAATCATTTTAGTTTTTTTTTTTCCTAATTAATGTACACACAGCACCCCATATTGACAGAAAAACACAGAATTGTTGACATTTTTGCAGATTTATTAAAAAAGAAAAACTGAAATATCACATGGTCCTAAGTATTCAGGACCCTTTGCTCAGTATTTAGTAGAACCCTTTTGATCTAATACAGCCATGAGTCTTTTTGGGAAAGATGCAACAAGTTTTTCACACCTGGATTTGGGGATCCTCTGCCATTCCTCCTTGCAGATCCTCTCCAATTCTGTCAGGTTGGATAAACGTTGGTGGACCGCCATTTTTAGGTCTCTCCAGAGATGCTTAATTGGGTTTAAGTCAGGGCTCTGGTTTGGCCATTCAAGAACAGTCACAGAGTGTTTGTGAAGCCACTCCTTCGTTATTTTAGCTGTGTGCTTAGGTCATTGTCTTGTTGGAAGGTAAACCTTTTGCCCAGTCTGAGGTCCTGAGCACTCTTGAGAAGGTTTTCGTCCAGGATATCCCTGTGCTTGGTCGCATTCATCTTTCCCTCGAATGCAACCAGACGTCCTGTCCCTGCAGCTGAAAAACAACCCACAGCATGATGCTGCCACCACCATGCTTCAATGTGGGTATAGACAGGTGATAGGCAGTGCCTGTGTTTTCTTTCTCTCCACACATCCTTTTAGAATTAAGGCAAAATTTCACTCTTGGTCTCATCAACCAGATAATCTTATTTCGCACCAGCTTGGAGTCCTTCAGGTGTTTTTTTCTTGTTCTATGCACTAGGAGAGGCCTTTCCGTCGGGCCACTCTGTCTGCCATAAGCCCCCTGGTGGAGCTTGCAGGTGATGGTTTTCAGGTTTTACCGAGAGGTGGAAGCCTAATGGAGAAAAGGGTCTTCCTCCGTTTGGGGGGACAACCAAGGCCCCCCAGCTGGTCCACTAGATCTATCTATTGCGGAGGGCTGGGGGGGGGGGACAACTTTCTCCTATCTCTCGACTGCATCTCTGGAGCTCATCCACAGTGATCTTTGGGTTCTTCTTTCTCTCTCACCAAGGCTCTTCTCCCCCCATAGCTCAGTTTGGCCGGACGGCCAGCTCTAGGAAGGGTTCTGTCGTCCGCAAACGTCTTCCATGTAAGGATTATGGAGGCCACTGTGCTCTTAGGCACCTTAAGTGAAGCAGAATTTTTTTTGTAACCTTGGCTAGATCTGTGCCTTGTCACAATTCTGTCTCTGAGGTCTTCAGGCATTTCCTTTGACCTCATGATTCTCATTTGCTCTGACATGCACTGTGAACTGTAAGGTCTTATATAGACAGGTGTGTGGCTTTTCTAATCAAGTCCAATCAGTATAAACAAACACAGCTGGACTCAAATGAAGGTGTAAAACCATCTCAAGGATGATCAGAAGAAATGGACAGCACCTGTGTTAAATATATGAGTGTCACAGCAAAAGGGTCTGAATACTTAGGACCATGTGATATTTGTTTTTCTTTTTTAATAAATCTGCAAAAAATGTCAACAATTCTGGGTTTTTCTGTCAATATGGGGTGCTGTGTGTACATGAATGAGGAAAAAAAATGAACTTAAATTATTTTAGCAAATGGCTGCATATCGGACAAAGAGTGAAAAATTTAAGGGGGTTCTGAATACTTTTCCGTACCCACTGTATGTTAGAATGTAATTTATTTCTGTGATCAAAGCTGAATTTTTCAGCATCATTACAGAAATCAGCCTAAGAGTGCTGATTTGCTGCTCCCAGAAACTTTCTGATTATCATCAATGATGACACGCTTTATATTTTTTGGACTGTTATTATTTTTTTTTTCAAGATTATTTATGCATAAGAGCATGAATGAATGATGAAACGCATTCATTAAAATTAACACACTTTTGTGACATTTAAATGTTGTATCCAAGTTTATCATCCTTACTGACGAAGCATTCTTTTATTTCAAAAGTTTTGAAAGGCAGAATATAATCAAACGGTAAATAAAAAAATCCCCATGAAGCTTTTAGTGTCACCATAACAGACTTGCAACATAAACTAGCATCTTTGGCCATACTTTCATGCATTGCTATAGTACGGTTATCATTATTGACACGCTCATAGATTATTTAAACACCTCTAAAGTTGCCATCATCTCAGCAACGTTTCTCTGCAATGGTTTCAGTTTTCATCAGTCTCAACTTCTGCAAAACAACACTTATATATGCCGTTTTAATGCACTGACAATTCAAATGCAATGCTTTTAATACCATTAAACGGGTAGTCACATCACTCAGCTGTGATTATAATTATGGCTGAACGGTATGACCAAAAATTTATATCATAGTATTTTTCAAAATTATACCGGTTTAACGTTACATGACGGTATTTTTTTTTCACGCATGACCGGGTGTTAACCAAATTTTCTACTGATTGAGAGAGGAAATAATGCAGTATATTGACTTAGAATTACCTATTTTACTGTCATGATGAGTGAATATTGTAAACAAATACCACACTAAATAGTGACTAAACACGACCCCTTTTAATACATGTTAACTAGGAGTCACTCTCATTTATAATTGCGGCATTGTCTGATAAAATCAACATGTATCTACACTAAAGAGCGGCTATGCGTTTTTTTTGGCTATATTACTTTTTTGTCTCATGCTGCGCACTGCCTGCGTCTGAGTAACAAACTAAAAAAAAACACAAACAAAAAAGTGCATGTGATATTAACAAACAAACTACGCTCATATTTATAATTCCAAACAAACAGTAAGCGACAGGTGCTAGGAAACGCTGTTTTGTACTCATTTCTTGACGAGTCGGCTGCGGTGCTTTTCTGCTCGCCGCCACTGGGCTGCAACAGAACAACGGCCGAAGAGGTGACACTTCTCCAGGAAAGTCAGCCCTCGCGTTCGCGGGCAGCACTGGCGAAATCTTCCAACTGAACTATAGCTAAGGTTTATCCAAAAAAGTTAGGTTTTTCAGTATGAATATTCTATGGAAAAAATTCGCTAAAAGGGTCTGAAAGTTGCTAATCTAGTGCTAGTCACGCTCGTGTGTTGAGACCTTTAGCCTTGAATGGGGCAGCTTGGGCGGTGGATATTTGTGGCGGTCATTGTGGATATTGTGGATGAGTTCTTCTGTGTCATCACGTTCTATTAGTTCTACAGCTTCAGTTTCTGAACTTTCACGTTTAGTAACACATACAGCTGTTCCCTCACCACAGTGCAACAGTGAAAAGGGACCCCTTTCAAACAGTGTAGCGTTCTGAACGTTGTTTAAGCGACATACACCGGTATTGCGGTATTTTAAAAATTCATATCATAACAAAAATAAACTCCGGTATTCGGTATGAACCGGTATACCGCCCAGCACTAATTATAATCTCAATAATTAGTTCTGCAGCCCCAAACACATCTTATATTTCGTGTCAGAGCACCAGTGAGTTTGTGCACCAGTCCAGACCTGCTGCTTCTGTCTTTGCACTCCCACAAAATGACATATATCCTCTCTCTCAGTCAACACACACGCTTTTCTGCCAGTCATCTGTGAAGCAGGAACTGGTTTCCTCCTTCTTCTGTCCTCAATTTACACGCAAAACGAATGGCATGAAGATCGGGTTACTGGATTCCCACCAAAATCGTATTAATCGAGCTGTCATATAAGTCCCGATATGATGAGAAAGCCATACGTGCGGTAATCACTCCAAACCGTTGAGGAACATGTATCGCACGCCAGGCCGCATGCGGTTACACACACACAGCCTGAAAACTCAATGACAAAAGCAGATACATTTATGTTTGTATTTCTTATGTTTGTCCAGCTTCAGGTTTAGTATTTGTTTAAAGGAACTACAAGATTCAAATGGTACATTTATGCCATTTTACAGATTTTATTATCTTGGTGTGTGTTTGTGTGTAAAAGTGCTTGAAGAGAAATGAGTTGACTGGCAGGTGTAAGTGAGCTGTTTTCTCTGCTGGAAGTGCTTGGGATCCGGTCATCTTTATTATTGTGAAATACCTGTTTGTTTGACAACACTGACCCAACTTTACATTGTGAAGGTCTTTAACATGACACCTGAACTAACACACGGCCGGCACTGTCAAGCATCACTGACCTTTCAATTGTCATTGTGTCTGATCTAGTTTGTTTAAATGTCCCTTGATATGCGGGTATATTTTAATGAGATTTGGTGTAATAGTATTATTTTAAATTATGATTAATATATCTAATAATAAAAATAAGAACTTAATTTTATTATAATTATTATTGTGGTTTTGTCTTTAGACTGTATATCATACAATAATCACTATCACTACTTTACATTTGGATTTGTTTATTAATGTATTGTATTTAATGCCTATATGCAGCTGGTTCAAAAGTTTGGGTTGGTATGATTAAAATTAAATTAAAGTATCTTAGGCTCTCCAAGGCTGCATTCATTGGCCAAATACCTTAAAACTGAACCTATATTACACTATATATAATATAAATATATATATATCTATATATAGAGATAGATGAATATTATCTAATTGTGGTGTGTGTTATATAGATTATATTTGTGTGTGTGTGAGAGTGTGTTTTCTTAATGCATAATGAATTAATGAGGCTGATGCTTTGAAGTTAAAAATTAGAAATTTACAGACTGCAAAACAATTTTCACCTCACCAGTTAGACTGCTTCTAGAACTTTTTGCCTGAACTTGTACTGTTCAGTCACACACACACACACACACACACACACACACACTGTGCCAGCCTGCATCAGTGAGAGCGTGTGTGTCCTCTTGCTCTGCCAGCCGCTGTAGGGAGGTCTAGAGCCCCAGACCACATGCTTGTGGTGCTTGAGGACAGCGGTTCTGTCTGCTCTGACAGCCTGGCACGATGCCCATCATCCTACGGCTGTACCATCCTCTTACTCACAGCCTTCAGCGCTGCCAATGCCCATCACTGGCCTCTCTCTTCCTCACACACATTCAGCGTCGCTCCTGTCGTTCGCAGGTGGTGCTGGACTGTGTTGGATTGGCTTACTCATCTGTCACACCGCTGACACTAATAGCTACAGTCAAAGAAATGCCAGATCTGTGCCAGAATACAGCAAACAAACCCTTGCTGTTTTCAAGCTTTTGTTGGAAAAGCTGTTTGTATTTGAGGCTGAATGGAAATGGCTGTCAAGATGTGATTTCCGTGGTATTTGAAAAGCTTTTTGAAGGTGATTCTGGCAAATAAACCGGGTTTGGGTCGATACATTGAATACTCATTTCAAGTAGGACTGTATCTAATTTTTAAATTAGTGCTTGGAATACGATCTTTTAAATGGACAGTTTGGATCTTTGTATATAAACAGAACAAATAAGTCTTCCTATGCTATTTAAACATCTCTGAAAATCAAACACTGCCAGTAGTTTGTTATACTATGGTACTTTTTTGTTAGCAGATCAAATCTTAAATATGGAATGAGGAGGACAGCATTTGACTCTTTAAATATGCGCTACCATGCCAAAAAAGATATATTTTTAGTCTTTATGCTCACCATGTATTGGATAAAAAATACAGTAAAAATAGTAATATTATGAAATATTATTACCATTTAAAGCGCGTATTTTATGTCAATATATTGTAAAATGTAATGTATTTCTGTGATGCGCAGCTGTATTTTCAGCATCATTCCTCCAGTCTTCAGTGTCACATGATCTTCAGAAATCAGTATAATATGCTGATCTGCTGCTCAAGAAACATTTCTGATTATTATCAATGTTTGTGATAAAACAGTAATCTTATTTCGATTTATTTCAGATTTACAGGCTTGGAGCAGCATTAATGTCAAAATGAAATCACATTCACAAAATGTAAGTTAAGAATTGATTTTGTCTGGTATAGATTTGTTTATAAAATGTGAATATAAATTTCACTATAAATGTTTATAAACTTCATATAAATGCGATGAAATATTACATTTTTGTACATTACATTTGTTTAAATGCATAGAATTTGTTGAGCTGAATCATTACATTTCAGTACGTCTCAGCAGCTGTATGATTGTTTCTGCAGTTCTGTTGGTTTCTATTTCTATTTCTATTGTTTTTTTTTTCATTGGAAATGAGATGATTCAGAGCTGACTGTTACTTTGATATTAGTCCAGAACCTACCAAAGTATACATGAGCGTAATTTAGGAAGGCCATGTACTGTGTGAAAGTTGAATTTGTGTGTGTGTGTGTGTGGTGTGTTTGTTGGTGCATCATGGTCTAAAGCAACGATCACATTAGACATAATTTCTATGGACACTGCGGCGGTTGTAATATAACATCACGCTCTCCGGCATCTTTTTAAAAAACACAATTCTGCGTATAATAAATTCGTAAGAGCTTGCGTCTCCCGTCTCTCTCTTTTGCATGCGTATGAATGGAAGTCAATAGAATAAAAAGTGTAGTGTGAGCGTCCCTTAAGGGTGTGTTTGAAAGTGTGAGATTAGCAGAAAGTGTGTAATTACAGATGAGCATGAGACGTTTGAGAGTGTTTGCTTTCATCGTAAGGTCAAGCACACAGTTCATGAGCTCTGTAATCACACACTGTCTGTCACACAATACTAATACTGATTATGATTGATATCAGCTGCTGTCTTCATGCTGCCAGAATAATCACTCATTCCAAGGTATTCTTTTAAATACTTTTGGGTACCATGTTAATATCATGGTGTCATATACATGTGAATATTGTAGTACAGTATATGGGTTTTAAACCAAAACTGATGCTGATATATAAGAACATTTCAGTCTTCCTACTTCAAAATGTTGCGTTTAAATGGCGGTTGCAGTTTCTTTGTAATTTAATTGTGAAATTTACGAGCAGGGGGGAGATAGGTATAGTACCCCTGGGTGCTACCTCTCATCTCTTTTATCGCCGTGGGTGTTTATGAGACTAAATTAAAATAAGAAAAAAAGCAAAGAGAATAAAGTGATAAGAGGTGAGTGAACACGGAAAACAAGGTAGAACAGACAATATGAAAAAATAAAAAACAAAACGACAGCAAAGCGACTTTTTGGTTGGTGAGGGAGGAAATTGTTAACTTGTACTACAAAAACAAATAAAAAAAACTCGAACCTAAAGAAGACAAACTAGGTAAAAAGTCGGACAAAGGACGCAGCGGGATGGGAGTGGAAAACACAAAAAGTGAAAAATGAGAGATAGGTATAGGTATACTAGAAAAATCTATAATGGGAGGGTTTTTTATCAGCAGCGTGGGGCGGCAGTGGAACACAGTAACATCCCAGGGGGGGAAAAAAAAACCACAATCATTAAACCAAGAAAAATATCTGTAACGAGGAGTGGTGGGGTGGACGGGATAAAAAAACGAAAAAAAAAAAAAAAACAACAGCTGTAGGAGTGGGCGGAATTGTACGAAATAAAAAAATACACAAAGAGCATGTACATAAAAAAATGAGGTGTTAAATACAAAAAGAAGTTAATTATACAGTTAAAAAAAACAATGGCAGTAACTATCTAGGAGTACACAAAAAAAAAAAAAGTACACCTCCTAGGACCAAAGTCTGGACGATATCACTTTTAGATGGACAATCCCTTGCGGAAATACCTTCGGCTAACCGGCGGCGGCAGGCGCGTGAGAAGCCACGCAGGGGGGGAAAAAAAAAAAAACAACAAACAATGAACAACTAATCCATATCTTGCGTTCAAGGGCAAGTCTCCTTTTGGTTGGGGGGGAAAAAAAAAAAAAAATAATAACAGCATATCAAATAGCAAAGGGGGTTTAACCCAGCGGCCGTTCCCCAAAAAAAAAAAATCCCCACCCCTCCCTCCCCTACCCCCGGTGCCACACATTCCCCTTCCCCACTGAAAGATGGGCCATCCACCTACACAATCAACCGAAAGGGGGTTCCCAACCATATAGTTGCCCCCACACCCCTCATTCTCCAACCCTTGCCCAGCCCCCCTCCTCGAAGCCGGGCCCCTCACGCAAGTGGACAATAATGGCGGTGCACCAACCAACGACATGCCCACACACCAAGAGGTTTTCCCTTTGTAAGCCTATCTGCCATTTAATTTGACGTGGCTGAACTCTGGAATTATCCCTTTTCTCCGGGTATTCACTGTAAGTATCAACTGCTTTTTCACTTCCAAAAACGGTATGCTACCTTAAAATTAATGTCCAATACAGTTTTTTCACTGTATATAGTAGGGGAACTTACAGTTAACCATTTAACAGGTTTTTACTGTAGCATTTTTACAGTCCCTTGTTAGCAAACCGTTAAACGTTACACCGTCATCTCTCAAAATGTGGGGGCGCATACTTTTCACAGTCGCATAGAATATAACGCCAAAATTGTGGGTCCCAATTAAAATTGTGTATGTAATTATGTGTTAGCACGTCACTCTCAGTCAGCCACACTGTCACATTTACCAACATGTCGGTTTCTGTATATTTTCATTCCAACAGTTGTCTTAATAGACTGTTGCGTTCATAATATTGCGTAGTCATGTTGTCAAAATGCATTTTGGCCATCTGACAGGTAAATCGGACGCTTCCAAAGATCCGTTCAGGCTTGTATAATCTAGAGCATCTGAAAAGTGGCATCAGATTTTGTCAGAATCGAAGGAAACGGGCCGTGGAAGGCTTGAACGCTCCACTGAGAGACTTCATTCATGGCAGGATCCGTGTCCAAAATACTGGTATGATCTTCAAAAACGGCAGAGAACTTCTGTTGAAAGTTTCATGGGAATTGATCTGTCAGATAGTTGAGGCTCCACTCCTGCGTCCAGGAAATTTTGGATGAACGCTGACCTGTCAAGAGATGTTAGCTTATAAATATGTCAGGATAAGGGTCAGTGAGTTTGGTTCCGGATGGCAGCGTTTCAGTCGTGTCTTTTATGGAGATAGACAGACAGTAGATCTGACAGATAAAATCTGATGGCGGTCTGTGAACATGTGCCAGTCAGAGCTCGAGGGCGCCTGGAGTTCTTGCTAACGTTATGTGGCATGTAGAGTGTGACTAAGTCAGAGGGAAACAGAGGTTTTGTAACGCTTGGCCTTTCCAAAAAATATCACTGCTGCAGGCTGCTTTAAAAAATCGGTGCATTTCCTTTCCTTCCGAGTCACAATTTAGTTTGTGCGGTTCTACTTCTGATTGCATCCCCAGCTGATGTTTGCATAGACTACGGGTACGTTGACACGACAATCAATGACTGTACTAAAAATGGAAAGGCTTTTCCTTTGCAGTTTTGGAAAGTTTTGAGTACAGACGACAACATTGTCAAACTGATCCCCGTTCACACGAATCTGCAAAAGCGACTAAAAATGCTGTATTACGCATGCCGGGTCAGTAGTTGGCGATGTGCGCAGGCGCATAGAGTTTTTTTTTTTGCATAGGCCTACTACTTTTGTTTTTTACATATCTATACATTGAATTTTATGTATTTGTTTTTTCATTTTATTTTTTTCATGTACAGCACTCTTGTGCCCATTGTGGTTTTTGAAAGTGCTTTAGAAATAAAGTTGAGAGTTGAACTCATAACATGCATGTGCATGACGTCACTGTTTCACAAATTTACGTTTTTGAAGTTTACATTGAGATGATAACTGTGGGGTTTTCAAGAACTTGCACTTTGAAACCTGTTTTGAAAGGTTTGTGTTTTCAGGCCTCTGAAATGCCATTGTCATGTAAATGAACGGCCATAAAAAGTTTATATTTAAAAAAACAAACAAACAAAAAAAATGGTCACGACATTGACATTTATTAACAATAGCTACTTTTATATGGACCAAATTAATTTGTTAAATTTCCACCTACTTCAGCTTTAATTCAGTTAAGTTTTTTCAAGTGTAACCAGATTGGCTATACAAGCTATATATTAAACTTAAGACTAGATTTACTGAACAGAGCAAATTTACATGAGAGCGAATCCCATTAAAGCATTGATGGGAGTGTGAAATTCTGCAGGTGATGATCTACTGACATTTTTATTTAAAGAACACATTTATCCAGTTAATTTACATAATGATCAACACAATCTACCAAGAGCCGCTCAAATAGCAGCAGACATGTCAAGCACAAAATGCGGTAATGTTTTTTTTGGGTGTGAAATAATGGCACAGATACCAGTAAATTGACTACCGGAAACCTGCAAATCACGTTGCATGATTTATTACAAAATTAGTCTCACGTTGTCAGCTGCAAAAATAACAACACTTTTGCATTGCTAATTTTTCACTGCATCTTTAGTAGTAAGTCCTAAAACAAATTTTTTGACTCCGAAAGAGGGTTTGAAAAGCATTCATGCATGCAAACACCTCAAATGATTGAGCTTGGTCTGAATGAAATATTGATTGCATTGGAAAGTGTTGTGTAGACCTGAACAAATTACAATCAACAGAAAAAAATGATCATCATGTGAACACTTGAATCCTACTGTTTTGTAGATTCAAAATGGCTTTGTGTGTTTGTGCGGTCTTTTTATTTCTGTCTTGCGTCCTCCTGATCAGTGAAGGAGACTGAATATTTGATCAATATTTGCTAAAATTTATTATTTGTATATTGTTCATACCAAAATAATTGAATTCATTTGGATTGACCAAAATTTGTGCATGCAAACACCTGTTTGATATTTAATAAGTTAAGCTGTAGAGACGGGATGTGTTGTATGTTGTGCACTACCATAAAAATAATTGATCTCTTGAAGATTTTGCCTGATTCTGTAAATGTTGCCTCCTCCAGTAGCTCAAATGCTGTCACTTTCATTTCATCTGGCCTCTTTAGCCAGATGTCGCCTTTGAAGTGGATCATGAAGTGCGCTTGCTTTGTTTGTTTCATTGGAGTCTTCCTAGTGTGTGCAGAGCTGCGATTTATGAGGCCCCATGGGAAAAATGGTCTTTTATTGCTTTTCTCCTCCTCCTCACAGACACAGACTGAGTCTGATTCTCTGTGCTTTTGTTGCTGTCACTGGCAAATAGAGGTTTTCAGCTCACACAATGAAATACTGGTTCAACAAGTTCAGGTTTATATTGCTGCAGCTCAGTTTGTCTACTTAAGTGGTCATACACCTCTTATGAAAGAAGGAAACACTAACATATGATACACTATTTCTCACAGTCTTTCTTGGTAGATTAAGATAAGTAGACGTACATTTTTTTTGGGCAAATCTAGGCCCCTATTCATTTATTTAAAACTACATTAAAAAGCGATTTATCCATGCAAGTACTTGAATACACCTATTCTATGATGAGCATGTTTTTAATTTCCGAATTAAAAGTCATTTTGTTCATTACGTCGATTTTAGGGTGGTACATCTGTTAGTATTATAATGAAGAAAATTATTTATTTTCTTTAAAAGAGTGAAATTCTTGAGAGCAAAATCAAATTGAGTAGATTGGCATATTATTTATTGGGGGAAAATATTTTTAAAAACTCCTTTGGTGCTTATTAATATTTCAGAAACATTTCCCCAAGTTATATGGTGCAACCAACATGCAGGAAAAACCAAAACAAAACAGCAGACCCTAACTAAATACGATTAAATGTCTCGTTCAATAATAATAATAATAATAATTTAATAATGTTCTTGTAAAATGTCATGTGGTGCAACTACCCAAATATGTAATGATATTTTTGAATTATTAAAATAACACTCTTTTAAAAACAATGATGAATATGTGCACACTTGTTAGAAAATATGTTATAACTTGTTATTTGATGGTTACACCACATGACATTTAATTATTTAGTCTTTAAATTTAATGCATTACATTTTTTTTACAATTTTTTACATGAGACTAACGTGAATACAAAGATTACATTGCCAAGAACTTGTTTTAAATGAGATTTAAAATATCTTTTTTTCATTATCACTTACATGTTATATATTTGGTTACTGACCCACGTCTAAAACGTTATTTTATACTGTATTTTTGATTTAATCACTTTAGTTGAAAAATAAAAAGTGCTTACAACCCCATTATACATCAGATCCTTTTTTAACTTGCACTTTAATGTAGCTACATCAAAATCATTTTCAGTTTCGCCTCGTTTCACAGCATTTCGCTTGATTTTCAGCTTTTGTGTTGTTTTTCTGGTTTTTCCGTTACACCTATCCTCTCGTCTGCTCCATCCTGCGCTCAGACTTGTGAATGTTGGATCCGTGCCTGGGTTTCTTTGGCAGACACCTACTGTTAAGTCAGAGCGATTCATATGTGTGTATGTGGCTGACATTCACCTCATTCAGAGGCACTTTATTTTAACTCTCAGCGCTTAATCTGGCCTTAGAGGACGCCGTTGTCAAACCAACTCAGCCCTGAACACATTTCAGTTCACCTGCATGTAAAACCATCTTCAATTGCGCACTTTCACACTTTGCATTAAGTGAGAGATAATTCGTTTGGCTCCGTCAGGGCGTCTTATTCAAGCTCTTAGCGTGATCAGATCTGTAGATGTCTGTGGGTAACAAATATGAGCCTGCTGCTCTACATCCGACACTGCCAGCGGCTCTCAGCCGTGTTTAATGCCATTATGGCTTTCATTTTGTTTTCTTTGATACCCTAGAGACATTCCTTCATCCTCTCGTGCTGTATTTATTCACCAGTCCTTCTATTTGAAGACCAAGGACACCAATTTAGCTTTCTGCGATGTTATCAATCAGGCTGAAATGTTGGCATGCTTGCTTATAATGGAGTTAAAGGTCATGGTTACACAAGTGCCGGGTTATTGTGGGATCTCAGATCTAAGAGTGGACAGACTGGAGTAATAATTAAAGTCGAATTTAAGGTAAGAATATAATTAAGGTAAGATTTTAAGAGAAGTTAAGAATAGGAGCGGAATGGAATAGTTTCAGCCCCCAAAATGTTATTTTTTGCACACCATCATGTTTCAAGCCATCATGTTGTGTAAAATTAAATTTAAAGTTCTTCTGTGAAGCATAAAAGACATCTTGGGCAGAGTGTTTGTTGGATTGTTTTCATTTATTTATTTGATTGTTTTCATTTATTTATATATTTATTTATTTGGCAGAATATATCTTGATCTACTTTTATTGTATATAAAAGAGCAGCTTGGACATTCAACATGTTTGACAGAAAAAAAGAAAAGACAGATTATAAATTGGATAAAATGACAAAAAATCTGTACCAGTATGAAAAAAAAATAAAAACAATAGAAACATACATAAATGATATTTTAAAAACATTGATTTATTTTTAAATGTAAAAATTTTGGAAAATTTATTAAATATTTCGATTGATCTTTCATAATGATTAATTAATGTTTATATATGTAGTATTTATACTTAATTTGTAGTAATTAATAATTAATTTAATGTAAATGCTGTCTAGTATATATACAGTGGGGTAAATAAGTATTTGATACACTGCCGATTTTCAAGTTTTCCCACTTACAAAGAATGGCGAGATCTGTAATTTTCATCGTAGGTACACCTAAACTGTGAGAGACCGAATCAAAAAAAAAAATCCAGAAAAGAACATTGTATGATTTTTTAATAATTAATTACCATTTTATTGCATGAAATAAGTATTTGATACAATAGAAAAATAGAACTTAATATTTGGTACAGAAACCTTTGTTTACAATTACAGAGGTCAGACGCTTCCTGTAGTTCTTGACCAGGTTTGCAAACACTGCAGCAGGGATTTTGGCCATCCTCCATACAGGTGTTCTCAAGATCTTTCAGGTTTTGGGGATGTCGCCTGGGCAACATGGAGTTTCATGCTCCCTCATAGATTTTCTATTGGGTTCAGTCTGGGGGGATTGGCTAGGCCATCCAGGACCTTGAAAATGCTTTTACGGAGCGCTCCTTTTGCCCTGGATGTGTGTTGGGTCACAATTGTCATGCGGGAAGACCCAGCCCGACAAATCTTCAATGCTCTTTCTGAGGGAAGGAGGTTGTTGCCCAAAATCTCGCAATACATGGCCCCATCCATCCTCCCCTCAATACGGTGCAGTCGTCCTGTCCCCTTTGCAGAAAAGCACCCCAAAGCATGATGTTTCCACCCCCATGCTTCACGGGTGGGATGGTGTTCTTGGGATTATACTAATTTTTCTTCTTCCTCCAAACACGTCGAGTGTAGTTTATACCAAAAACTTCTATTTTGTTCTCATCTGACCACATGACCTTCTCCCATGCATCCTCTGGATCATCCAGATGGTCTTTAGCAAACTTCAGACGGGCCTGGACATGTGCTTGCTTGAGCAGGGGGACCTTGCCCACGCTGAAGGATTTTAATCCATGACGGTGTAGTGCTTTACTAATGGTAACTGTTGAGACTGTGGTCCCTGCTCTCTTCAGGTCATTGACCAGGTCCTCCCGTGTAGTTCTAGGCTGATCCCTCACCTTTCTCAGGATCATTGATACTCCCCGAGGCGAGATCTTGCATGGAGCCCCAGTCCGAGGGAGATTGACAGTCATCTTGAATTTCTTCCATTTTCTAATAATTGCGCCAACAATTGTTGCCTTCTCACCAAGCTGTTTGCCTATTGTCCTGTAGCCCATCCCAGCCTTGTGCAGGTCTACAATTTTGTCCCTGGTGTCCTTAGACAGCTCTTTGGTCTTGCCCATAGTGGAGAGGTTGGAGTCTGATTGATTGAGTGTGTGGACCGGTGTCTTTTATACAGGTAACAAGTTCAAACAGGTGCAATTAATACAGGTAATGAGTGGAGGATAGGAGGGCTTCTTAAAGACAAACTAACAGGTCTGTGAGAGCTAGAATTCTTGCTGGTTGGTAGGTGATCAAATACTTATTTCATGCAATAAAATGGAAATTAATTATTTAAAAATCATACAATGTGATTTTCTGGATTTTTTTTTTTGATTCTGTCTCTCACAGTTGAGGTGTACCTACGATGAAAATTACAGATCTCTCCATTCTTTGTAAGTGGGAAAACTTGAAAAATCAGCAGTGTATCAAATACTTATTTGCCCCAGTGTATATATGAGGAAATCCAGGAAATGTTGGATATAAAAAGAAATCTTTGTTTGGGTAAATATTGGCAACTTATCATTTAAAAAATAAAATGAAAAAATTTAAAAGTTATGTTTCTGTCACACACTTTTATAAAAATTATACTTCAATAAAACATAAGCATATTAATTTTTCTAAATATTAAAGAACTAAAAATGTGCTTCACAACAAGAATGTAAAGCACACACTTAAAGGTTTATACATTTTTTTTTTTACCAGTTTTTTTTTCTGTATTGTGTATTTACTTGTAAAACGAGTCTCTGATGCATATAATTTGTAGTAATTTTGCTTCTGCACGCACTAGAAGTCTCTTGAACAAAGACAGTGATGTTGGAAAACAACAAACCCTGGCTTTTGCAAAGAAAAGCTTCTCTTTATATAACGTTACACACTTATTCTTGACAAGGCATTTCATTACCAAACCTTAAAAGAATCAATTTAGTGAACCCAGCCCAAGCTAAAGCACTATTCTCAGGAAAGAGAGGCATGTTTTCTAGATAAATAAATGATGTCATTGCTGAAAGCCAAGTAACAGCGTTGGGATGAGAGAAGAAAAACAAACCTGTATATATACGGGTGAAAGAAAGTAAGATACAGTGCCAACACATAACACATCAGTTATGATTAAGGCTCTGTCTGTGGTCACGGTTTACGGTAAATGTAGCGGTAATTAACCGCAGACTGCTTTTTCCATACTGATCTGCTCCAAGCGGGGAGCTTTAATGTCTCCTCTCAGCACCTCAGAGCTTCTAATGATTTCTACACACCATAACATTAGCACAGTTTATCCGAGTTTGCATCGTGCCATATGCCCACTTCCTGGTTGCATTCCTTTTGCAGTGCTTTGTGATACCGACACGCAGCCGTATGTTCCACTTGGCATCGTCTGAGCCTCCATCTGGCATTCATAACTCGTGGTTATGAAATAATAAACAATGCACTGAGAGATAATGCTGACTGCTGCGTGTTGAAGCCGTTTGGTGGTGCAGGACCTGAACGTGCCAAATCTTGAATCTCCTTCGCTGAAGTCCTGACGTAGAATTTGCTAAACTGATGTTTAGTCTGCCGTTTAATGGGTCGACAGCCATATCCAGTAGCCGATATTTCAATGGAGCAATCACAGCCAAGGTTGATGGTTTGTTTGCAACAATTTTAGCACTTTAAACAATCACACTTGAAGCATGTGAAGATGATTTGTATGTGGGTGCTCTTCAAAGATGGATGATTATTCAAATATAATTGTATATTTATTTAAATAATTAATTTACTATAATGATATATACACACACACACACAATTACATATATATAGGCATTATTAACTATAATAAGAATCTTATTTTACTTTTTAAAACGCCTATATGTATAATTATTATTGTATTGATTGTCCCAAACCCATTGTTTCCAATAAAATATGAAAATGTATCTAGAAATACTAATGTCATTTAAAAATAATAAAGTAATGATTCTAAAAGAGTAAAATAATTAAAGTTTTATGTATAATATTACGTTTTTGTATTTTTAAAGCGTTTATTATTATTTATTGTTAGTATTATTATTATTTAAGATTGTCCAAACCCAACGTTTCTTTTATACTAAAATATGAAAATTCATCAAAAAATATAAAAAAAACTGAACAAAGGTAAGTAAAATAATATATATATATATAATATATATATATATATATATATATAGCCTTGTATTTGATTGATTGCCCCAAATTTTGAAAAGTATCTAAAAAGTTTCTAATTATATCATAGACCATTTAAATACGATATATTACATGTTTTTTTTAATGGAGTCATTTCCAATCATGAAGCAATTTTGTTAAATTATTAGAAAAGTGTGAAAGTATTGTTTAATTGTGTGTATTTAGGATTATAGCTTAGCCTTACTAAAATCAACCATGGTTTTATTATAGTAAAAGTTCATTAACCATTTTTTTTGGCATGTTGATTACTATTTGTATAACCACAGTTTTTTTACAAATACCATGATTAAACTATGGTTAGTTTAACAAAACCATGGTTAATTTGCGGTTACTATGCAATAACCATGTTTTTTTTTTTTGGTTTTATTTGTAATACAACCATGGTTAATTTTCATAAGGATTTCTAGCTGTGGAATTAGCCAGAATTAGATATGAAATTCGCAGTCAACAATTTTTTTAGAAATATATTTAAAATGTCATTTCCACAGATTCAATCAATTTTAGAAATTGTTGCTTAGGGAAAACAATACTGTGATGTGTGTGTGTTCCAGCTGTCAGAAATCGAAGAGTAAAAGTTAAAAGAGTGTATTAAGAAGGTTTATTAAGGTTTACACGGCCAAAAAAAACCCCAATGGATGAATCCCCCATATTAACACTATAATTAGCTGCTAATGCATTGTTAGGATGCCGTTTAAATAGTCTAAATATGTTTCTTCTGCAAAGCATTAAGAGGTGCGTGACTCTTTTCGTGGGCTTGTGCTAATTCTAGGGTTAAATTGGTGAACCGTTCACTCGTCAGCTGTGGGTTCACAGCTTTGCAACATGATGCAGAGAATCCCTCCCTCCTTCCTGAATGGGCCGCTGACTCCACACAGGCTGTAATCACTTTTCCCCAGTCATGCTAACTCTCTCTGGTCTTTTTTACGTTAGCCCACCCCGTCTTAGCTGCTGTGGGGTTACAGTACAGCCAGTGAATGGAGCTCCCACTGTTTAAGATCTCTGTGCTGCTGGAAGGAAAGCTGGCCGACTGCCCACCGTACAGAGCTAGCAAAGTTAATATTAGCAGACAAAGCTAAATAAACACAGCAGAACACATTAATTCGGTTTCTTGACCGCACACTCCTGGAAGGATGCCATGCAATGTCTGCATGGCCCAAATAGTGTTCACAAACTGTGCCTTACTTTCACTTTGTGTTGGGCAGTGGTGTTGTCTAGGTGCGTTTTGTTTTTGTTTTAATATTTTGTTTTGCTTGGTGTTATTTTTGTTTTGTGTAGTTTGTGTTTTTCTTCCTTCTTGTTTGGTGTTTGTAACAACGCTTGTAGGTCGGGAAGAAGGAGGCGGGAACCGGCGAACATTAAACACTTAAACTAATAAAACCACGGAAACATGCGCGCCGCCCCGAACTGCGGACGACTGCCGCGCACAAACAAAACCAAAAACAAAACGAAAGTTCCAGGCTGGTCCGCTCGCTACGTCTTTCAACGTGTCGTAACTCCTCCACTTTATCCTTCCGGGCCCGCCGTGGACTCAGAGCTAAGGTGTCGACATTGGCGCAGGTGTCGCTCATTATCAATTATGTTGTTTATGATTTGTTGTTGTTTTGGTTTTATTTTTGTTTTGTTTTGTTTGTGTTTTCTTCAATTTGGTGTTATTTTTTTGTTTCGTTTTGTTTGGTGTTATTTTTGGTTTTTGGTATGTTTAGTTTTTTCATTGTTTTGTTTGCTGTTTTTTGTTTTGTTTTCTTTTTGTTGTGTGTTTTGTTTTAGTTTGTTTTGCTTTTTTATTTTGTTTAGTGCTATTTTTTGTTTAGTTTTATTTTGGGGTTTTTGTGTTCTTTTTAGGTTTGCTTAGGTTTATTTTTCATCGTTTTGTTTGGTGTTCATTTGTTTTTAGCTCACTGTAGTAAAAGGTTTGGGACTGTACATATATTTGTTGTATCATAGATATCCTTAATTCTGGTTGTGTACTTTTGACGGAACTTATTAAAATAGCACATATATGAGATGCAAAAACTGCATTGTCTATTGTCATTTTATTCAAATTTCGTACAAGTATTGTGTTACACATACACCTCCTCTGCTCTGTCATGCACACATTTACTTACTTTCACATTTTCTATCTAAATGAGCACAAAACTTATGTTGTTATTAAATAAACATTTATATTTCCTTATCTTTGCAGTGTACATTTGTCATAACTATAACTCTAAAGCTATAATAACTTTTTGATAAAACAAAAAAGAAAGAAAATACGATCTGCTTTATTAACGTTTAAATTTATGAACGTCCCCTAAGTTTCCTAAAGGCAGATTTGTCCCTATAAGTAAAAACACCCAGCAAGATGAATTTGGCTGATTTTCCCCAGGTAGTTCGACCTTACAAGCATGATGCCTCTTAATTAATTCTCTCTACATTTCTTTAGGATGGGCACGCGGTCACTTTTCTTTGTCTTTCCTATCTCTTTCCTGAACCCCCTCTAAAACTCTCCATATGCACACGGTCTACCCTCACCCCAATCCATTCTGTATTAGACTACAGACAGAAACCTCTCATCTCTAATGCCTTAATTGCTTTAATTACGTATCATTATAGGCTCATTCAATTGGATCCTTATGTGATTTTAAGTATTCATTGCTTGGCTGATTATCTCAGTATCCTGTCTGTTGTGGGACTCTCTGTGCTCCATGCTGGCTCAGCGCTCAAGCAGCGTTTCGGTTATCAAAACATGACATCACACATTACACAACCACCCACACTTCCTCCTCCCTCGGGCACAAAAATTCCTGCCCCCCCCCCCCCCCCCCCACTCCTAAACCCACTGCTGAAAATGCTGAAGAAACCAACATAGCACTATGACAACATCCTAGTTCCGAGATGTGTGGAAAGCCATTAACCCTGAAGGAGGTATAATGCCTAGAGAAAGCTATCAGTTAGCATTCACATTAATTTCAGTGCAGAACTTCCCTGGCTGTCACATGAACCCTTATAAGGCCATATTTACATTTCATGGTTCATTTCTGCCAATATCACTTAGTATTTCTTTTTTTTTCCTTCCCACTATGGCACCATTGGTATCTCACACAAACTGGCTAATCTCGAAAAAGCACATGATATTCAATATTAATCACAATTGAATTTCACACGCCTCGATATCAAATTTGGACCATAGATCCTGATCAGAATCAATATGTGCTTTGTTCGTCTGTCATGTCAACGGACAGATCAGATATTTTCCTGTCAGTGCAAGTCGTACATCATTGAAAAAGCGACGGTGGCGTTTGCTGTTGACTCAAGTGGATGTTTTTTTGCAGTGTTGCCACCTATCCTCAGCTATTCGTCAGAAGTTTAAGCTACGTTCCCGTGTTGCCATTGGTTGTGGTATTTCACAGTCCGCACATTGATTAAAGACTTCTCCCTCCCTTTGCTATTTCGATGAACACCGTGGAACAACCGCTCGCTGAAAAAAACAAAGTGACTGGTCTAAAAGTTCCTTCTTGAATGCAATTGGGCGTTTTTTTCCCGCAGACCTGGGCCAACCTTCATGTACCATCTACACGGGATTTTTTTTGCATGTGTATAGTGTAAATGCAGATATTGGATATGTGTAACTTTTAAAAAAAGTTGCAAGCTGGTCGTCAGAAAAAATGGATACAGTCAACAAATTCCTATCAAATTTATGTACACATATTTTAACGATACGACTTTAAAAGACACGTTGTGTATCTATTATGATGTATTTTTATTATTTCTATTTTTATATAAGTAAATTGTATTGCATTTTTTATTGTAACAGCAAAATAATTCAGTGTCCCCTAATGACAAGCGTCCTTGGGTACCTGTAATGATGCTGAAAAGTCAATAAATCAAATCAGAATTGGGCATCAAGAACTGCGGTGTTAAATTTGGTATCTGCCGTGTTTGCCATGCAACCAGGTTGGTTTGAGCCAATCACCTGAGGTGTAAATGTCATGTGACTTATAACTCTAGAGATGCAGAAACGTGATATCATGGCAATATTTATTGGCTGATTTCAGCTCAAGAACGTGAACATTCCTAAACCATTCGTAGCTTAGCAAGAGTTCTTTGGTCAACCAGCTTCACCAGAAAGACCATTTTGGTTAGTGAACAGCAGGCTGTGTTGACAAGCAACAAACCAACACTAACCAGCATGTAAATATTAGAGAGGATCTCGAAGAGTTCACTGAAATGAGCAAAAAAACTGCTATTACAATGAAGATGACCTCAGGACTCCCATGTTACCTGTTCCTCTCCTGTTATTTCAGAGATTAACTTGTAATATTTTGAAGCTTGTGTCATGGCAGATACTTCATCTTGTTTGCAGTGGCTCAGAAGTTTTGGATCTGGTGTCTTCGTCTCTGAGCCAGTGCAGCTAGCGGGATGTTGAGCCTTTGGCAAACACTTTGTAGGCTGAGGCTAAGACCCAAGGCTTACCTCAACAGCTTTCCTCCCCTCTTCATTCTTTTCTCATAAACTTCAAGTCTAATTGCCATTTTCCTCTCCTTCATCTTTCCTTGTGTCCTCTGTGAACTCTTCTGTTAAGCAAAGCCCAGTTTCATGAGGTCAGTGACTGGGGGTTATTGATTTTATGGGCCTTGTCACAATATGATGAATCCAGTTGAAACAAATTCAACAGAAATGGAGAGTGTCAGGGTGTTTCAGAGGATCGACGGTGTGATCAGTCAAGTGTTGGTTGAATAATAATAATGACAAACATCTGTTGTGCTGCCTTCTCTTGTGTAAGTGAATGGGACTTATCATAATACCGTGTTCCAGATGATATGCTTGTTGGAAATCTTTTCTTCAAACTCCTCAGCATGTTCTGTCGAGGTAAAATGTAGGCAATCAATGCGTTCCATTAATCCGTGCGCTCTTCATTATGTATTCTGCCATCTCAAATGAGATCCCAATCCAAATGCAGAGTACATGGAAGTACTCATGGAAGTACCGGAAGTGTGAATATAAAATAAAGCTAGAGAAAAGGGGCTACGACTCATTATTATGGAGTTTCTGTGTGGTTTGCTCATGGTTGTTCACGAGTATGAAATGCGCAAGATGAGAATTACAGTGCAATAATTGTAGCAGACATTTATCACTTAGTTTAGTGCTTTAAAATGTAGCAGTTTATATGAATTAAGTCATAAATGAAGGGAGTTTTCAAGCATCAAAACAATACATGTTTAATACGGGTTTATTTATTTATATATTTTTTGAACATTTAAGTGTGTCCTGTTCAATTTTATGCTTTTTACTTTCTTTCTGAGCAAAACAATAATGGCTATAATTTTTTTTAATCATACTTTACAGAAAAAAGTCATTCATTGTAACAATAGTTCAGATACACCAAAGAAATAAAAAAAATAAAATTCTGAAACATTAAATGGCATTAAAAACCGTATTTAAGGTTGTAGTTTAGCTCCCAAAAATGAAATAATTGGAATTTTAAATCTTTACCAATCTTTGCCGCTATCCTTCAAACCACTAACTTTTACCCATTTGTCAGCAAGATATTTTTAATCATTTAAAATATAGCCTAATAATTTTTTTATATAACTTTTATAATTATAAAGTTACTTTAATTTATAAAACTTTATAGATTTTAATAAGTACAGGTCAGAATAAGTATGTTGTTTCATTTTTACATAAATATATGTTACGCTGAATGTCACTGGAACATTATTTCATTACATTTTATTTTCAAAAGTTATTTGAAACATTAAAGTAGACACTTCACTAGTATTTAATATGCTTTCTGTGTATATAAAATCACTTTTGTCAATTTAATTTGATGCAGACACCAAAATGGGATGCCTCGTCTTTGGCCCACATCTTTTCATGCAATGAAAGTCCATAAAAGCTTGTTTTTTCTTTGACATAAGTTGCCTGCATTTTGGAAATGAACTCGTATCATGGTTCTCAGTGAAGTTGATCAGTCTTCACTGACTATTCAAGTCAGATGTCTGACCTCAAGAAATAATTGAGCAATGAGTTCAGCACAGCTTTTGAAGGCCACACCATTCTCCAAAATCTCTCTATTGAGTTTATCTATGGTAGGACATCGAGTGCTGTTTACCCATGAATCTAGAATCAGACTGGCATCTAATTCTACAGTAAGAGGCGGGCGAGTCTCGACACGGCAGCTGAGCCTTAGGGAACAGAGAGGCATCATATCTGTCCCTTCAGACCTGCGTCTTTATTGAGGTGTCTTCCGCCCTGTGAAAGCCGTGCTTGTCTCGTTGCCAGCATTGTCACCTAATCATGCTGGAGTACACATGTGCTCTCAGACATGCCGTTACACGCATGCTTATCAGCTAATAATGACTGCTAGGCCTCTGGAAGCATATGCCTATCAACGCTTTTTGAAGTTTTGATTAGAGCGTTTCAGAGTCGAGCTCTGTGTGACGTGTCGTGGTGGTGATAGGTTTAAAGGCAAACCGTCTGTAAACAAATTGATGGCTTTCATGGTTGCACAACCACACAATGTTCTCTTAGCTCCAGATTATTAGGGTGGGAACAATAATAGTAATTATATTAGTTAAATAATAATTAATAACATCAATTGTGGTTGATAGGACCTGCCCTAATTTGTTTGAAGTAGAACGTAGAATTGCACAGTTTTTTGACCCATAGGAATAGGACATACTTTATTGGTGTAAACTACTTGTCTGGTTGATTTCAGTCATTTAAATATGATATAAATATATATATTTCTTGTTATTTCTTGATAGTTAATTCTGCTACCAAATGGAGCATGTTTAGGTCAACTGACAGTTTTTACAGTTAACAAGTAATTATGAGTAATTTTGGTGGTTATGAATAATGATTTAGATTGCTTTGGTGGCCAACTATTCGACTTCAGACAAACCAGCAGTCATACAAAGTTCAACAACTAGGAAAGCAAAAATGCCCAGCAAGTGTGCGGATCTCAGTGTCTTTGAATGCAATTTTTGCATTTTGTTCATGCTGTTTTCTATGGAAGCTTGTTTCCGCCACGGAATAAAAAAATAAAAAAGGTAATTGCGATTTTTTTTATCTCACAATTCAGACTTTATTTCTTGCAGCTATGAGTTTATATCGTGCAAGTTTGAGAAAAAAAGTCAAATTGTGAGATATAAACGTAAAATTGCAAGAAAAAAAGAAATAATTGAGAGAGATAAACTCAGAATTGCGAGAAGAAAAGTCTGAATCGTGAGATTTGAAAAAATGGCAATTGCACCCCCCATGCATATAATGTGCATTTTTGATGTGCATGTTCATTTTCAACTATTCTTTCGTCTTGCATAATAATGATGGATGTCTGTGAACAATAACAGATCAGGGGCACAAATAGAGTGCTTATCATTCTCAAAGAATAAGAACAAGCGTCATCTTGTACTCAATCAGTTTACAGATGTCTTGTGTAGTAAAGATCAAGATCATTGCTACTGGAGAAAATGATGTAATGTGACTAATCGGGAAAACAAAGTACTTGTTGGTGCACATTTACTTTTACTCAACATATAAAGTGGGTTACGTGAGATCATGAGAATGTGTTTATTTGGCATTGTTGTTTTTTATTTTTAACATTTAGATTTGTTTCATTACAAATTACAAAATGCTGAATTAAAAAAAAGAAATAAAATTAAATATTTCATTTTTTTTTGTCAATTTAAAAATATATTTCTGAAATGTTTATTAAAATTGCTATATATATATATTAACTTGGTTAATTTTCAGGTTAACCTTTTGAAAAAAACCTTTTGAAACCCACTTTAGATATTTATTACATTTTCCAAGCTCATCAGGCGGCATGTTTTGAAAAAGAAAAAAAAATAAAAAAGATAGTCCATATTATTAAACTAGCAGGCTTCTTAGTTTACACTTTTCCCGGGATAAAGCGTCTCTCTTGCATGGCTCTTGCCTCAGGTGTGCTCTTCACAATCGGGCTGTATACAGTAGGCCTTTACAGACAGCTGAATTAATGTCTGACATGTCGTCCCAATCACCATGAGTTTTGCAAAGATAAAGCTTGCGGTTAGTTCTGGAAAGATTTGTAAAGATCCTGTACTTTGTTGAGCTAAAATGCTTTCACAGAGCGTTCATCTCTATTGTGTCATTCACTTCCTTGGTGAAAAGGTTGCGGGGTTGGAGAAAGGCAGCGGCTGGTCTGGGGTAATCTTATGAACTTACGAGGGCTTGGAGCTCATCCGCATTCTGAAAAAAAACAATGAAATCATTGGGAAGGCAATATGAAAAGAACAATATTTGAACAAGCTCTGCAGCTGGTTGTGGACATTGTTTCTCTTTCTGTTTTTGATTCACACTTTCCTCCCCTCGGATGCCTGGATTTGTTTGGTGTTGTGATTCAGACCTGGTTGTATAATTCTCGAGTCATAAATGATGTGCTGACAAAGGCGTCCCTGTCGGCTCTGATCTCACACTATCCTGGAATGTTATCTCCATCCATCTTCAGTCTTGACTACTTCGTTGGGCCACGTGAGGCGGGGCGGAAATAGATGCTTTACGGTGGACAAAGGAATGTTTGTTCAGTGTGTGTGTGTCAGTGAAGAGGAATGTTACTTATAAAAGTGTTATATTAATAATTGTGTATTTGAAAGGAGCTTTAAGCATGGCTCGCAGGTCATCATATCTCATAGAGCGAGTTTCTTACACAAGCTTCACCTGTCACTGAAACATCTAGAGATTTCAGACTCATTGTTCTTTTGTTCCTCATATTTTCCTTTTGGTAGTGTTATTTTTTAGCAACAGTGGTTAAACAACAGTGTCAACGATAAAGAGAAACGTTTAATGACATTTTACAATCTTTGTCTTGTCATAAAAAGCTCTTTACATCCAGCATCTCCCTCTCTTTTATTCCCCACAGCAAGTTTCTGCACAAACCACATGATTTGGTAGTTTTTTAGATGTTTATAATGTTTTTACAAACCTGTTTCACTCCTTTTTGTTTTAGGATTATAAAAAAAAAAAAAGATTATGCCGATAAATTCATTGTTTTAAGTAATCTGATAGAATGAGGGGGTTACAAGTAACACTTTTTCTTTTTTTAGTTTACATAGCTTTACTGTTAAAGCATGGCACAACCAATACCAATGATATGGGCTCAAATCCCAGGAAACAAACTGAATGCTGATAAAACGTACAACTAGGGCTGGACGATTAATCGAATGCGATTGTCATGCACATTTTGTTAGTAAAGCCGGTTCTGTAATCAGCAGGAAATCATCATCACGTGCTTTCAGATGGAGCAGCATTTACTACACAGAGCCGTAGTTCACTGACAAGTTATGCAAAAAAATCAGACGATTTTATTGTGCAATTATGAAATCGAAGAAATCGTTTGTGATAATGACAGCTGTTTGCGTAGCTTCTCCGTGAACTACGGCTCTGTGTAGTAAATGCTGCTCCATCTGAAAGCATGTGAAAATACCACATTAAATAAAATATTTTTACACCAAACTTACTTCATAATGTCAGTCGAGTGTTTGAAATAAATCCTTCTGTGAGATGACGTGGCTTACGGACACGGACATATTTTATAGTATTTAAGCAGTGATAAAGCCATTGCATTATAAATATACTTTATTTTAATGAAAATTAATAATAAGAACTCCGATAAACCGTAAATTGCCGTAGTCGTGTGTTTATTAGTCACGTTGAATCAATGAAAGCAGATGAATCTTCTGTTTATTCGGCTGCAACGATAGGCATTTCCTGGATTACTTCTTAGGGGCGTATTTTGAGTTTCAGCGCGAGAGCGCCCTCTGACCTTTGGATGGAGATTTACTGCTGATCACAGAACTGCCGTGCGTCACTGAAAGATACGTATGACAATCGCAGCTTCTGTCGAATCGTGATTTCGATTTATCGTGCAGCCCTACGTACAACTTTAAGTCACTTTGGACTAGGGGTTGACTTCTGATTTTTTTTTTTTTAAAGTCGACTTTTATGTAATAAAAGTCGAGTCGAAGTCGACTAGTCGCTGATGACGTCATTAATGAACAAATAAGCCTGGAGCTGTGATAAACACCTTGTGCAGCTATGGCATATGACATGGCGCTGCCCACATTGCTATTGCTCCTATAACAGCTCATTTTTATCAGTTCTTTTGTATTTGGGTCGTTATATTTCTCACAGATTTCTGCTCGTTCTAAATCAGATACAGATAAAGTAACACAGTAAAGATTACATTCATATGAATGCATTAATGAGAGAGCGATTGCGTGTGTGAATTAATTCTACCTGGCAGAGTCTCGGTAGTGAAGCTGTGGAATTTAGTTATTAAGAAATATATGCTTGAACTTTTCAGTTTCTAAGCTATTTTATTGAGAAATCACAGTACAGTGTTGACAATACATTTCCGCGCTGAATGATTCTGTGTGCGCGTGATGTACAAGCTACTGTCTGTAGCCTATGTGTGTGCGTTACAGTGCAGCAGCACATTAGATTAGAATGGCGATTAACTTACCTGTACAATAAGCGGTTTAAAACGTGCATTCTCCTGTTCAATTTCGAGCACCCAGTAATATAATCACACGTCTCGTGGATCTGTTATTAAGAGGCGGGCTTCAGAGGTGATGCATTTATTTGCGTTTAGCTGTTTTGGAAACGGAGCGGTAAATGTTTGAAGTGAATGTCCTTAAAGATTTCTTATCCGTTGCGCCCTCTATAGGACCAGCGACTAGTCGACGTCAAGCTTAATGAGGGATGGCAGAGCATTTAAGTCGACTAGTCGATTAGTCGGTGCAACCCCTACTTTGGACAGAAGTTTCTGCCAAATAAATGAATGTTACCTGAATGTTTTTTAAGTAATGAGTTACAATTAGCATGCATCTATTATTAGCCACTCATGTATCCCAAGAGGAGGATGGCGTGCCAGAGATGTGAAGATGGATGGAGATAACAGTCCAGAATGATGTGTTTTTTTGTTTTTGTTGATTTGTTTCTCTTTTTTTATTTTTTTTTTTGTTTTGTATTTTTTTCTTTGTTGTTATTTTTTGTTAGTATTGTTTCTATTTTTTGGGGACACCAATGCATTCAAGTAACATTTTAATTAGTTACAATAAGGGGGTTACAAGTAACACTATTGTTTCTAGTTCATGTAACTCAACTGGTAGAGCGTGGCACCACCAACACCAATGACAAGGGTTCAATTCTCAGGAAAAACACATGCTGATAAAACATACATTTGAATGAATGAATAAATGACAAAAAAATGACAATATAATGTTTCCTTTTAAAGTAAGGCATTACAATTGGCATGCATTACATTCATTTACTTTCAATTAAGACACGTGTGGTCCAAAATTAACAATTGGCAACCACCAAACTGGAGTAAAACATACTAAGTCTCATTAAATGCATTGATGTCCCTTTCTACTTGAGTCTCACACCATCCTAAAATGTGTTTCTGCATCCGTCATCATGTCTCTGGCATTGTAACCTCCACTTTTGCCACGAGTGATTGGTAATAAATGCATGCTAGCTGTAACACATTACCTCAAAAAACACTAGGCGCATTTCCATTACAGATTTGCGCAAAACTTTGGCGATATTTTATAAATGTCGATAAAAAAGTACTGCGAAATGATGGCGTTTCCATTAACCAATTGTAGAGACGAAACATACCATTTTGCCTCTCGCGATAAGTCCTGGCAATGGATTTTGGTGGGATTTTTTATCGGATTTTGGCTCTATTTATTAATAGGTGTTTGGCTATTGCGGTATCTTATACAAGATGGCAGCAAAGAGAGCGCTTCAGAAACGTGCGTGGCGGCTGGAAGAAAACCATAGACTGTATAAAAACATAAACACAAACACTGAGTGGCCGTAATCAGCTTCAGTATCAGAGCCACACTGCACCACAGACATGTGCATTGTGTAAATTGTCTAAGCATTAATAGTAGGGAAAGCCCCTTATACTGGAGCGCGGCCACTTATGGAGTATTTCTTGGAGGTTATAGTACACTGAAGAATGATCATATGACTTTTTACATACGCCATGTGACCTGTAAATGCGAAAAAGCCGTTTCCATTGCAGTTTTGTGAATTAATCCTTTTTCTCATTGCCTGAAAAACCACCTCATGCGAGCGTAAAAACTTTTTTGCGATTATATGGGCGTTTTTGCGAAATTGACGCGTTTCCATTAGGTGTGTTTTCAATTCCCAATTTCAATTTGCGCAATTTGAAGGGTAATGGAAACGTGCCTACTGTTACATTTATTCATTTGGCAGAAACTATTATTCAGATGACTTAAGTGTGTTTTTATCAGCAAGTGTTTTTCCTGATATTTGAACCCATGTCATTGGTGGTGATGGTGCCAAGTTTTACCAGTTAATCTGCTTGAACTAATAAAAAAAAGAGAATGTTTTTTTTATACCTCATCTTGGGACACATGAGCCGCTGTTGATAGACGCATGCTAACTGTAACACATTACTTAAAAACATTCATGTAACATTTATTTATTTGGCAGAAACTATTATCTAAATTGAGCATGTGTGTGTCCAGGGATCTGTACCCATGTCTACCAGTTAACTAAATAACAGTAGCGTTACTTGTAACCTCCCTCTGTTGTAACGCAACCTAAATGCATTAGCATCCCTTTCTACTGAAATCTCACATCATTCTGTGATGTTTTCTTCATCCATCATCACATCTCAGACACAACAATCTCCTCTTTTGACACGAGCGGCTGATAATGCTAACTGTAACACATTACCTCAAAAAACTTTGTTACATTTGTTCAACTTACAGAATCTTCTAAAGCAACTTAAATGTGTATGTACTGTATTATTAGCATGTGTGTTTTCCAGAAATTAAACCCATGCCATTGGCCTTGGTGGTGCCACGCTCTACCAGTTGAGTTACAAAAAGTGTTACTTGTAACTCCTTTATTGTAACACATTAAAACATAACATAAATGCATTACACCCACCCAACGCTGCTCTAATGTACCAAAGTAATGTAGGCAAAGTACCACTCCTGCTTCATTTATCTTTCCTTTGCCCTTCATGCTTTCATTTTTCATTCTTCATCTTGAACATCCGTGCCTCGCACTGGAGAGGGACAATGTCTTCTTTTCTCTTCGCACACAGTTCTGTGAGGCTTGGTCTATCCCTGCAAACCCTCCTTCATCAATAATTATGCCCAGACATCCCTCTACACTGGACAACACGCCTTTCCCCCTCATTTCATCTCCATTTCCATCCATCTTTTGGTGATTATCGGGTGCGTTGATCTTAAATCCGCATGTTAGTCGCTGGGTTTTTAACGACCCTGGTGAATGTGGGAGTATGAAACGCTGGCCAGCGGCGCATGTCGTCTCTGCAGCGAATTTGTTCAAATATTTGCTGAATCTTGTTCTGGGTTTGTGGCCAGAAAATGTCTTCCAGATTAACTCTGTTAAAAGTTGGATGAACTTGTTGACATTTGTTTCAGATAATGTTTCATGAATGGGTTCACATTTAAGTTTAGCAGATTTTCTTTTTTGTGGATGAAGTATTAGGATGGATAAAATTTTCTTTCAATTTTTAAATATTGCTAGAATATACTTTTTTCAATGCTGAGTATTTACATTGATCATTATCATTCTTTTGGAGAAATACTAGAGGGGGGGGGGGACATCAGGGATGCAGTTTTGTTACCATATTTGTTAATTATCGATATTGATGCTTTTTTTTTTTTTAATTTAGCAATATTAGCTGCTATTGGATATTTAATTGTTCATGCTCGTTTTCACTATTTTTAAAGTAATTTTACATTAAAATACCTATTTATTTGCTTTCTTAATACATGTTCCTGATCTTATTGTTCACAATATATCTATGCATCTATACAAGAAGTTAGTAGTTCCAAGTCTTTGGAATTGATTATCAAAGTTTCCCATCTTGCTCTGCATCTAAAATGTATTTTCTTCTTGCCTGATGTCACTAGGAAGGAACCCCCTTCAAACATTTGATGTATACTATAGAGGGTGACGATTCTTTGTTGATGGGGACTGGTCGTGGTGTGCATTTGACCCCCCAGCGTAAATGGGGTCGGCAAGATTGTGCTTTTGGAGGACCGGCAAGCAAGTCGATAGAGACACTCCATGATCCAGTTAGTTCTCTATGGATTAAATCATGTAATGCCAAAAATTATGATTTTTTTTCCCTGACAGAATATCCGTTTTACTTGGAAATGCATCAGATTATGGATGAAAAAAGAGATACTGTAGACAGATAGAGAGATGAGAAGGCACATAAAGCCGGAAATCACTCATAGACTGGCAGACAGTAACGTGGTCGGCAGAACTTTGCATTCCATCACTGTGCGACCCCGATTTTCCCCATTTTCATCTTCGTCATCAGCGCTTTGAAGCTCTTCCAGGGTCTGTGGATGCCAAGCTGTCTGTGGGTCGTTCAGCTGTGTCCAGTTATGAGATTACAGCGGTTCAGATGAGCCGAGTTCAGTCAGGACACAGTCAAGTACAGAGAGATAATACAAATACTGGCTGGTGATGTTATTCGGATACTCAGACAGTAACGGTGGGATATTGATGGCTGAATAAGTTTGTTTTGATACTTAGTTAAATAAGCCCTGTATTTCATTCAATACTGTACTAAATATTTCTCAGTCTTATCTGGTTGTTCTATGTAGCATCTTGACAGGAACCTGTTTCTTTACTTTCGCCTTTTACTGACAAGAAGTTATGGATATTTTAAGATAGTGATCTACATTTAATTGTCTGTTTGTCAAAATGTGACACAATTCGCCTCATTGTAACTCTGTCTGTTCACTTCTCCTCTCTTAGGATCCAGGCTACTGGATACAGGTGAATCGGTTAGAACATGGAGACGGAGGCATTTTGGACCTGGATGACGTGCTGTGTGATGTGGCCGACGACAAAGACAGGGTATGTAATAAGTCTGCATTAATATTTAATTTTTAAGTGGAGACGCTGATCTCTAATGTACTCAACCTGAACTTTCATTTCTAGTGTGATGAATGAACAGAAAACGATACCAAAACCATTATATTTTGACTTTTATTTCTGAGACCTGTGCCATCTGCTGAATCAAAAATGTAACAATGAGGTCTTATATAACTGAATTAATAATTTTAAGCATGCTCTTTTTGGGTTTATAAACAGTTTGAGCTAGTAAAGCTTTGACTATGACCCCAATTTGACTTGACAGAGGTGTAACTGGTATTTTGGTGGCTTATTGAATGTGGCTTATTCTTGTCAGTTTACGTTTTGACATCAACCCCCCCCCCCCAAAAAGAACAAAACAAAATCAACAATTATTTTAAATAACGAGAGGCAGTGTTCGTGATAATGTAGATATAAAAGTATTCCACATTTATTCCAGATCAAAGAGAGGAAGAGTGTTATAGGCCTCTGTTTTTCTGACTTGTTATAGTGGTTATTAGGGTTAGGGGATGTCTACCAAATTGGCATCGGACGATGTGTACAGTGAAACATCGCGATGGACGATGACAGCAGCAGGGCTTGGGGGGTTATGGGGTGTGCCCGAAGCGTGAATCCTAATTTAGAAAGGTACGGAAAACAAATAACAATTGTTAACGGTTGACTGTTACATTACAGTATACATAAAATATAACTTACCACATAAACGGAGTAAGGGGAGATGACTGAGGATGATGGCGAATAATTTGCAGATCCTGAGCACCACTGACAAACATATAATCTTGTAAAATGTGTGGTAAGTACTGCCGCTCCATAGTATAAACAGAGTACGCGTGATCGCGAATCTCGAAAGTGAAGGTGAAACTAAAAAGCGATCGCGCATTCAAAAGCAGTTTCAATGCCAGGCGTAATAGCAGCTCCCTGATGCCCGCAATTTATATACAGTATAATTGCCCAATGATCTAAATACTGAAATATGTATTTTCCATACCACGCTTCATGTCATTCCTTGGGATGCGGGGGGAATGGGGGGAGGGGTGGATCGCGATGCCAGCTCAACATCGTGATGTCTATCAGCCATTGGCGATGGACGATGGCATCGTCTATCGGCCCAACCCTAGTGGTTATCACATCTGGATGTGTATTGATTTCATTTCACGAAGCTTGGGAATGGTCAGGAATGTTGAGTCTGCTATTGTACTTATATATCTAGTGATGCATTGAAATTACAACAATCAAAACTATTTGACTGGAAATGAATTTGAGTTTTGCTGAAATCATTGACTGAAATGATTTTGCGATTTCAATCGATCCTCATTTTGAACCAAGAACCAAGATCTTTCAGTTTATGCTGTTTTCAGTGTGAACAAAACTTCACTAAGCATTAGTGCGCCTGTTATCCAATAGTCGCAATAGGCTTTGTGCTTTGCTACTTTTGATATGAAACACTGTCTGGGTTCTCAAATTCATTCAATATTATAATAAAATTCAAACAATAAGTGCAGTTTTGATGTTCTTTAATGTGTCATGAAAGAATGCGTTTCAAAGATGTCAGTAAAACGGCTTGTAAACAACACGTCACGTAACTGTATACATTTACCCCAGGATTTACCCCAAGCCATTCATTGTCCGTTAACTCGGTAGTTAGCTAGAAGAAATAAGAGAAAGCATTTTGCTAATATTTGCACTACATTACATATTCATTATATACAAGTATGTAATTAACCTGTTGTCTTTTATTACAGACGCCATTTAAATGTTTATAGATTGTAGTAGAAACATAATTATATCATTAAAAAGTGCCTTATGTGCATTTTAGAAGCTTATATACAACTTTTTTTTTTTTTTGAGTGTTTATTATTATTAAATAAATAAGAGTAATTATTTGATTATTCAATTTTTTTTTTCGGGTTCGGTTTTCAGCTAAATGGAAACTTTAGTTTTATGGTGCATCACTAATCATTACCTCTTCCTATAATTTCCCTTCATCTGATGCCAAACTGACAGTGAGTTTGTGTGACTAACAGCGTTGGTCAGCGTTTGTAACGATTTTTCAGTTCGACTCACCAGTTTCGGAGCACCTCATGCTAAATAAATGTCTTTTTCCTCAAGGAATCATCCAGGAAAAGCATCATGATTCTGTCGTGGCAGTGGAATGTGGGAAGTTTACCTCCATCGGAGTCATTGCTCTTGTGTGCCCCTGGCTCTCACTGTGAATAATGGCTAATCTCAGTTCCACTTAAGAGATTCGTCCCTCTGGTGGGTTTATAGCTGTAGTTTGTTCATTAGCATTGCTGCTAATGTTGTCAAGCCCTGATAAATTGTGTTTAGTCAGCAAGCTAATTAGCTGTCCGTTCCTGCTGGGCACTGGTGACATCTCTCTGGCTAGAGCCGCTTTTGTTCCTGGCGATTTATAATCGTCCTCTCGGCATGACCGCAGTTGCTAATCCATGTTAGCTCAATTAGTAAACGGCACAGTCTGGCTACACTTGCTTTGTGTCTGCTCCGTCCAATCCGTATTATGAAGCTAATTAGCATTAGCATTGACTTTGAAAGCAGAGGATATTGTCATTGATACTGAAGGGAAAAAAAACTGTTATATAATGCCCCATATGGTCTAGTCTTAAAGACTTTAACATGTATTAAATGTATTTTAATAGCACCAACAATAGGTACAGTGGCGGTGTCAAATGATGATACTATGGTACTGAATGATTAGCATGTTCATATCTCATGTGATTGACATGGTACATAGGAGAGTGCACAATAAAATTAATGCAAAGTTGCATTTAATTGATCAAAAGTGACAAAAAATGATAAAATGTTACAAAAATATATTTCAAACAAATACTGCCTTCTAACTATCCATTCATCAAAAGTCTACAAAAATATGAAGCAGCACAACTGCTTTCAACATTGATGATAATCAGAAATGTTTCTTGAGCAGCAGATCAGCATATTATACTGATTTCTGAAGATCATGTGACACTGAAGACTGGAGTAATGATGCTGAAAATACAGCTGCGCATCACAGAAATAAGTTACATTTTAACAACATCCATATAGACAGCAGTTATTTTAAATTGTAATATTATTTCACAATATTACAGTTTTTAGTGTATTTTTTATCCAATAAATGTAGCCTTTGTGAGCATAAGAGGCATTATCAAAAGTATATATATATATATATTCATTGTTTTATTATACTCGCATCATAAAACAGGATACCAATATTATATATATATATATTTATAAATTGTACATATTTTGTTTTATTTTATTGTATTTTTTTTACATTTTATTTTAGGCATGTTCAATGAAAATACTATGGATTTTGCATCCAAAATGACATGCCCGCTATGTTTGCATACAGAAATCAGAATCAGTTGCGCTGTGTTGTTCTTTGTTTGGGTAAATGCTCTCTGCAGTTGTAGAGTCAGGAAAGCGTTCAGGTTTGTGTGTCTTGAGAGCTGCTGCTCGTCTTGGGAGTGCTGAGCTTTTCATTCGCGGGTGCCATGGAAACATCAGGAGTCAGTCAGACCAGACGTCTGCATCTGTGGCCTTGCTGTGTGCGATTCCTCCGAGAGCCACGTAACACCTTCCTCCCTCTTCACACCCTCCACATCCTCTCCACACTTTCATCCGCCCGGCTTTGCTGGCATTTCTTGATTCTGCAGACAACATTTCACTGCCACACGCATCCATTCTTCAATACTGCTAATCTTGCATCATCTCCTTTGTTGTTGTTGTTTTTTTTCTTTTTTATGTTGTCTCTCTCGTTCTCACTGATTTCCTCTCCTGTACCCTTCTAGAGTTTTCCATTCACTGCTTTTGGTTCCTCTGAGGTTTCACAGCGTGCCATGCACTTGCCTTCATGCATTTCTGAGGATTAGATTTAAATATTATTTCTGCTATACGCTGTGCATTAGATTAAGTAGCTTTGCGTCTTTGTGTGTTTATATCAGATGTTCAGGGCTCAGTGTATGTATTTGGCCTTGTGTGGTTGAGTGAACAACAAGGCTTTTTTAATGTTCTGTGCGTTAAAGGTGATATTTATTTTTATTTTTTTGTTTTGCAGCCAATATGATTCCATTTCTGGTAATAGGATGCTAAAACAAATACAGAGTAGTGCTCTTAGTCTTTGATTTGAATGTTTTACGGCTGCTTTAGGCACTTAGATGCTGAATTAAATTAATTTGTAACCCTGTAAAGCCTGATATATGAAATAATATTCTGATTTTTTTTAATGGAACAGTTTATTGAACCTTTAGACAAAAAAAAAACTGAGCAAAGTTATGACATTTGGTGCAGATGCTGATATTTACGTAGACAAAAAAGTAAGATGATAATTCTGATAGTTTTAATGTAAATCAATGAGATTGTGGACTACTTGCATAACATTGTATAAATATAATTTGTCACTCTATATCTCCCAAAATAATATGCCTTAGTAAGATGACATTCAAATGCTTTATAGTTAAAGCTTATATTGCAGTGCAGCGCAGTGATGATTGAAAGATGAACAAATAAATGTTCCTCAAAAGCCTGATGATCATATTTAATATTCACATTATGATGTATGGATAAACCTAAGTTGCTTCAGTTTATTAAGTGTTTATCTTGAAATGTTATATACTAACAATATCAAAGTTATTCTTATGTTTACTTTATACGAATCTCAGATTTCATAACACAAAGTGCAGTGAAGCATGAGCTGAAGGTGGATGTTTGTACAATTACACTTAAAGGTCTTTTACTTGCTAAATCAGCCAGACAACAGAAGGCATGCAGTAGATTGAGTGAAATAGCTTTAACAGCAATTTTGATCATGTTGATCATTTAGAGGACTTAGAAATTGTGTATCAAATAGGATACAACAAGCATTACAGGGATAAAACACTGTTAAATGTATCTTTAGGAAATCTAAAAAGTAATAAAATAGTGAATTTTAATGTCAGCCATTTATTGTTTTTTGGCCATAGCATCAGCTTATTGGTAGTCATGTTAGTTTAAAGTAAGTTTGACGTCAGAGTTCAGTCCTCTAAGTTGCAGTGCTTTTCTCAGGACGTCCCAGTCTGACGTCTTCATGTGGAAATAGATTTATGCAATCCTCGTAGAAGCTGCTCGAGCCCTGAGAGGCTGTTTAGAGCCTGTGAAATATGTGCGCGCTGCTGCGGCTCGCTTTAGGAAGTCTGTGTGTTTATGGACTCGACGGGCTGCCGCTCGCTCATTCATCCTGCAGGGCCTTCAGTTAGTGGCTAGTTCTGGACGGGTGAGTGTTTTACCAGGTGTCATCATGTCACCGTAACCCCCTCCAGACTCCTGCCTGCTCATGCTCTGGCTTTGGACATCGGATGTGACTTTCCATGATGAATATATATAGTGTGGTTATTATATAGGGCTGCTGAAAAGACCAGAGTAAGGTTCCAATTTAGTTTATGTTGGTTAGTGCTGGCTTGGTTGCATCATAAAACATTCACTAGATTGTTCACAAAAAAACAAAACAAAACTGTATAAATGTATACTGTATACATATTTAAAAATAAAGGCTGTTATTTTGAACAGGTCTATAAAATACACTTTAAATAGGAATAAATAAAAATAGAAATAAAATAAAAAGAAACAAAACACCATTGGGACCCCACATTTTTAACATGATAATATCAAAATGTTTCTTGAGCAGCCCAGAAAATTCAAAAAAAAAAGCAATTCACTGATGATCTCTGAAGGATCATGTGGGCATTGAAGACTGGAGGAATGATGCTGAAACTACAGCTGCACATCACAGAAATATTGTCAAGTTTAAATATAGTCAACTTGAACACAAGTATCTTACATTATAATAATATTTCAGATTTTTACTTATTTTTTTTAGAATTTTTGATCAAATAAATGCAGCATTGGTGAGTATTTTTTCCCAATATATCTTCCTCAAAGTAAATATAATCGCTAATGAAACTCTTAAGGAATCTGAATTATTAAAAGGGTCTTGAAAAGTAATAAATCATAAATCATGAGCACCAACAGAATATAAGAAATAAAAACATAAATAAAAAATAAAAATAAATATAAAAATTATAAATAAATAATTGTAAAAAATGATTATGAGAATCGTCTTTGATTTATATTGATGAACTTTATTCTACCTTTTTTTTTATTTTATTTTTTTATTAGACTAGTACGTAGTTTGAGTGTGGTGTGTGTGTTGTGTGTGTGTGTGCTCATGTGTACAGTGCAGCTGTGTGCTGCTTCCTGATCCAGTTTTTCCTAGTTCTCTACCAGAGGCTATTTTGACCTGGTTATGCCTCCATTTTAAAGGACCCTCTGTTCTTGTATGTGTGTTCATTTCCTGTAGCCGTCTCTCAACACCGTCTCCTGCTCTTCACCATCACAAAAGCCGGATCAAATATGTGTCAGGACGTGCTGAAAATTTATACTTGAAACCTTTGAAATGTTCAACTGAATAATGCATTGTGTTTTTGTTCTTTTTTCAAGAACCGTCCAAAACACATCTGCACACAATCACAAACACTGAATGCCTAAAGCGTTTTTATTGTTTCTTGCTTTCTGATGCATTTTCATTGTTAAATTTACAGTTTATCTTTAAAGGGGTCATATGATGCGATTTTATTTTTTCCTTTCTCTTTGGAGTGTTTTTCAAGCTCTTGGTGCATAAAGAAGATCCTGTAAAGTCGCAAAGACTAAAGTCTCAAATCCAAAAAAATATTCTTAATAAAAGTTAAGAGTCAACCACACCTACCTAAAACAAGCCCCCCCCCGCCCCGTTCTAACACGCCCCCACATATCTACATCACTATGTGGGAAGATTTGCATAACACCGCCCAAATGTTCACGCAAAGAAAGAAGGCATAACTTTTATTCTCGCTGTAGTATTGTTGACGCTGCATGTCGTGAAGGCGCTGTGTGTTTCGTTGTGTAAGCGAAACTACTTTGTTTGGTCTTCCAAAAGAGGACGATATTTGCTTCGTCATGCCTGGAGCTGATCTTTGCTGGTCGCTGAGGAAATACATCAACCTTCACCGTGGACGAAGCAGAGTTTAGCCCGGGGTCGTCACATGTGGTTGAATCCTTGACGTCCTTCGTCGAATCCGCCGGCCGCACCGTTCTCGACCCCGCCGCCTCAGCTCACTCTATCCCGGCCTCAGCTCACGCTAGGCCGCGGCTTCCACTCACGCTAGGCCGCCATGTTTCCGTTGTGAAAGCGAAACTACTTTGTTTGGTCTTCCAAAAAGAGGAAACGACTACAAATCAGTTGTATTTACAACACTGATCCAGAACACTTCAACCCAAATATTCAATGTGTGCAGCACATTTATGGAGGACTGTCTCCTGATCCTGTAGAGTAGACTTACAATGCCGGCTGTTCTGACTCACGGACGGTAATACGTTTTCATTTAAAGGATTTGCCACTGACAATTAAACGCGAGTTTTGAGTAGTGTAGAGTAAGGCTTGTTGTTTGTCATTTCTCCGATAACAAATGCAGACAGAGTTTTATGTTTTACGCGGCGCGATGCAACGCAACGCATTTAAAGACAGTATAAGTCATTATAATCAAGTAATTCGTCCCCACTGGATGCAACAAATACCTCGTTTGTAATAGGTTTTATTGGTTTTTGTCTAAATCACTTTACTCTTCACACTCCGGCCAGGGACACGGCATCAGCCAGTATGTGAGGGCGTAACATTTCCTGTCCTCACCGCTTAAGGTATGCGGATCCATCACAACTTACACGACGCAAACGCATTATGCAAAACTTCTGCAAAACTCTGTCATGGTGTGATTTTGGTGTTCTGTCATTATTAAAAAGAATAGTCACCAAACAGAAAATTAGCTAAATGTCCTGATTTTTAAACAGCTGAGAAAAACATCACAATATTCCACAATGTTCACTCAATTAATGTCTTTGGAAGGAAATGTGCATGTTTTTCCTTTTAATGGTGCTTGCTGTGTGCATATCTCTCTCCTGATTCATAACAGACGATTTTTCATGAAGCATTAGTATGGACTCATGATTTAGCTGGCGCACAGGTGAATTAAAAACGTCTTTATGATGCTTTTGTTTCTTACCAAACACACAGCATTTTGCTTAACAAGACATTAACTGATGGACTGGGGTGGTGTAGATTACTTGTGGATTATTGTGATGTTTTTATCAGCTGTTTGGACGCTCATTCTGACGGCACCCATCCACTGCAGAGCATCCATTGCTGAGACACTGATGCAGTGCTACATTTCTCCAAATCTGATGAAGAAACAAACTCATCCTAATCTTGGATGACCTGAGGAGTGAGTACATTTTCAGAAAATTTTCATTTTTGGGTTGATCTATTCCTTTAAGTATGTTAAATATGCACACCGAGACTGTACACTTACAGTTCATTGGTCAAGCATTACAGTTTGTGCTTGCATGCTTATGTAAAGTATGCTGTACTGCCTTTGCTGTACTGAAAAATCCATGCTAAGTGTGTATTAGCTGTTTGTCACATGACATGTGAACATGTTTTTGTTCATCATGACTTTGTAACTCCGTTCATCTTGAAACAGAAACTTCAGGACTGAAAACGCCCCTGTCCTCTCTAATGTTCTCCAGCAGGCTGGCTTCTCACTGCTCATCGCTGCTGTAATTGTGTTAAATCAATCAGGCGGCTCTCTGAGCTCAGATGAATGAGAGGTTTAGCAGGCCAGCGCTCTGTGATTTATCAGGAAACCCTCAGCTTGACTTAATGTCATTTAATGGGTCAGAACTGCACTGCACTAATGTAACCCGTGTGGCCGATGGGAACTGTTAGTCTTTTGACCATCCTGAAGAGTGTAACCACCATTTGCAATCCCATATATTTTAAAATAAAGAGTCTAATTAAAATTAGATTAATACATTTTTTCATAATTAAGGTAATTTTGAAGTTAAATTTATATGATTATCGTTTTTTATATATTCTGTTCTATATTTTTAAATGTATTAATTTTTTTTAAATGCCTCTTGTGCTCACCAAGGCTGCATTTATTTGATCAAAAATACAATAAAACAATAATATTGTGAAATATTACAATTTAAAATAACTTCTATTTGAATATATGTTCAAGTGTAATTTATTTCTGTGATGCGCAGCTGTATTTTCAGCATCATTACTCCAGTCTTCAGTGTCACATGACTTCAAATCAGTATAATATGCTGATTTGGTGCTCTGAAACATTTTGTATATTATCAATGTTGAAAACAGTTGCGCTGATTCATATTTTTGTGGACACTGTGATACATTTTATTTTTTTCAGGATTCTTTTATGAATAGAAAGTAAAAAAAATGCATTTATTTGAAATATAAATAATTTTTACATTTGAAATGTCTTTACTGTAACTTTTAATCAATTTAATGCATCATTACTGAATAAAAGTATTCATTTAAAAAATTATTTGAAGACACCGTAGAGTATCATAGAATAGCTTGCACTTTTTGTGAGTGAAAGCTTCAACTCTTAAGTGATTTTTAAAATAGCACAAAATGCTTTTTAACATGAAGTATGACCCATAACCCATTCAAGATGAATTTAGATGTCTGGCTTTTAATGAAAATCCAGTATCTGTCAGTTATTTTCTGAGAGGGATGATTATCAGTCATGATGATTATAATTAGGATAATAATTCCCTGTTATAATTCAGCTCCTCATAACACTGCTGTGTGTGAGGAGAGAGAGAGAGAGAGAAGTGGTGGGTGTGTTTGTGTGTGTGTGTGTGAGAGAGAGAGAGGAGAGTGTATGTGTGTGTCTTGTCTGTCTGTCTGTCTCTTTGTGTGTGAGAGAGAGAGAGAGTGGTGTTGTGTGTGTGTGTGTGTTGTGTGTGTTGTGAGTGTGAGAGAGAGTGTGTGTGTGTGGTGTGTGTGTGTGTGTGTGTTTGTTTTTGTTTGTGTGTGTGTGTGTGTGTGATAGAGAGAGGGTGTGTGTGTGTGTGTGTGTGTGTGTGGGTGTCTTATCTTTCTGTCTCTTAGTGTTAGAGAGATAGTGTGTGTCTGTGTGTGAGAGAGAGGGTGTTTGGGGTGTGTGTGTGTGGCTGTCTGTGCTGTCTCTTTGTGTGTGTGTGTGAGTGTGGTGGTGTGTGTGTGTGTGTGTGTGTGTGTGTGAGAGAGAGGAGGTGTGTGTGTGTGTGTGTGTGTGAGTTTGTTTGTGTGTGAGTGTGAGTGTGTGTGTGGTGTGTGTGTGTGTGTGTGAGAGAAGGGTGTGGGTGTGTGTGTGTGTTTTATCTGTCTGTCTCTTAGTGTGGAGAGAGAGTGTGTGTGTGTGTGAGAGAGAGAGGGTGTGTGTGTGTGTGTGTGTCTTGTCTGTCTGTCTCTTTGTGTGTGAGTGTGAGTGTGAGTGTGATTGTGATTATGTGGTGTGTGTGTGAGAGAGTGGTGTGCGGGATGAGTGAGTGTGAAGTGAGATGGTGAGTGTGTTTGTGTGTGTTTGTGGTGTGTGTGTGTGTGTGTGTGTGAGTAAAGGGTGGCTGTGTGCCAGTCTGGTGTCATAAATTGGCTATGATTTATCACCCGTGATGAGTCACGGTGCTTCAAACATGGGCATCTGGCCTCGCTTTCCTGGGATCTGTCAGCCAGACGACACACATGCTCCTTCTGCACTTCTTCTTTTTATTAGCATTTGAAGGGAAGCGTCTCTATTATTACTGTTCGTATTTAGGGTTTGTTTTGTATGGAAGCCTATTTTTGTCCACCACGAATAAAACCAAACGGTATTGCGACTGAACAATTCTGAATTTTTTTTAAACTTTTGCAATTCTGAGAAAAACAAGTCAGAATTGCGAGTTTTTATCTCACAATTCAGACTTTTAGATTTGCCGTTTTCCTCAGAATTCGGAGTTTACAAAAAAAAAATGTTTCTCATAATTCTGAGTGAACTTCAAGATATAAGCTTGAATTCTGACGATTAAAAAGAATAGTGAGATGTAAAATTCTCAGAATTCTTACTTTTTTAATTACTTTATTCTTGCAATTCTGAGTTTACATGTTTTTTCTCCCACCATGGAATAAAAATAAATAAACTTGTATATAAACTCAGAATTGCTACATATGCACTTGAATTGTAGAAGTCAGAATTGAGATATAAACTCTGATGACATTCACAATTCAGTTTTTTGTTGCGACCATGCAATTTAAAAAAAAATGTTTGTGACTTTTTGTCTCAAATGAATCGCTGATTAACATTTTGCAATGCCTGAACTTTTTTGCTTAACAATTTGAGTTTATATCTTACAAATCTGAGAGAAAAAACAGTCCAAAGGTTTTTTTTCCTTTTTTTTTTTCTCAGAATTGAGAGGAAAAAGTCAGATTTGTGAGATATAAAGTCACAGTTAGACTTCCATAGTTTTCTGACCAAACCCCTAAGCAATAAACTTGGACACATAATACAATTAAAATTATATATATTTTTTGCTACAGATATGAATGATAAGCTACTTCAAATCCTGCAGCTTGTTTATGGCAGAGCTGTGCTGTGACTTTCTCATCCACCTGAATTTTTTTTTTTTTGCTCTTTTATCACTTGAGTTGGGCCATGCGTATAATCACCCATCTTTCTGTCTGGTCTTCCACTCGTGTGTTATTGGAAGGTAATGAAGCGTTTTATGACAGGGACACAGACACGCTTTATCTGTGGCTGGAGTGGGTACGACAGTCGTTTGGAGAAATTGGATTTCTCACCCGATTGCTTTGTGAAGTGGCCATTATGTGTTGTCGTGGTGATAAGAGAGAGCGCTGCATCACGACATGTTTTGTTGAGGAAGAATAGAAGCATGATCCGGCTATAAAACATGTATAAGCTCTCATGCTGTTGAAGGTTCTTCACTGCTGGATTCATCAGATACATTCAAGGGGAAACTGCGTCAAATGGCTATTTCTCACAAATCTGGAATCTAAGTGAAATGGATCAGATGTGAAGTTTTCTGATTCCTAGTCTATGTAGGTGGTTCTCTTTACGGTTTTATTTTTGTGATGCACTTAGTTACTCTTGTGATTTAGAAATGGAAGTGCTGACCTCTAGTGGTTAGAACCCTTTATGAAAATGTGTAACGGATGCACAAACATATAAACTAATTTCTGCATGTTATAAATATATAAACTAGTTTCTTTGTTTAATTATTTCTGTATTATGTACATGACATTGATGTATTAAAACGTATTTAAGGGGTCATATGATGTTGCTAAAAAGAACATTATTTTGTGTATTTGGTGTAATGCAATGTGTTTATGCGGTTTAAAGTTAAAAAACACATTATTTTCCACATACTGTACATTATTGTTTCTCCTCTATGCCCCGCCTTTCTGAAACGCGTCGATTTTTACAAAGCTCATCGTTCTGAAAAGCGAGGTGTGCTCTGATTGGCCAGCTATCCAGTGCGTTGTGATTGGCCGAATACCTCAAGCGTGTGACGAAAAATGTTACGTCCCTCACATACTGTGATGCCTTGTCCCGGCCGGAGCGATGAGACAAAACATTAAAACCCCTTATAAACACGAGGCATTTGTTGCATCCAGTGGGGACATAATTACTGATTATAATGACTTATACTGTCTTTTTATGCGTTGCATTGCATCGCGCTGCGTAAACATAAAACCAAGTCTGTATTTGTGATCGGAGAAATGACAAACAAACAAGCGCTACTCTACACTGCTCAAAACTCGTGTTTGAGTCGTCAGTGGCAAATTCTTTAAATGTGAAAACCTACTTACAGTCTGTGAGTCAGAGAAGCCGGCATTGTAGTCTACTCTCCCATGATCAGGAAACATCCTCCATAAAATGCACTGCACACATCTCAATATTTGGGGTTGAACTGTTCTGGAACAGTGGTATTTACAACTTAACCACTGATTTCTAGTCGGTCCTCTTTTGGAAGACCAACCAAAGTAGTTTCGCTTTCACAACGAGAAACACAGCGTCTTCACGACATGGCGGCGGCAGCAATACTACAGCGAGAATTAAAGTTACGCCTTTTTTCTTTGCTTAAACATTTGGGCGGTGTTATGCAAATCTTCCACACAGTGATGTAGACATGTGGGGTGTGTTAGAACGAGGCGTTTTAGGGGGCGTGGCTGACTCTTAACTTTTATTAAGAATATCTCTTTGGGTTTGAGACTTTAGTCTTTGCAACTTTACAGATCTTCTTTATGCACCAAGAGATTGTAACACTCCAAAGAGAAAGGAAAACTTGAAAATCGCATCATATGAACCCTTTAACTATTTTTATATATAAATGTACATCCTGGAAATGAAATATTATTTACTTTTTTTATAATTATTGATTATTTATCATTTATTTTAATCAATGATATGTAATGTTTATATTCAAGAAAAAATAAAAAGTGTAAGTATAAATAAATATGACAGTATTAAATTCAATAAAGAATGCTAAATAAGGGATAGTTCACCCAAAAATGATATTCTGTCATTATTTAAGGCCTGTTCACACCAAGAACAAGAGCTATAAAGTTAACTCTAATGATAACTATGTTAGTATTCACACCAACACATGATAATGTTTTGTTAAGTGCACGCTGCTTTAAAAGCTTGCTCTTCATTGGCCGGAATAAAATCATTTAGAAAATAAATTCAGTTATAGCGTTTCTTCTGTCATTATGGTTATAGCTGTGGTGTGGACTTTGCTATCCTTTAAAACATTTTTTTTTTTTTTTAAACTATATCATTACTGTTATCGTTATAGTTGTTGTCTTTGGTGTGAACAGACCTTTACTTACCCTCATGTCGTTCATAACCTGTGGAAAGTAAAAAAAAGTTTTTTGAGAAAAGAAAAAGTCCATGTTGTTTTTTGATAGTTTTGTCCATAAACATAATTCTTCAAAATATCTTCTTTTGTGTAGAAAATTCTGAGATGATTTAATCACCTTTAGGTCATGTCGAACCAAGTGAATTTCTTCATACAAAGAACACAGAACAAGATGTTTAGTAGAATGTCAAAGCTGCTTTTTCCTCTCTCAATTAAAGTGGACTGGAGCAATTGGACTCCAAAAACAACTTAAAAATTGTCATAATTAGTCTGTTTCACAAACAATGCTATTGTACGGCTGGACATATGGAGCAGAAGTCATATGAACTACTTTCCGGTGCTTTTTTGCTCCAGTCCCCATTAGCTTTCATTAGCCTATATGGAAAATAGGAGCTTTCACATTATGCCAAACATCTTTTTTTTTTTTTAATAAACCAAATGACTTTCTTCATACATTGAACACAGAAAAAGAAGTTTATTAGAATGTCAATGCTGCTTTTTTCCGACACACAATGAAAGTGGATGGGGACTGGAACAGTTAGACTCCAAAAACAACCTAAAAAGTACCGTCATTTGTCTGTTTCATGAAACTTGCTATTATATGTCTTCAAAAACCTTGAAATACAGTGCACAAGTCATATGAACTACTTTATGGTGCTTTTTAGTTGTTTTTTTAAATATGACCACTCCAGTCCCCATACGCTTTCATTATATGGAAAATAGCTTTCACGGTTTGCTAAACATCTTATTTTATTTCCCCAAACCAAATGACTTTCTTCATACAAAGAACATGGAACAAGAAGTTTAGTAGAATGTCAAAGCTGCTTTTTTCCCCCACACAATGAAAGTGAATGGGGACTGGAGCAATTAGACTCCAAAAACAACCTAAGAAGTGCTATAATTTGTCTGTTTCACAAGCAGTGGCTTTACAAAAGCTCTAAATATAGTGTACAGGTTATATGGACTACTTTATTCATTTATTTATTTATGTTTGATTGATTGATTGGAACTTGAGCACTCCAGTCCCCATCTGCTCTCATTAAATGGAACACGGAAGCTTTCACATTATGATAAACACAATTTTCTTTCAAACCAAATGACTTTATTCATACAAAGAACATGGAACAAGTAGAATGTCAAAGCTGCTTTTTCCCACACACAATGAAAGTGGATGGGGACTGGAGCAATTAGACTCCAAAAACAACCTAAAAAGTGCCATAATTTGTCTGTTTCACAAACATTGCTACTGTATTATATGGTTTAAAACAACTTGCAATGTTGTCATAGGAACTACTTTCCAGTGCTTTTTTGCCATTTTTGAAGCTGGACCACTCCAGTCCCCATCCGCTTTCATTATATGGAAAATAAAAGCTTCCTTTGCAACGACATGAGAGAATACATTATGACGTAATTTGATATTTTATGGTAGACCATCCCCATTTAATACATTATATTAACTAATTATTATACTGTACTAATTATTATATTGTATTAAGCGGTCACTAGATGGCAGTATGAACTCTGAAATGACATTGGGGGCTTTGTTTTGAGGTTATTATTGACATGCGCGTGATCATAGTGTTCTGACATCTACATTAGATTTCTGATTGGTTGCGCAGAGCGACAGCAAGCTCCATCACCATGGCAACAGAGCATCAGATACTGCCAGGTAAATCTGACAGTTTCTAAATGGGCTGCTAACTGTTGCCTCCATCTAACTGACCAGTGTGTGTGTGGGAATGAAAGTGAATTGTGGGGAAATTCCATAGGTGTAATGGTTTTTATACTGTACAAACTATATGTGCTATTTCCCTACACCAACCCTACCCCTTACAGGAAACTTTGTGCATTTTTACTTTCTCAAAAAAAACTCACTCTGTATGATTTATAAGCGTTTTGAAAAATGGGGACATGTAATGTTCTCATAAGTCACCTTCTCCTTGTAATACCTATGTCATACCCATGTCATTATACAAATTTGTGTACACACACACACACACACACAATACAACACACACAACACACACACACAACACACACAAAAGACACACACACACACAGACACACACACACCAACAGACACACACCACACACACACACACACACAGAACACCACACAGACACACCACACACACACACCACCACACCACACCAGACACACAGACACACACACACACACAGACACACACACACACACACACAGACACAGACACACACACACACACACAGACACACACACACACACACACACACACACACACACACACAGACACACACACACAGAGCAGAACACACACACACACACAGACAACAGGACACACACACACACACACACAAAAGACACACACACACACACAGAGTGTTGGGAGAGCTCTTCAAAGGGTCGAGTCTTCAGAGGAGAGGCTTGTTCATCTCATTTGTCATTTAGTCGATACAGCGCACTCTCTGATCAATGCCGAGACTGGCGCCTCACAATCAGAGTCGATAGATGACCTTACTCTCTCTCTTCCTCCTCCCTCTTTCAACCCCTTTCCTTCGCTCCGTCTCTTCCTTTCAAAGCACTTCACACTTCAGTTTCAAGGCTACTGTGAAGAATATAGAGATACAAGTGAGGACAAAGTGCTAGAAGACAGAAAGAAACCGACAAAGACTGAATGAAATGTGCGTTCACTCTCACTTTTTAACCTTGAGTCTGTTTTTCTGTTGGTCTGCACTTGTTTGACTTGTTGTTTAACAGAGTCTGGGTGTAGAGCCGTAACATGTCAAGAATTTATGATGGTAATCGTAGTTTCTGTCCAAACATTAGCAAACACCCACTAATGACTGACTAACTATATTCAGTTTTGGTTAAAACTGTTGTTATGGTATATTTTTGATCATTGATATATCTATATAGTCTAATTTGCTTTTGATAGTTTGTGTTTCTATCTCTGCATGCTAATTTATGCTCCGTTAGAGCTACTGTAATCATCCACCATCCAGCATGACTGTTGCTGTGTTTAGCATTATAGTATTATATATTTTAGTAATATTTTGAATGAGCTTTATTAGAATGTATTTTATTTTAGTTTTAGTTAAGTAATTTCTCATGTCTTATGTCATTTAATATCTATATATATATAGATATATTAATAAAATATAAATTAATATTTAATATGAATCATATATATATAAATTAATATTTTATGTAACTTATTTCAATTAGTTTTAGTTTTAGTAATTTTGGTACTTCAATTTATGTTAGTAGCCAAGGCAACATTTTATGTTTTCATTTACATTTTTCATTCCAATATTTATATTTTATTTTATTTCAGCTTTCAACTTAAATGATAGTTTTAGTAACACTGAACTGATGAAACATGAAGACTGAAGCAGAGCACAGAGAATTATACAATGAAAGTTCATTTAAGTTAAAGAAGGTGCGACAAGATTTTTGAAGAGTTTTAAAGATCTGTTTTATTGAGTGATATGCTTATAATTCACAATATGAGCTTGCTGCCTGTTTTCAAGATGTGTTTAGAAAAAAAATAATAATAAATGAATGTGTGATGTAATAAGTTTCCAGCAACAAGTAATGCCCACACTGAAATCAAAATGACCAGTCAGAGCATATTTGATGTTAAATATATGGTAAATAAAGATTATGCAATTCATAGAATTGGTGAATGTTCTCAAAACATTGGTAAAATGTTTTTAGGACAACATTTGTGGAACATTCTTATGATGTTGGGAGAAAATGTTCTAGAAAAACATTCTTAGAACATCCTTTTAACACCAGAATGACAACTAACCAGAATGTTCACTAACGTTATGTAAATGTTACGATGAAACGTTCCAACATTCTTGGAAAGCTGTTGTATTAATATTTGATTAACATCAAAATAGTTGTGCGGAAATGTTCATAGAAAAACATTCTTTTAACTAATGTTGTATAAAGGTTATGTAAATGTTAGAATGACGTGTTCTTAAAATTTTAATGAATGAATCATTCTTGTGACATTGATGTAATTGTTCAAATGTTCTGATTACATTCTTGAAATGTTATGATATTCATATTTAATGAACATTCTCATAATGTTTGGATGAAATGTTTGTAGAAAAACGTTCTTGGAACATCCTTTTAATGTTAGAAAGACTACTAACTATAAATGACTAAGGTTGTGTGTGCTGTTGTATTGAAAGTTGTCACTGCTTATTTGAAAGTTAAAACTGGACACACCGTTCAGTCCGCTCACATTTCAGAGTTAAACTTAAAGGGATAGTTCACCTTCAGTTACTGGTCCCAATTGACTTCCATAGTATGGGGGAAAAAAAACAACATTATGCAAGTATGGAGACCAGCAACTAAAGGTGAACTATTCCTTTAAGTACGTTCCTTACTTAAATTTCATTACTTAAATCCCTGATCCAGCACAATACCAGAAGAATCAAACTCTAAAAACAACATAACATCAGAAAAACTTTGGTTTTCAAGGTTAAAATCTACCGAATTAGCCTCTAAAGTGTCGCAGACATCCAGCTGACGTTTCTCCTGCTGTCAGCTCTTTCCGCCAGGGTTTCTGAACGGTTTATGATGCCAAATCTGCTCACGAGCTCCAGTGTCTTTATCTCTGGGGCATTTGGTGCAATCAAGAAAGTATGGTGAAACACACCAACAAACAACACACACACACACACACACACCACCAAACACGTACTAGTCAGGCCCAGAGTGTTTGTCTCAGCTGAAGCTGTCAGCTGGATAGTTGCTGGTAAGAAAAACACTCTGCCAACAGAAGATTAGCACGGCCCGTCTGGAAGGAGTGGAAGCCACACACACACACACACACACACACACATGCAGATACGCTCGGATAGGCAGAATGAGGTCAGGCACTAAGGGTGCTCTAAAACAGAGGTGACCGCCTAGACCCATGATGGTGTCTCCCAAACCCCCTGGAGTGCCGGAGGATCAGAAAACAAACACCAAGCACACATCCGTCCACCAACACCAAAGACACATGAGAAATAAATACTTACTAAATAAGATTAATATTGGTTGGACACCTGATTCCCATCTAATGCTAGGATTTAGAGTTTGTCACTAAAGAAAAATGAGATTTTAAATACACTGGCAAAAACTACCGTGACTGTGAAGTTGGGTGTGTTTATGTAATACCCGCTCTGTCCTCAAGGGGGCAGGGTTTCTCCAGTTTTGTTATCTGTTACAGTAGAGTCTGCTACAGGCAGTCAACATGAAATCAAAACGGACCCTATTTATTTTATTAATGCACATTCCTGGTCTTATTGTGGGCGATTCGTCAAGGCATGTTGTTCAAATAAATTTAATGACCTGTTCTTCCCATGACGAGTTTCCTTTTGTGTTGATGTCACTTAGCGTGTGTGGGCTATTGGGTAATGTTAATAGCTCTTTAGGCATTGATTTAGTAAACTTGCATTCAGTTCTCCTTGTTGAGTTCTAATAAAATAAAAACACAAAATAATTTAAAATACTATTCTTTTATTAATTACTTGTCCAGTTAGTATATGACAATCTGACAATCCTTAGGGGAAGTTGTGGCCTAATGGTTAGAGAGTCGGACTCATAACCCAAAAGTTGTGGGTTCGAGTCTCATACCGGCAGGGATTGTAGGTGGGGGGGAGTGAATGTACAGCACTCTCCCCCACCTTCAATACCAAGGAATGGGTGCATGGAGCAAGGGCCACGACCAACCCCAGCTGCTCCGGGAGCCACACATAAAGGCGGCAACTGCTCCGGGTGTGTGTTCACGGTTTGTATGTTTTCACGGTGTGTATGTTTTCACTGCTGTGTGTGTGTGCACTTTGGATGGGTAAATGCAGAGCACTAATTCCAAGTGTGGGTCACCATACTTTGCCACGTCACTTTCACTTAATATAGTACTACAAACCCTCCATTTCAGGGTTAGTTCTTGAAGTTTTTTACTTTATGACAGAATTAAACATTATATAAAATGCAAATAAATTAAATTTAAATGTATTGAAATGTTTGTTTATTTATTTATCTATCTATTTTTATTTATAGCCTGTTTTGAATGACACTGAGTGATTTATATTACTACATAATTAAGTTAAATTCTGATTTACTGGTTAGTTTGTGAGTTTTTTGACAGGTCAGAACTTGATGGTCTCCACAGCTGCCGTCACAACAGTTGATGTGTGTGTGAAATATGCAGAAGAAACAGGGCCAAGAAAGGCTGCGTTTACACTGGCACAAAAAAAAATCTAATTTTTTATTCACATCTGACACCGATCGGAATTTGTTGCACACGTGTAAACACAAAAACCCAAACGAGATCCGATTTTTTTTGCATACCTACGACCTACGTCTAAACACACATATCCGATTCTCCACAGAACTCCCAATGCGAGGGCGACACGTTTGCTCATAAAGATTTTTAATGCCGGCGTGCTGTATGCGCTCGCATTTTATTGAAATGGAAACTTTTTATAGGTAAGAAATTGCACATTCAGGAGCTGGTTTTCAACCCCCGGCCCGTGAATTTTGAAAATACAACAGCTAAAAGCTACATATATTTATCAGCAATGAGGTGATAACTTAGCAGTTTTTGTAATTAAACCGACAAGCTTGTTTGCAATGCTTCACAATCGCTCGCTCGCACGCGGGTGCATGCGTTCGTTCGTTCATTCTCTCTCTCTCTCCTTAATTCGAATTCATTTCAATAAATATAATCATTATTTCACTAAAGAGTTCTACACTCTTAAAAATAAAGGTGCTTCATGATGCCATAGAAAGAACCTTTTTGTCTAAATGGTTCCATAAAGAACCTTTAACATCTGAAGAACCTTTCTGTTTCACAAAAGGTTCTTTGTGGCGAAAGATGGTTCTTCAGATTACAAAAATGTAAGAAATAGATTGTTCTTTAAAGAACCTTTGACTGAATCTTTCTTTGTGGAACCAAAAATGGTTCTTCTATGGCATCGCTTGAAGAACCTTTTGAAGCACCTTTATTTTTAAGAGTGTAGCTCTAACGAGCTGTATATAAAATAGTCGAACAAATTAAAATTACCGTTATTTTCCGGTCTTTATCCGTTCAGTCAGATTTTGTGCTGCAAAACATCCATGACAGCCGTTGTCCATGCAGGCAAATAATGGCCATTCGACGTGAATTATATAAATAATTTTAAAAGCACAACCATTTAAAACCCGAGGGTCTACCATCTAGTAAAGTGATCACTGCAGACAATCCTTTTGGGTGGGAATTAATGTAAACACAGATATCGGATACCAGTCGTGTCTAAAGTGAATGTAAACAGACGTGCCAAAAAATCGGATATGGTCAAAAGATCGGATCTGTGCATTAAGACTTGCAGAGTAAACACAGCCAAAGAGTTTTTGTTGGCGAAGAGAGAACTAAGGGTGTGAGCCTTTACCAGGAAAAATATCAAACAGCTTTTAATATGGGAATTTTTTTAAGTTATTATTAGATTATAATGTGCACAGGGCAGTAATTACAGATGTATTAACCAATATTGTGACCTGCTGTAAACGTCTGAGAAAATAAATCAATACATGATTATACAGACAAGGGGTTAAAGGGAGCGAAAAATTACTATTTTTTTTTTTACAATTTATTTTCGTTAATGTTATTTTGTAGCTGTATGGTTTTCTTATTTGGAACGCAAAAAGCGATGCCGTTGTTTTTTTTACAGTCCATTTTGTCTTGTGCTACATAACAGACTTTTACTGTGGTAAAATCAGTGTAAAGCACACAACTAAAATACCATTAAAGGTCCTTGTAAGGATGTGTGCGTTGCTGCGATGTGTTCCTGTGTGACACAGTTGAGTGTCAGCTCTGTTTCAGTGCTAATAGAGAGGTTAGCGCCCTAAGCACTTTCTAAACTGATTTAGCTCTAATATCTCTTACTCAGTTTAACGTTCGTGTTCTGTCGGGGCAGATGTAGGTCACGCTGCCAGATTTAAAAGCTGTCTGTAGACGAGCGAGAGACTGTTTGTGGCTAGAAGCTCACTTTCACCCTCTTTCTGTCGCTGCTGTTTGTCTTTTCTTTGGACACAAACAAAACTAGTGTGACTGTCACTGCCAATTAAAATATATGCAGAATAACATCTTAAACTAGGAACCTGTACACAGTTGTGTTTAATTACGGCAATGTAGGCCTAGTTGTTATTTTTATTACCTCAGTTTTGTCTTCTCATCACTTAGCATTTTCTTTATACTCCGTGTTTGCTAAGCTACACTCTTAAAAATAAAGGTGCTTCACGATGCCATAGAAAAACCTTTTTGTCTGAATGGTTCCATAAAGAACCTTTAACATCTGAAGAACCTTTCTGTTTCACAAAAGCTTCTTCGTGGTGAAAGAAGGTTCTTCAGATTATAAAAAGGTAAGAAAGAGATGGTTCTTTAAAGAACCTTTGACTGAATGCTTCTTTGTGGAACCAAAAATGGTTCTTCTATGGCATCGCTTGAAGAACCTTTTGAAGCACCTTTATTTTTAAGAGTGTAGGACTCCAGAGAGAAGGCTAGTTAATGTATGTATTAAACTACTGCAAATACAAGTACATACTTTTATGTGATGTGAAATTTGCAGAATATCATTGAAAGTTAATGATTTCAATCAAAATTGTTGATTGTGAAGATGAAACCATTAGCAACTGAGTGTTAGCATTTATCTTTCGTTATTTGCCGGTGAATTGTGATAACAGCTAAGAATGGTATCATAGTAATATCATTTTGTGTTTAACATAGCCAGTTTTCGCAATTCCCATAAAGCGTTTAAGCCTGCTGTGTTCGATATTTAGTGCTGAGCTTTATGTGGCTACAACATTCTTGCAAATGAAAGATAGCACAAGGTCAGAGTTAAGGGCAATATAACCTAATGTGCTTGATCTGAGCCTTCACCAGATTTCATATTCAGCGCGGTGAGAATGAGAAGCACTCATGCAGAAACGGCACCGGCGCGCGCTCCTGGAGAATTGGCTGAATCAAGGGCTTATATTGAGTGTGTTTGACTGAGATTGGCTGTATAATGAATCTCTGAACTTATTTGAGCTCCATCTCATTGTCGAGATGGTTCAGTGGCGTGTGACTGCGTTAGCATATGGGTATGTGTGTTTCGCTGCATGTGTGTGTGTGTGCATGCGAGTGCTTGAAGAGAAACAACATGACAAGCCCTGCACTTTAGTGCTAATGCTGACCTGTCAGTGTGCGTTTGACAGATCCAAACCAGCCCAGATCCGCCCCCCTCATCCCAAACGTCAAACCCAGACCACTTCAACCCCCTCCTCGGCTTGGCCCGCCGTCCCTCACCCCACTCCATTTGCTTTCCCCCGAGAGATCCGAGTCTTATTAGAGTGGAGAAGAAGAGAGCGAGAGAAGCACTTTGTCCTCATACACCCTCAGAGACGACCCTCCCTCCACGGGCGACGGTAACGGATCTAACTGCTGCCGCCCATCTTCACCCCGCTCACCATTAAGAGCTTTCTGCGGATCGGTCAGCTCAGCCTCTGCTCTTAGCATGCCTTAACTCTGATAACAACCACACAATGGCCATTATTTTATGAGAGTAAGCAGTAAATTATTGCAAATAATTGTTATTTTGTATGACCATAAGTATGCCTTTAGGTGCACTTGAGGGAACATGATCCATTTGGTTTACTAGTTATTTTAACCAATTACAATGGTTTATGTATATGGTGTGCATTATGGAAATAGCTAAATATAATCAATAAATTTATTTATTTATGTTTTCTTTTTAATACTTTATTTATTGGTAAAAGCTTTATCAGCATCGATTTGAATGAATGAAGGGAAAAATTAAATTAATAAATCGTACTAAATAATATAGAAGTAAATGTAAAAATAAATAAATTTTAGATTGAGCAGCAAATCAGCATATTAGCGTGATTTCTGAAGGATCATATTACAATTATGATCAACAATAAGTATATTTAAATTATTTAAAGGATATAAGTAGATTAAGGCCGGTATTTTAAATTACTTTGTTACGTCTTTTTTTCAAATGCGTTTAGGCATTAGACACTTCTTTCAAAAACTTGACTGGTGATAGGTGTGTGTTATGTATATTTTTATATGTTTTTATGTATATGGAACAATGTGACTTCAAAAACTGATAGTGGTGAAAGTTGAAAGTTATTTCCTGTTCCCTTCATGTGTTTTTTTTTTTCAGTATTGTAATAAAATGGGCTGTACTACTGTAAAAATTACTGTGAAAAAACAAAAACAACATCAGGAATTTACTTTAAATTCACACACACTCACACACACACACACACACACCAGGGGTCAATCAATTATCGGTGCCGATATTAAGGATTTTTATGGTTAAAATACGCTAAAATAATTTAAAAGCATTTAAAAGAAAGTGTTTGTCAGAGCCCCTGCGGCGTGGTTATTCTTAATTTTGACATTAATTTTCATTTTTACGGCAGACATATATATCGATTCAAAATATCGGTTATCGGTCTATTCGATCTGTAATAATCATATCGGCATCAGCCCTTAAAAACGACCCCTAACACACACACACACACACACACACAAAAAATACATTTTACAGGCTAGATCATAATTGAGGTGAGCACTGTCTGGTTTATTTCTTAGGATGACGTCTGGGTGAATCAACCTCTATGTCTGACAGTCTGCCTCTCAGGATCTTCTGGGAAGAGCGTACAATAGCACTTGTCTCTGAGAACTCTGCAGCAATCCAGTCACTCTGCTTCTTATGCCTTCAGACACTTCCCGTCTTCCTTCCTTCCTTTAATCTGTTGAGTAAACCCCAGCTGTCAGAGCCATACTGTGAGTGACTGTTACAGACTGACATTCCCCTCATCAGCAGACCTGCACCCAATTACAATTACACACAAACATCTGAGATTTACACAGTGCTCAGACTTCTTATCACCTATCTCCAAATTATCCACATTATCCATTTTTTATTATTTTGCATTCATTTATGTCGTCATATATGAGTAACAAGGTCATGCTCCAGAGCTTCTGTTCTGAAAAATAAATAAATAAATTATACACAGTAACTAATAAAAAAATTCAAAATGTTAACAAAAATGCAAAAAGTATCATGAAAAAAAATGAAAATTTGCTGAAAATGTACTCACCCACAGGCCATCCAAGATGTAGATGTGTTTGTTTCTTCATCAGATTTGGATGAATCACTCTGCATCAGTGTCGCAATGGATGCTCTGCAGTGAATGGGTGCCGTCAGAATAAGAGTCCAAACAGCTGATAAAAACATCACAATAATCCACAAGTAATCCACACCACTCCAGTCCATCAGTTAATGTCTTGTGGAGGGAAAATCTGCGTGTTCATCAAGACGTTTTTAACTTCAGACTGTTGCTTCCATAATCCATAATAACACTTCCTCCAGTGATACAGTTCATCTCCTGTTATTTCTCACAAGCACATTATTCCTTATTTGTTTAGAGCTGTTTTGGACTGCAGTGTTTGATCTGTGCAGATTCTCTCCTGATTCAGACAAGACAACATTTTCACTGGAGAAAGAAATATTATGGATAGAGGACTCATATTTTAGATGGAAGCAACAGTTTGAAGTTAAAAACGTCCTAATGATTGATTTATTTATTAAAAACACACCGGTTCCCAGGTAACAAATTTAGGTTATAAAAATGTGAGAATGTTGTTTTGAAATGTTTCTAAAACATGTTATTGTTATGCTTAGAATGCTATTTAAAGGTGCCTAAAATGTTTCCTGAACATTCTACTAATTATTATTTACCAAAAAAAAAAAAAATTTTTTATAACATTATTTGAACAGTTATTTTTGAATATTCTAAGAATGTTCAAATGTAAATTTTTCTGTCTTGATTACAAAGTCATTTAAAGGTTGCATAATTTTTTTTTAGATTGTTCAACAAGTGCAAATAACATTGGAACTACAGTATGTTCTGAGAATGTTGTCTTAAAGTGCATGATAGGTAGTTTTAAAAAGTCCATAATAGGGGCAGTGTATAACACAGCTGTAAGTGAATGAAAACATCCTGCAAAGTTTTAAATCTGAAAGTGCACCGTGTATAAAGTTATTGTCTCTCAAAAGAAAGAGTCGACTCTGAATCATTGAAACGAGTCGTTTTTAAAATGAATCCCAATCCGTTTCTTGTTGACGTCAACGTGAAACATTAGCATATTGCCCGCCCACTTGTTGGTCTTTTCGTGTTGGTCTGAATGAAAATGCAAATTCATTCTTTGCCACTAGGTGCCGCTTTTGGAGCGGTAAAAATAGCGGTTTCCCCGGTAACGCTGTACACAAAGCAGCACTGTGCTCACAAACGCTGCTTTATCAGGCATTACAGGCGAGATGACATGAAAATAAGACCAATCTGACCAATCACCGCAGATTAGCGTCACGCAAAGGAGGGGTTTGGAAAAATGAATCATTGAGCAAATTGTTTTGGAGTCGATGAGTAAGTAAGGTAAAAATAAATGCACATTATAAGACAATGAATGTGTTTTTTGACTCCCAAAATCAAAATATGAACCTTTCATTACCCATAATAGGGGCACTTTAAGAAAATTGTCTCTCAATGTTATGAGAATGTATATCAAATATTAATATAATAACATTCCATAAACATTACTTTAAGAACATTTTGTCCTAACTTTTAAAAAACATTAGTGAAAGTTGAGAACGTTTCCCGTTGCTTGTGCTTTGGCAAGCTTTTTTGAACTCCAGAAACAAACTCCAACGGAACTTTTTTGTTAGAAGTCACATTACACCAGTTCACTCTTTGATTCCGCTTGAAGTACACCACAGCCTGTAGTTTTTTTTGTCAAGTGACGCAGCAAAACTTTGAAGAGAATCTTGCTGAGCAAGAAAGCTTCATGGCTACTCATGTAACTTAGCCTCTCTACAGGACTCTGCTGAGGAAGTGCACACAGTCGCTGCTTGCGCAGTTCGCTCACGGCATTGCTAAAGCCTGAGAAGAAAACTGATCTGATTGCATGTCAAAACATGGCTGGGGCTCCGAACACGGCTCTCGGGCTCTGGCACGCGGCACACAGCTGCTCACCTTCCTCTGATCATCTGAGGCACGTTCCCTATGCTCTCCTCTCCTGCTCTTCATATAGCTCTGCTTTCTTTTTACTAGGGGAGAGGTGCAGGAAAAAAGCAGCAGAGAGGAGAAAAAGAGAGCAGGGAGTGGATCTACCAATGACATTTGAAGTGAGAGACAGAAGGGTATAAAGAAGCGGAGCAGAGAGGCAGTGTTGAGGCCGGGGCCTCGGCTTCTCTCTAATCTCGTATTGATCTCCAGTCAGGGAATGAATTGTGCCTCACTCCTGCAAGGCCTCAGAAGTCTCAGCTATTGATCTGGGCTGTCAGAGAGCTCTGGAGGAACTCTAGCATGCAAACCTGTCCCTCAGCTCGTCCATGAGCGCAACTCTCGCTCTTTACCATATCTTTGTGTTTAAACTGTTGCGTTTAAGCTTATGAACTTTGTGTTGCTTATGCAGTTTGACGATAGAGTGTTGCATTACAAACAAAGTGCCTTCTAATCAAAGATCTTAAAGGTACAGCATTTAGGCTATATTAATATACATTATTAATATATTAATTGTTCAGCATTCAATATATTCCTTGTAAAGTTTAACAGTGTGATATGTAAATAAATATATATATATATATATATGTGTGTATATTAAGGGGTTTAAGATACACGTAGTGGTATTGAACCGTTTGGTAGAGGCTTTCGGTTCGGTACGCAATATAAACCGAGGTGATTCGGGGACTAATCTAATTACATTTGGAAAATAAAGCTTACAACGTATTGGGAAATATAATTTCTCAGTGACACTGTGCTCAACAAGACAGCCCAAACAACATAACAGGCAACGGGTTGCGAAAGGCCCCGCGATAACCTCCCCTTGCTGGGGTGCATCGAAAGACGATGATCTTGTATCGATGATATAGCCAGAGATATTGTCAAAAACATCAATTATACAGCTACAAAAACAAAACAAAAACAACAATAATTAACGCGAAGCTGTTATCGTTCCATCCTGACGGATGACATGCGTGACAGCTGAGTGGAATCCCGGAAAATAAACCGTGAAACTCTGACCAATGAGAGAACAGTTTACTCGAGCGTGACTTGTATTAACAAATTTGGTCAGCTTAGAAACTTTGCAGTTTGAAAGCGAGCCGCACCAAGAATAAAAAGCAACTGTAATAAATTTAATCCCATCGATCTACATGTGTGAAAGCACTTAGTTTCGAAACTAAATGCAAAAGCGCATGTTTGGCAATATTTTGGATTTTGAAAAAACCTGTTGACTTGCTGTTTATCTAAGGTGATTTTAGAAGTTTTAAACATTCGTTTCTTATTTAATCAGTTCCACATTGTTTGCTGATTTTTACATTATTTAAACTTAGTGTAATTTATTTATTTTATTTGACATTCATTTTGCTAATAAACATTCTACGTTTCTTATTTATTTGGTTATATATTTTACATGTTTACTTAGCCTATTTCAAGTTTTGTATACCTATTTAAACTTTAAGTTATTTGTTATTTTATATTAAGCATAGCCTGCCCTGTAGCATGTGTATTTTTTTGTTTGTACGAAAAAGTGTATGTTGATATATACGCTAAGTTTGACGTTGTATTATTTTGTTGTTGTATTCAAGCAATTGACGCCGAACTGCCACTAATTCAAAAAGTGAAATTAAAATGCGCATGGCGCTTTTAAGCTATTTAAAAGCGAAGAAAAGCGAGGGAAAAAAAGAGGGCAAATTCAAACGAAACTAAAAACCGCACAATTGTTTACTCCGGATGCCCGCTATTTGAAAATATTACATATAAATAACATAGAGAGAGAGAGAGAGCTTAAAAGTGATTATAAAGACATTCATTAAATTATAAGGATTCTCTAAATAAAATAAATAAAAACTTTTTTTAGTACTTTAAAAATCTGAAGGAAAATCTTGTTGTGTTTGTGTTTTATGTTTCTGAAAAAAATATCGAAGCAGTCACAAACAGTTTTAAGATGGAATAAAGCAAATCAGTATATTAGAATGATTTTGAAGATCATGTTGACACTGAAGACTGGAGGAATGATGCTGAATTACATAAAAAATTAAATTATAAAAATTTATTTGTATTAAAATTAAATTACATAAAAATGGAAATAACTGTAAAAACTATAAAATCCATTAACGTTCTACTTATTACTGGTTTTACTGTATTTTTGGAGGTATATACTTTATATTTATACTGTGTATATAAAAAGTTTTTCTCATGAAGCATGTAGTTATTTTATTTTCATTTTTTATATTCAGTTTCAGGCGTTATTTATTTTAATTAATAATAATTTTTTTGAGGTTGCTAAGAAATCTAAAAAGTCTGTAAAACTTTTACACTGACAAATGGTGGTGGGGGCTCGTCAGGGATATGAACACCAGCGTCACAGTGTACCAAAAATTCGGTTTAATTAAGTTAAAACAAAACAACATATATATTAAATTATATTATATATATATATATATTTATATAATATATATATTAGATATATATATAATATATATATACATATCTAAAAAAGCAGTCTGTTTCAAAGATCTTGACTTGTTCCATTCATGTTGGAAACACACAGATCTATTTTTAATTCCAGACGTGTTTGAGAGAGTGAAGCATGCAGACAGGTTGGTGTGGTTTGGTGTGCTGTCATGCTAAGATCCGCACCGAAGTCCTGGCGACTGGCAGCGCGGGGCTGGAGGGGTGACGGGTGCGTCTGACAGCGGCGGCTGCGCTGTGCAACAGTCCTGCATCTCTCAGTGTTTGACGTTTGCCTCTGTATGCAGAAAGCGTCTGCGCTGGGCTGTCATGTTTACCTGTAGCTGGGAGGAGACTGAATGTGCTGCTTATGGAGACTGTTTCTGATCATTGGAAGAGCATCTCTGCATAGAAAACAGCCTGACTTATTTATTTCATGGTTCTTTTTTTGGAGTAGAGATGGGTCGTTTTGGCCTATGATAATCCATGATCATGGAGAAGCTGGAAATATTAAAAATGTTTTTTTTTTTTCAGGCCTTGAAAAGAATGTGGTAATTTATAAAATATAAGACATGTTTTTATCTACACTGAAATGTTGCCTTTTGGTAGAGTAGCATTGCTTGCCAAGGTTCTTTTCTTTTCTTTTTTTCTTTTCTTTTCAGTGAATTGGCACATAGATTAAGTGCTCATGTCAATTAATGTGCATTATCCCTTTTAAAATAAAGAATAAAGCTTTAATTAAACTGGTTCACAATTCAGTCCGAATGATTCATTAGCAGATCGGTGTGAATATGAATCATTTCTGAAAATCCTTATTTATTAATCATAGATGGCAGGAAAGGTCACATAAAAGTCATTGAAATTCATTGGTCAAAAAGTATGGGACAGTTGGAAAACAAAATCACAGTTCTCTAAAAGAGGCTCTGTTCAAATATTTATGAACAGACAGAGACTGGATTGGAGTGTTGTATGGAAATGGTGTTCAAATGTAATGAACACATTTTGCTTTCAGTCCTCGAGCCCCTGAGGCCTTATGCTACCCATTACAGCTCTTGTTTTTGTTCATGTTCTCTGGAGAGATTTTTCTGAAGTCTCCCAGAGCAGTGCAACAACCCCTTTCCAGCTTTGGCAGAATCTCTTGTGGTGCATTTGGCCCCATTTACACCTGATCTCTGGTGGTCTGAACGCTTATATATACAGTATATACAATTGCTCTCAATTAAATACAATTGAGACAATGCTTCACATTTTCAGGATTTTACTGCTTTAATGAAGGCTGTTTTGATCATTGGAAGATAATTTCTGCATTGAAAACACCCTGACTGATGTATTATTACTATTATTTTTTTAATTAATTCACATTTTGATATATTAGACATAGATCATGCTGATGGACTAATGCATAAACATATGGAAATAAAAATAAAAAAAATTGGCATTTTCAGGCCTGGAAAAAGTCATGGTAATTAATGAAATATTGAAACATTAATTTGTGCAATCATTTATTTGATGTTTGTGCTGTTTAAATACATTGATGCACGGATATATGTATTCATGAAATCAGAAGACCTTCCCCTTTATAAAATTTGGTGGCATGGAGATATTTTGTGAAATTGCGCTCTTTAACATTAGGGCTACGACAATAAATCGATGCATCTCGATTCGTGGATCGATTCTGAGATTTTCGAAATGCATCGTAATTCTCTCTTGAATCGATTCTGAGCTTAGTTTTTAACAGCAGATGGTGCTCTAGGCTAGTTTTTAACCGCACACTCATATGCTCACGGAGAAGAGCACTTGTGCGTTTGGCTGAGTAATGTAAGTGGCTAAATGTACTTACACATTGGCACATTGTGAACATCCTTGTAATTCGCTTCAACCTTTTCGAACTTTATGAATGATTATTTTAGGTTCAAGTGGAGCGTGTGCAGGGCTCGCAAAATCGCTAGCCCGACGTCCCGGGGCTATTGTGTTTTACAGTCAGGCTACCAAAATGTATCACCACTCTGCCGACGGGTTACCTTAAATGCAGATCTCCCGTGGGTACTTAACTCATAAAGTGAGTTGTATCAAACTTAAGGCGTAAGTTTTAAATACGTTAAATGGTATAATAAATGTCTTAATTATAATTTCAAGAGTTTTTACAGTTGGGGACGGAAAGACAAGAGTCGTGATACGGCTGGATTAAACTTCGAAAGGCAATGATGTCATTGAATAAATATGAGCGCTGCACGTGTCAAGTCAAAATGCGGCGCGGATGTCTTTATTTGAATGTATCTGACTGTCCTCAGAAAGGTGTTGTTGGCATTTTAATTTAATTTGACCTATAATTCCTGATAGAGCAGCGTTTATGAGCGCGGAGCTGCTTTGTGTAGAGCCGTTACTGGGGAAACCACAATATTTCAGCAGTACCACCTCGTGGCAGAGAATGAATTTGCATTTCCAACAAGCCTTTCTTGCTGTTTATGGTCAGATCAATGCAAATATGAACTCATGTTTTTACGCAGGAAACACATAGAGTTGTAAATGAGAAAGAAGTTAATGTGCCTTCTAAAAACCTAAACAATTAAGACAGTAATATTTATTCGTTTTAAATTGACAATAATTTATCCCTTTTCATAAAAATGGTCTAAAGGCTGAAATGCTGTTGTATAAGATTTTTGTTTTTGTGAAAACCTGTATCTGAACTGTAAATCATGTAATTTTATGGCTCAATACTGTATGTTACCATAGACATTGTCCAACCACACTCATACTGTGTTCATTTTACTTGTGCAGCTCTTAAAATGGGTCATAAATTGCCTTTTTAAAATTTATTTAAAAAGATTCTGCAGATACCCTGTAAATAGTGAAATAAACTTCCTTCATATTTGTTGATATTTGTGTATTGAAAATACTTTTTTGATTTTCTATATTAAAAAAAAGGTATTTTTTTTTATTTGGGCTAGTTAAAATTAATTTTCGGGCTACCAAAATCTGAAGAGTACGTGCCCGAAGGGCTACCAGGGATTTAGAAATGTTGCGAGCCCTGGTGTGTAAGGAACTGGAAGCAAGCAGAATACGACTGTTTCTAAAGCACGCAGTGCCATCTACTGTTCAAAACTAAGCTCAGAAACGATTCAAGAGAGAATCGCGATGCCTTCAGAAAATCTCATTCATCTCATATAATTTCTCGATTCGCAATGCATCAATTTATTGTTCCAGCCCTATTTAACATGTAGTTGCATTAAATCAAGATGGATCGGAGCTTGTAAACTTCAAAACAGATGTAAAAGCACCATCAAAGTGACATTAAAGTAGTCAGCTCATGCATTGTATTCTTCTGAAGCCGTATGATAGTATAAACTGCTTATGGTGCTTTTGCATCCTTTTATAAACCTCTAAAGTGTAACTCTCCATTCATTGTAATTGCTTGGAAAAGAGTGACTAACACATTCTTCAAAATATCTCCTTTTGTGTTTCACATAGGAAAGACGGTCATGCAAATTTACAACAACACAAGGGTTTGTAAATGGCGACGGTGAACTATCCCTTTAAACGTAGGTGTAAACAGGCCCTTTGAGAGTCAACAAGGCAACAAAGACCTTGATTCTTCTCAGCATTGTTATAAACATTAACAGTGACAGTTTTCAACAGCATAACCTTCATTAAAGCTTAATCACTTCACCCCCACGCTTTCATTGAACGCGTCTTTCGCCAAACTCATCTGCAGTGCTCTTTGATAAAGAACCCGGCGCGTTCCGACACACCCTCCATCTGATTCATTAGAGCAAATTCTGCAGTAATTATAAGCTCACCCACACTCATTAAATCAAGCGTTTTACGGTGCTCAGCGCATCGGCGGATCCCACACGTGAAGCTCTTATCCTCGCCGCCATACACACGCAGCTGTCGCTCCGCTATTGTTCTGTGTGCAGTGACTTAATTACTCACACAAACACACACACACACACACGTGCTCACAGAACAAACACTCGCTGTACATGTCGCGATCAGTGAAAGCGCCGGCGTGTTGTTGTGTCTTTGGACCCCTGGGGGGAATCATTTTTAAATGAACTCATTTGAAGTCAAACCCGCAGTGGATATTATGAACAATGCAATCACGTAACGCGGTGTTGCATGTGTGTCCGCCCCTCTCTGTTTCCTCTTCCTGATTATATAATGTACGCGTCTCATACGCCTCCAGGAAGTCTTGGAGCTGTATGCTGTTGTATAGCGGCTCCTTAAGTCCCTGTGTGAGCGTGGAAGCGTGTTTCTGGGCTTGGACGCTTGTCGACTGTGTGATGCAACTGCGACCAACACTGGTGCAACAGTCCCTCTGTGTTTTCTCTGGGACTTCACAGTGTACAAACAACAATATTTGTGTGTTTAGAGTACATAAGCATAGCATTATGGTGATGTGTCAGTTAATGCACGAGAGTTTGTGCATATTGATTTTACAGTGGGAAAAACACTAAAGCAGGATTACTAGGTCTTAGTAGCAAAATTGTTGATTGTGGTGGAAATGCATCTACAACTGAAGGACGAGAACCAGAGAATAAATTGAAGAAAATAAAAGCCACGTAGGCTACCAAAAATTTGGATGTCATGCGAATGAGTGAGAAAAGACAAGGGGGAAAGTGGCAGCTTAGTGGCACATGTTGTAAGCCCACCGTGCAATGACACTGAGATGAGGCTGAAGCAGACAGGAAAATGTTGTAATGACAGTGCGCACAGTCTAAGAGCAGTACGCACTGTAATAATGCAGAAAGGTGAAAGTAAAGAAAAAGCAGAAGTACGGTTTAGTAAATAATGAGAGGCAAAGAGCTTTCGGCATCTGACGCCGCATATTCTCTCAGAGATGACGAGAGACGAATCTACGTCAACATATGCTGATAATGGTATATTATAACTAACTGTTTCAATTTATTCCCTTAATATTTCTCTTCTGGCCCGTACATAGTGAGAAAAAAAATGAGAAGAAACTTATTTCATGTTAAACAGGTTGTTTTTGAAGGTCGGTGGTTGAAATAGGCTAAAGCTTTTATTTCATTGATTTTTATTGATGACTGCAGTGTTAATATTTTAATTATAGGCCTATAATTCATTGTACAATAAACCTGTTTTAAAAGACCTTTTAAAAAAAACAAACAATTGAGGAGTAAATAGCCTAATCTTTCGTTATCCTCGAAGGACTTGTGTCAGCGTTAGTGCAGCAAGGTAAGTCGAATATTGCGGGGGCAAATAGTGTCAGGCTAAATTTTAAGTTTATATAGGCCTAGAAAAGGTAATGATACATAATAATAAACAGGCATAATAAGATAACGAATGTAAACGGCTACATTATATTGGTAATCACAACATCCTCTTAATATTGCGCAATAATTGTTGAGACGCCAAAGGCCTTGTGGGCCAGGCGCGAGGTGTAGCGCCTTTGCATTGGGCATCTCAGAGTTCGAGTCCCGGCTCGGGGACACTTTCCAGAATCCCAGCATCCCCTTTTCTCTATCTACCCAACTTCGATTCCTTTCGAATGACCTCATGTCCGAATATCTAAAATCAAGGCGCATAAAACGCCAAAAATAAATGCTAAAAAAACAAAATTGCCAAAAACGTCATGTTTTGACAATATAGCATCACAAGCATAACGTCGATCAAGATCATCGTCGTTAGACGCACCCAGCAAGGTGAGGGTATCTCAAAGGGGCCGTCCTGCTATGCAAACGGGCAGACAGAACGTTGGTTACGTTGTTGGGGCTGCCTGTTGAGCGCAGTGGACACTGGAACAGAGTATTTCCCACACTTAAGCTGTTTTACTTTCCAAATAATAGGATTAGGTCCAACGAATAAGTCGGGTTTGTACTACGGTACCGACCGAAAAGCGCATTATCGCGACGTATGTTTAAACCCTAATAGTATATAGGTAGTGTAGGAGGCACTGGGCGATATAGGCTACACTAAAGTATCAAGAGTAGAATCCAGGGCTTTTAAAGTTCCCGGCAGCACGGTTAGATCTCCGGGGTGCTCCGCGTTTAGCACGGGAAAAAACTAGAGCGTCTCCTACATTTAAAAACACTGTTGATATCCTGTTGAGTTCAGAAGTAGCAGGCTAACAAATGTATGAAAGGAAACACCGCTTTCACTCTCAACCAGTAACCCATAAGCTTGTATAGACAATCAGAGACGTTTTTGTCTTATAAACACAGACAGATAGCATATAGGATCCAACTGCAGAGTCACCGCTGATGATGGAAAAGAAGTCCTGGCGTCTTGAGGCGGCGACAATTGAAAAAGCTGCGAGGCGCATAGATCAAGATTTCCATCTGAGCGTCATATTTAATAGAAGAAGCTATTAAAAAAGCAGTGGCGGCTTGTAACCGAGCTTCAGAGTAATAATGTCATCTCAATCAAGAACCGATATGATGGCCAGACCATGAATTCCCTGTATTTTTGAAAGGCGTCACACATGATCTCGTAACGGTAATTTACCAGTAAGACTGCATTGTGTTGAAAGGGGCTAAAACTCTTCATCTGCATATGCGCAGTGAGGTGCTTACACGGTGATCTGGGAAAAAGATCATTGATTTGTAAAGTAAATATTTAAACCTATTGCCAACATTTGATAACTAAACCTAACCCTAAAATAGAAGGAGAATACAGCAACATATTTCTAAATATGCGATGTATGGTACGTCGTGATTTCAAAATAAGTTTCTGACTTTGCATGTGGCCTAATATTAAAATTAAATGGATTTAAACGTCGTTGAATCACACGAAACATCACCAGGCCGTTGGTGCCCTCTGCAGGTATTTGTTATAATAAAGGTGTTAAATCAAATAAACAATAAATCAGTTACGCACTTTATTACTTTCATCTCCTCCTCGCTCACATATGCAACACCCATCCTCTACAACAGGGGTGGCCCCCAACCCCCCCCTGCTCTGGCCCCCCCCCCCCCCCACCGTCGACGTCTGCAAGTTCAAGCTAAACCCTAATCAAAACACCTGATGCAACTAATTAGGGTATTCAGGATCACTTAAAAATTAAAGGCAGGTGTGTTTGATTAGGGTTGGAGTTGAACTTTGCAGGACAGTCGATCGCCTGGAGCAGGGTTGGGCACCCCTGCTCTACAACAACGCCCCCTTTTTACCCGCGCGCTCACCTTTGAACCAGCGCATGCGCTAACCTTATTTTTAACCCGGAAGAACCTTCTTTCATGTGAAGAGTAGGGAGGAAATAACATGTTAACAATCTCCCTATACTTTAAAAAAAGAAAATATAAATAAAAAAAACATACAAAACAAAGATTACAGTTACCAAAAAAAATGGTTGTAGATCCGATTGAAAGTATAGAGTCTTTTCAAATAAACCTCTTTCCTCTCTCTTTTTTTTTTTATTAACAAGTGTCCCCAGTCCTTAACTAAGTGCTTTCAATAGCACCATAGTCCTTCACGGAGAGTAGACTCTCAATAGCAATAGATACAAAGGCGCTCAAAGACTCCCTTTTTTTGTAAGACAGTCAGCGAGTTGAGTTTTTGTGTCCGACCAGAGTATCTTCTTGATTCTTTTACTCTGTATGAGCTCCTTTATGCTGCTTATTTCCAGTCGAAGACGTTTCTCAGAGACCTGTTTTGTTGACTTAAGGGCATCAAAAAGAGAGTGGTTGTCTGTCACACAGATCAACGGAGGAGTATTCAGCTCAGCATTTCCAGTAGAAAGTTCAGAAGAGAGAGTAGTCAGAAAAATGGCATTATCTGTTCCATCTGACAGGGCCAGAGTTTCCCCTGCCAGAGTACTCCTCACCACACGTCTAATTTTCTTAGATTGCCAACAGAGAGGAGAAAACTTCCCTCCTGCTCCCATGAGACCAATCAATGTCCCAATCAGGGAGATTTCCAAGGGAAGCATCACTGAAAACAACAAATGTTGAAACCTGAGAGTCACGTTTTCAGATTTAAACTTTCTAATGACCTTATTTGTCTCGTGAATAGACTGAACTGTAGCATACTTTATATTTGATGCTAAACTGCATACATACCCATTTTCAAGTCTCATTAGAGAGGCCGCCCTTGCACTGAACGTGCTACTGGCAGTCGGATAGGATGAGGTTTTCAGTGTAAACTATGCGATGTCTACCATGAACTACAATATCGTACACAAAGTCAAATTACCAAACTCCATAGCACAGAACATGTTCTGTTCCTCCGTCCAACCATGTAATGCAGACTTTAGTGGTATGTATCCACATTGTTGAGAACATAAAGTTTTGTGAGCCATGCCCAAAGCAACTCTCAACTTGACAAGCGAGTAATCAGTAACCTTACACGTGTTCAGAGCGAAAACCAATAGACTCTTGCTGGGATCTACTTCGACATTTACACCGGTACTCTTTCACTTTGTGTACCAATACAATGATGCATCTACAGGCCGTAGACCACTTGTTTAGTTTCCAGAACATTTCTTTTCCTGCTCAGGAGTGGGGCGGACATCGCTTTTCTGCCAACTGCATCCCTGCAAGAACGCAGATTTGATGTCCATGGCATGGCACTCACTTGGCCATTTTTTGACCGATTACTCTAAAACAGCTCAAGAGAGGTCAGTCGACCGGTTGGGAGAATCATTTCTGAGGCTTGTGATTATTAAGCGTCAGGATATACAAAATACGCTCTGTACTGTCCCCCGGAGTACGCGCTACCCCTATTGAACCTCGCAAGAGGACTGACTATGGGTCACCCTAATCTCCAAGACAGCAGGAGCAGTTGTCGGTCGCCATGCTCCCGGTTGTCTGGAAGACAACTAATGTTTTGGGAAGACTGAGAACCTCAAGTCACCGGCTATTCGATGCCTACAAAACCTTGTTTTTGCCCCATTCCCATTTCATGACACTGGTCTTTAGCTGCTAAGCCCTTGTCGCTGATGTGTTCATGTTCGACTGTCTGTGTTAAGCTGCTTGTGAAGTTGAAGAGAACGGGTAAAGGTACCTGGCTGTTGTCTTGCTCATTTTGCTTATATTGAGATTCCTGATCCTGTGTGTTTGTTTTACAGAGCCTGGATTGATGTACTCTTAACAAGAGTCCCCCCATGTCTTACAAATATAACAGCTCTATCTTGACCAATAACTACCCATGGTCCCTTCCATTCAGGACAGTCTGCTCTTTTGTAATATACCTTGTCTCCTGTCACATACATGTCATCTGTGGGCCTAAGCTGCCTACGTAGTGCCCTTCTTATTCGCTCAGAAGTCTCTGCTTCTGTAAATGCTTTCCTAGAAGCATGTAAAGCAGAAATGTGTTCTCCCACTTTAGCACTCACAGTGGTACCTTCTAGAGCAGGCAATTTATCAACTAATACAGAAGGAAGGTTAGGATTCTGTCCAAACACTAATTGGTATGGACTGTAGCCATGAACATTCAACATACTGTTCTTAGCCATGAGGGCCCAGTCAAGGGCAGTGTGCCAGTCACATCCATTTTCTCGTTTGACCTTCAGGATGATCTCGGTTAGTGTTTGGTTATGTCTCTCGAGTAGTCCGTTGCTCCAGGGACTGTATCCAGCTGTTGTTCTTGTCTCGATGTTAAAGTTTTCAGCCATGTCTCTGATTTCTTGGTTGTTGAATTCCCCTCCATTATCACTGTACAGCTTCTGGGGGGCACCATGGACACTTATCCAAGTGTGAATGAAGGAGTTGACAATTTCAGATGACTTCTTTGTTTTCACAATGTTTCCGGCGCTGAAACGTGTAAAGTGGTCGATGATGTGAAGATACCATACACCTGGTTCTAACTCATGTAGATCCACTGCCACCGTCTCGTTATCTTCTGAAGCCATGGCCAACCCCACAGCAGGCTTTGTCCTCTTGTACTTTTGGCATATTTCACAGTCATATACTATTTGTTGTAGAATAGTAAAACATTCTTTGTCCTTATTTCCTGAACTATGAATGAGCCTCTGTAGTCTGTCTGCCGACGCGTGACCAAACTGTTTATGGAGCTTCAGAAGGACTTTCTCATCTGGAGACATATTTTCTGTCCCTGTTAGAACTTCCTCTTCAGTTTGATCTTTTTTAGTGTCTTTGTCTCTGATATCGACACAGTAATGTCCAGAACTAGTAAATTCAAGAGGAATAGATTGTTTGAACATCACTACACTGTCCTTTTCCATGTCCAAAATGGTCCCTGCTTTCTTCAGTGATGTTTTACTCCGTACGGAATGTCAACCTCTTGTGTTCAGACCACACTATGTCGCTCAATCGGCTTTTGTCAGTCCTATTTTAGATGGTCATTTCACTCCTGCGGAGCTTTGACTACCATATATGTCGAAATTCCCATCTCCGTCTTTCCACATCGACCTAGGTTGTGATGATAGCTGGTGAGCCCCGTAGCTTTTCTGTAACAGTAAAGATGAAATGGCTAGAGAAATCTGAGATGTCTTGACGGAGTCGTCATCTGCTGAAAGCGAGTTTTGGACTCACCTATGTCCCTTTCTCCAATTAGCGACAGTGATGGGTAACATGCAGTGTCATAATGGCTGAGCAATACTAAGAGGTGTTCAGTCATGAATATCAGTGCTTGACATGGAGGCCTTGTAAACAATGTGATGTTACATTTCCTTAATATTTGCATCTTGTGCTGTACTTGTTCGGTTTTCTTGTAGTGGCCAACGCCGCAACTTAGCCCACTTGTGAAATGTGCAATGGCTAAATGCCTCAAACAATAGGGGAGGGTCTTATCCCCGCGAGGAGGATTTATCAGTGGAATACAAGCTCCCTGTAAGGAGTAAGGGCAACTTGCGGGGTTAGGGTTGTCCCCACTTTGCAAAGTTACGTTCCATGTCCTTTCATTGTGGGTCTTTTGGGAACTATCGGATGAGTCGTTGCTGTACATCTTATGGTAATTTTGGTCGCTGGCACCTCATCGGAAGGTTCTACACGTTCCATGTTTTTGCAACTCTCTGTGAATTAAGGCCAATAGTGGTTCGTGGAGATCCACAAGCTTTAGAAAGGGCTTTACTAACCTTCCAGATGATAGATATATTATCTTTTTCCTTGTTTCTGAATTTCTTTGGATTCGGCATGATTCTAGCTTCTTGAGGATCTTTTGGTTTATTCACTTTGTCAGGCAGGTCACTTAAGAGATTCTTTTTCGAACAGGTCCTGCTGGCAGTTTAATCAGGTGGGTTGTGGCTAGAGCAACTGAATAAGGGTGTGATAAACCACAGTTTAAAGGGGGAACAGAACATTTTTCACCCACAGCGGGCATGTAGTTGGGATTTTGTTTTCCTCCGCAATAATAAAAACATTTCATGTAAAAAACTGCATTTTGTGTTCACTTGTGTTATCTTTGACTAATATTGAAATTATTTTGATGATCTGAAACATTAAAGTGAGACAAACATGCAAACAAATAAGAAATCAGGAAGGGGCCAACACGTTTCCACAACTTGTATAGCTGTGTATGTATGTAGTATGTGTGTGTGTGTGTGTGTGGGTGTGGGGCTGTGTGTCTAATATAGATATTCTATTATATATATATAGATATATATTATATTATATATATAAATAAATATTATATACTCATTGAAGATGAAGAGCACGAATTATATATAAAAGAGATCGAGGAGTGAAAATATATTAATGATAATTAATACCTCATGAGATTGACCACATTTTCTTTTTTTTCACTTTCCCCATCCCCCCCCCCCCCCACTTTTTATACCACCCCCTACCTGGGTCTGAACTTTATTTAAATTGGTAGTCGGACAAAAAAAATATTTCTTGGAACAATGATGAGTGTACGTCTTTTGCCGCCTCTCACCGAGGTCAAGAGACTGAGGGGACACGGAGACGTCGTGGTCCTTAAATGGTAGCACCCGATATCATGTGTCGTGTTAGAGCTACACGGTGTGTTATGGTATTGCACAAAAGAACGTCGCATGGCTAATGCACTGGGTCGTATACAGGTGCAGTTTATATGCTTAAGATAACAGCAAAAGAATCTGAAAATGACGTTTTTGGTCGGTAACAGATAAGAGTAACGATTAGGCATTAGAAAACAGCTGGGGTATGTGTCAATATTTTACGGATGTCTACATGTATGACTCATAGCATTGACAAACTAGAACAATGGTTTGTCAATGATATGTATGAGAAAAGACACACCGACTCCACAAAGGAGGTAAATATAATGACTCTCTCGACTAGACCACCAGTGTTAATGTTTACCAACCCATTATTATAGAATTTAAGATAATATGCCATCACAAGTGTGTGTGTGTTGCTATTATACAGCTTACAAATCTGCTATTTTATGACTCATTCATTCAAATTTTAGAGCTGGAAGTTTATCCATAAAGTTAGGCATCTGAATGAATTTGCCTGTGTGGATTTGGCATGTTTTCTCGACCTAGACGTTAGTGTCACATTGACTCACCTGCTGTCTGCCGTGGATCTCCTCACAGGCCTCCGGCTGATGTGTTGTTGATGTAGGCCAGAGCTCCTCTGGTCTTCCTGTGGAGTTCGGTGGTGAATGACCTCTGCGATGTCCCCTCTGTCCCCACAGTGACGAGCGGGCCCTTGACCCGAGCACTGATCTCATCGTGACCCTGCAGTTGAGAGACGATTCTGAACGGTGTGAACCTCCACATCTGCCCAGAAACCTGCTGCTAGAGCAGCCAGCCTCGTCCTTGCCTCTTATTTCTATATGCATTTGCTGACAAATCTGCCAGCTGGAACAGAACACGCATCGATAGGCACCCAGAAACTTATTTTGGATGCGTGATGCCGCATTATCGTTGACAGCACTATAGATACGTATATATTACTTGTATCTCTTGTATATGTTTAAAACAAAGCAGAAATTGCATTAAAGCCCAAAGTAAATATTATTGTGACCATATTAAATACAGTACATACATAATACATAATATGTATTTATTGATATATTTAAAAATGGCAAGTACCTTTAAGAATCAATTAAATATGTAGTACATTAATATATATAAACAAAGACTTCATACAGTAAAAAAGAATTATACATAAGCTAGGGCATATTAGATGAGCATATATAAGATATATAGATATATATATATCTATAGTATATATATATATATATATATACCTCTTATATGACTTGCTGTAACCCAGTGAGCCACGCGGGTTTTAAAATATAATTGGGTGCGTATGGGCTAACATACTAACCAAGCGTTGCTCTCTGTTTTAAATACAAATGTCATGCAGCAGTCAAGAAACATAACAGTCCAGCGTTACTGGTTCGATTTAGTTCTTGACTAAACAACATTAACCTGGTTGCGTGCTTGTGATCGTTGTTTGCATGGAACTTTCTGAACATGGCTGTCATTGCGGACTTTTTTGACCTACGACGTATTAATTCCCACGGCACTTGTTTTCTGGCGGTGGGTGTCCACTGGAAAGAGCCCGATGGTTTGGGCATCACAGGAATGGAAGCCTAGAGGAGCTCGGCAGTGTTTGCAACTGGTACCGGGAACGTTATATTGTTAGGGTTGTTCTCGTTTCTAGAAGGGACGAAGATGCTGTGCTGGGTCAAGAGTCGTGTTGAATTCGCAGCCGCGTAGCTGGGGGTTTGAGTTCGTGGTGTGGTGTGTGTGTGATGTGGTGCGCTTACCTCTTGCCCTTGCTTTGCTATCAAGTCCTTATGCAGCTCGTTGGCACTTTCTGGCTGGTTGGCCCGGCGGCGGAAGGACCAAGCCGCATGGTGACAGGTTGGAACGAGCACCGCGCCCACCCCTCCCCCCACCCCCCCCTTAGCAAATAACTAATAAGGACGACTTGAAACGAACACGAGGGATAGTAAAGTGTGGAGGTGTGTGTGTATGTGTGTGTGAGAGCAAGTGCAGACAGACTCATTGCCGCACGAGCATCTTACAAATCACTCCACCAGAGACATTAGACGCGGCAGGTGGAAGTGTTGCATAATTTCCGCCATTGTTCACGACTTCCCAGGTTTGCTCAAGCAGGAAGAGAGTACAAATGTAAATATGTTGTCGTGTCGTCTGTTTTATTGGTTTATGCATATCTTCAACTTCACACCCAAATCATAGGTCCTATCTGCTTTATGAGCTATAGGTACTTGTGGCTTCTTACAAAACACCACTCAAAATGCTTTATAATTCTCAATAGTTTTAATAAATCTGTCTGTGTCATTTTTTATCACGGTATTCTGAGCAGTCCGCCCACTTTTTGAGAACCAACAATATGAATTTGCCCCCATTCCCACTTATATATTGTGTTTAATATCCCTTCTGTGGTGAGATTCCAGTGACTTTATGACACAACAGTATTTGTCTATTTGCGGTACATAAGTATACGCATTATGGTGTTGCTGTCAGTTTATCTGGGATAGCTTTGTGCCTAGCAGTGATTCATTAGCCATGGTTAAAAGCACGTAACCGCACGGAGTGGTGTATATATATATCTATCTCCGATCTCTATATCGCCTCGATATCACGACGAAAAGTGACGAGGGGCGAAAGGGCGCGGCATGTATATCTGCGTAATTAGGGTTAATAGCATTTATCTCATATTTCTCCTCGGTCTTCTTTTTTCTAATCTGGAGGAATCGCCACAGAGATTCATCTTGACCAACCCTTTACTGGGACTTACTTAAACTCTACTGCCCGGTGAAACGCGCCACATGTCTTGCTTGGGGTATGGTCCGGTTGCCGCTCCGTACTAAGGGAACCCTTCTTGCACCACGGCCTAAGCTCTTTTCCATTTTTTGTTGCAGCCTGTCCTCGACAGCCCTCCGCCTCCCCGCTTCACGTTTGATTTGGTTCCTCCGAACACAGCAATGGAACCCGTATGAGGGAACTTTCGCTCCCTCCGGATGTGAACTCCATGGCTCTGCTCGTGCGCTGGTGCCGTCCCCGCCTGCGCGTACCCCCGCTGATCAAGTACATCACATACTCCCACCTCAGTCGCTCGTTAGTCTGACCCGGGTCCCTGCGGGAACGAAGACGCGCGTCAAATGCTTTGGGACCGCCCCAGCCTGCGCGCTACCTGAGGGGTGGACCGTAAGCACCAGAAATTATAAAGGATCCGGAAGAGCTCATCCGGCAGAACGCAAATCCGCTCTCGGACCAGTAGCGCTGAGGGAGCAGGGGAAGCTATGGCAAAGGATATGCGCATTATGTCCTCGTGCGGAAAATGGTTACATACGAAACCTAGAGACGTTCCCCTCCAGGAACTCGAGCTGCGTCGAGACGCTTTGGGAACGAGA
>JADLZN010003579.1:0-25812 GCA_018155175.1 Sinocyclocheilus anophthalmus | reverse complement strand
TTATTATAAAACATTTGCTGGAAAAAAAACTGTACCCTATTTGAGCTGAAAGAAGTCTTTTACCCAGGATTAGTCTTAGATGGCAAAAGGAAAAATCGTAGCATGTGCACCCGGCTGTAGTTTGCTCACACCATACAGAGACCCAGCTGGTCTGCCGTTAAACCTTAGCTTTGATTGATAGCTTAATAAGATGGTCTCATCCACACTGAGAGTGTTTGTATCAGGACAGAGTACGTTATACATTCCCATCTACATTTGCGCACCACAGACCACAGATCATCCCTCGCTGAATATCAGGGTCCTCAGAAGTCCAGTCTGTTTAGTGATGCTCGTCCTTATCACAGTCTCAGAGTTCAGAGTTCAGAGCCTAATGCTCATCAGGGAGTGGACAGTGAAAGGGTTTCCTGTCCAAGGCACAAGCTGCGGTTCAGAGGGTGATGCGGGCACAGTGATGTTTGAGCTTGCAGGGCAGAACGCCTCTGTTCAGCTGGTAAAACTCCACTAGTTGCAGCAGGTCAGTGAAACGCGTGTGTCCGTCGTCCAGACTGTAGAAGAGCTCGCCGTTCTCTTCAACCTAACAGTCACACACACAGCAGGAGAGTTATGGGACAAACAGATATCCCAACAAATACATTTACAGCCACTTTCCAACGACACGGTACACTTTTATTTTGTGGACTTTTCAGATAAACTATAATCTAACATCAAACTAGCCTGACATAAAAAGGTCATTTTTAGCATCACAAATTGATACTCTAATTAATTGTAGTGAAATCATTTAAATGTCTGTCAGATACTGTAATGTGCCTAATGCACAACACACTTGGGTATACATTTCTTCTTCACTTGCAGAAACTGAATAGGAAAAAATCCTATTTAATACCGCATTTGTAGAAAGTGGCTATAGTTCATGTGTGTTAGTACAGACTTACCGGTACAATCTGAAAGTGTTTGATTTTTTGAGTATGGCACAGTGACAGAACAAATGTCCTCGGGTTACTTTGACTGTCCCTCACCAGAAACACCCTGAGAAGAGAGAAACAAATGAGAGACTTCATTCAGATTTAGAATTCAGTGTATCTTTAAAATCAAGTGCTTCAAAAATGGCATCACAATACTAAATAAAAATCGATATCGTCTGAATGAATATACCCATCGATGAGGCCCAGCTGAGTGATTAGTTTCTGAGCCTCGTCCCGGGACAGTTTGCTGTGAAACCATGGCTGAGCCACATGGATAGCTAGAGAAGATAATGATATCCTTATGTCAGACAGAAGAAGGATCATCAGGTTTTTACTCTGTTTTGCTGACGTGTGTTTGTGTGCTGACCTATGCTGGACATGGAGCTCTGAGAGGTGGACGGACTACCATGAGAGCTCAGCCTGTGGCAGCTTTTCCTCTAGAGAAGAAGAGAACACACATATACAGTATATATAATACTTTTTTATAATTTTTTGTTGGCGGTCTGAAAAATAAGCATCCAAAAAAAGCTTATTGAAAAGACAACGAAAGCAATAATTTTGGTTAACTGTTCAACCTGGAAGAGTGAAACAACTCTAATGCAGTTTTAGTTACTTTAAGGCATAGTTCAACGAAAAATAAAATTCTGTCATCATTTACTCACCCTCAAACCTGTAGAAGTCTTTCTTCTGTTGAACACAAAAAGATGATATTTTGAAGAATGTTGGTAACGAAACAGTTGACGGTAGCCATTGACTTACATAGAGGGGAAAAACATAGTTCAAATGGCTCCCGGGTCAAACTGTTTGTTTCCAACATTCTTTAAAATATCTTCTTTCATGTTTGACAGAAGAAATAAACTCATACAGGTTTGGAACAAATTGAGGTTTAATATACAGATGCTATTAAAATATCTGTGCACAATGTTCATAATCTAGTATGTAGCGTGTTGTTTGCGAGTATGTTACCCTCCACGACAGACCCTCCTCCACAGCCACTGACAGCGCCTCGGACGGGTTCTCGATCACCCGACTCTTGTGTCCTGAGAAGTCCATGGCCACCAGTGAGTTCTCCGAGATGCTCCTCTGAAAACACATGCAAAAATGCAATAGTGAATCTCACAGAAAACATGATCAGATTACATTCCACACCAAAAAATTCTGAATTTCTAAATTCAGCATCATAGTGACCTTGGACCACAAAACCAGTCAAAAGGGTCAATCGTTTGAAATTGAGATCTATACATCATATGAAAGCTTTCCATTGATGTATGGCTTGTTAGGACAGGACAATATTTGGCTGAGGATACAAATATTTGAGAGATCTGTGCAACTGAGCGTTGCCAAAAAAAAAAAAACAATGATACTGAGGAAAATTGCCTTTGAAGTGGCCAAATGAAGTCCTTAGGCACAGCATAATACTCATCAAACAATTAAGTTTTGAAAAAAATCCTTGATTCAGCGGCCAAATGGGCCAAAATATGCAATTTGGTTTGCAGGGGGGATGTGATATTTAATTGGTCAAAAGTAAGATGACGGCTAATATTTTAATAATCTAATATTTTTAAAATATAAAAAAATTAATTATTTAATAATAATATTTACTATTAGCTTCAGTTTAGTTTTGGTCACTATAATAACCGGACTCTGGTAGCAGGGTCTCATGCGAGAGAGACAGGTTAGTGATGGCATGTTAATGTATAAAGTTGGTAAAATGCGTAAATTATTAAACAAATCAAATTTCAGCTGTAAAGCAGTTCTACAGAAGACAATCGGTTAATATGATTCCTGGACTCTACGGAACAGTCATTTGAAAACTCATCTATGAAATCAGGGACCGAGATGATTGCTCGCTCTTCTATGCTCTTAAATGATGTTGAGTGTGAGGGCTATCCAGCCTGTGCTGGTTTCCCAGAGCACTCACTTATCAAACAAAAAGAAAGCATTTCCTTCACCAGTGATCCTATGCGAGGGAGACGGCCTGATTATGAATTCTGAATCGGGTCCTTACTCTCAGCGTTTGGATTCGTCCCATACAAACTCAAACTCACGAGCGGTGGTGGAGGGTTTAGGCCACGTGGAGACAAGAAAATTCCCAAAGACAAACAGCTTCACCTCATCTGCATCGACTGCTTCTGTGTGTTGAGTAGAAAGTGATGAAAGAAAGTAACTCCAGACACAGAGGATGAATCTACATGAAGCCTGTCATTAGAACACGTCGTGTCTACTTAGTCCCCAAATCAATAAACAAAATAAGAAATATATTTTAGCACTTTTGTGAAGCATATATTTGAGCTCATTGTTGTATATGCAGGGACTGATCGAATTGCAACATCTTTGCGTGATAATAAGAAAACGTGACTGATGCCCTTTAACCTCCGAAGAAACATTCACTTGTTACATTTGAACTCTTTTCATTTGTTTGTGATAACGCTGTTTACTCCACCAAACTGGGTGATAGTTAACCGAGGAAATCAGTCATTCTGAATGCATCTGGTGAAATGTGCCACATTGTCTAAAAAATAAGTCAAGTTTATAAGTATAAAATAATAATAATTGGGTATGCAAAGGCAATTTACATACAGGTACACTCAATAAATTAGAATGTCGTGGAAAAAGTAATTTATTTCATAATCATCAAATTGTGAAGTACGGTATTAGATAAAGTCATATGACACAGACGAAGTAGTTAAGTCTTTGGGTCTGTCATTGTGATGATTTGGCTCACATGTAACAAAAAAACCCACCATCACTTCACAACAAATGAGAATACTCATAAGCCAATAAAAAAACATTTAGTGAAGGGTTGGCTTGCTGGGAAAGTATGTGTCATTCTGTAATGTACTCAATATGTGGGCTCTTTTTGCAGGAATTACCGCATCAGTGCGCTCGGGCATGGAGACATCAGCCTGTGCACTGGCACAAAAAAAAACACAGTGGACCAACACCAGCAGGTGACATGGCAGCCCAATTCATCACTGACTGTGGAAACTTCACATTGGACTTCAAGCAACATGGTTTCTGTTCCTCTCCACTCTTCCTCCAGACTCTGAGACCTTGATTTCCAAATTAAATGCTAAATTTACTTTCATCTGAAAAGAGAACTTTTCCACTGTGTTTTCTGAAGTCCACAGTCAACGCAGCCATCTACCAGGAAATTTAGAGCACTTCATGCTCTTCTGCGACAAGCTTTATGGAGGACAGCTGACTTTCATTTCCCGCAGGCCTTGCACCTGCACACACTGCACCAAAAGCCACCAAAAGTGGTTCAATAACCATGGTTGTTAATGTGCTTGATGGCCTGCATACACTCGCCCTGACCGCACCCCAGAGGAATCATGGGGGTACTGTCAAAAGAGGAAGAGAGGAGACACCAGAACCAACAAGGCAGAGGACAGAAGGCCGCTAGTAAAAGAACTGGGTTTCCATACCACCCATAGCAGTGCCACAAGAACTGATCACCTCCATGCCACAGCCGCACTGATGCAGAATTCATTACAAAAGGAGGCCCAACAAGTAATTGAGTACATGTACAAGTAAAGTGAACAACTTAGCCCGACGGTCCAAAACCAATCACAAAAGATGTTTTTATGGTTTGGAAGGATTCAATTGGTTGAGGATAGGAATGTAGGTTGATTGAATAGGTGCGCAAAATCATCACCATTAAAAGAAACCAAAGACTAACCGACGTCGTCTGTGTGCAGTGAATTTATGTAATACCGGAGTTTCCAACTTTGAGTTGAATGAGAAAATAATATGAACTTTTCCACAACATTCTAATTTATTGAGATGCACAGTCGAGGGGAGAATCTCCTCAATCCAACGTGTGGCAGCGACCTGGAGCAACAGTATTGCTATCTGAACACCACCACACACCAGCTGATGGTGAGAGGGAGACAGAGTGAGAGAGCAGATCAGCAGATATGGGGATGATTTAGGAGGCCATGATGGTCGAACGCAATGGGCGAAATTTTTGGCCAGAAATGCCGGGGTTAACCCTGCCATAGGCGGAAATCCTGGGGGGGACGGGACACCCCCCCCCCATCTGAGGGTTGTCCCCCCTAAAAATATGATTAAAAACCACGCTTTGCATTGTAAATAACAATGTTTTATACTTTAAATAATTGTGTAAGCAGTAAATAAACACAAATGAAGCAAAAATGCGTTTTAAGTTAGAAACATTTTGAGTCTCCCCTCCCCTCACAGTGCTTTGGTCCAAATGCCAGCTTTCCTCTTTTTTATCACCTACACACACACACAAGTCGGGGTGAGAGAGAACCCAAAAGCCAATAGTGCGGAAGGTCCAGTAGGTAGGCTGTCAAGGCTATTTTATCACTTAAACATGGGATGAAGTGATTATTTTCTCTTTAATACAGATGATGCAAATGTATTTTTCGATGAGTCCGCTATGTTGGCAATAATAACGTTACCTGCTTGATGGAAAGGTTTGCCAGGTTTTCACAACAAAACCCGCCAAATTGTTACTCAAAACTAGCCCAAACTATCCGCGTTTCGAGGGAGTCCCCCGGTAAAAATCGCGTTCCGGGAACTAAAATGCATTTTATTGGTGTTGCTTCAACCCACGGACATGAAAAAAAACCTGCGGCAACAGTGATAAAGTAGCCCAATTCAACAGGAAAAACGCGGACTTGGCAACACTGTGACGGATAGTAATGTCTACAACGGACACGAGCACTGTCACAGCGCGACCACAACAGTTGTTGTTGTCTATGATGATGTCTAATTTGGCACAGTCTCCCTGCTACACTAATAGTAAGGCTTTCCTCTGTGTATACATACAAGTACAATTTTAGCTGTATTATTTGTGTACCCTTCAAAAATTGCTCTTGTTTTTTCAGAAAGTGATGTTATTGTTCACCCCTCGTTAGCGAAATATGCCCCTGACCCCTACTCTTGTGAGACAGCCTGCGATTGTTAATGAATACAGAGAGTCAGGCCGCCAGTTTAAAGGTTTTTATCGAAGGACAGTGCTTCTTAATTATATGTTACGGTGGCCGAGAAGTGCAAAGCAGATCACAATTCTGAAAACAAAAAAACAAATTACAAATGCAAATGCAAGTAAAAAAAAATAACAATTCAAAAAACACAACAACAATTCAGTTAGTGGAAATATGAATCCATGGCTTAATACGAGATTTGAAAAAGGGATGAGAAAAAAAAACGTTTGGCACAAAGAAGACGGCTCGGCTATCCGGGCTACCGGTTTAAAAGCCATATTGCACGGCACTATCCAATGACACGCACTGGAGCTGAAGATTACAGCCCCTTTAACTAAATGTAAATAGAGACACCCGTATTTTTATTCTATAGTAAGGGGCATCAGAGAATAAGTTTAAACTGAGGCTTACTTAAACCATCTCCGAACTTCACTGAATGCTGTTCTTCTTCTGGTTCTTCCTGTATACGTTGATTGTCCAGTCAGCGGTGAGTAATCCCAACCAATGGCGCTCTCTCAAACTATACCTACCTCTTCCGGATTGTCTGAATTGTCATTGTGTTTTCTGACTTATTTAGTTTTCGAATTCATCATTGTGTTTTCTGAATTGTAATTTTCGAATGTGTTGTCTTTCGATTGTTATTTGTTTTTAGACTGCATTTGGGTTGTAATTTTTTTGTTATTTGTTTTCAGAATGTGTGACTGCTTTGCATTCGGCCCACCGTTAGTATAGGCCACATCATCTATGAGGCGTTAGACCCACACAAACCAAGGGGCAGAAACCTGCGGCATCCCTAGAAACTCTTCCTGCAGCAACCTAGTTTTCCCAGGTGGTCTTCCATCCAGGTACTGACCAGGCTCAGCTCTGCTTAGCTTTAGTGGGCAACCAGTCTTGGGCTACAGGGCGATATGCTACTGTAATTTTAATTACAGTATTGCAAAAAAATATATAACACTCATAACTGAATTGAAAAAATATACATATATTTAAACTGTAAAGTATTTATACGTCATTATAGTGTTTGTGTGTGTGTGTGTGTGTGTATGACAAGATAAATCTATCCGACTTGCTGCAATGCGGAAGTAGCTGGGTGAGAACTTCCGGTTTCTTAGCCTGCCTATAGGTAAATAAGAGGAGGATAACATGGGCAGGAAAACGGTAAATCTGTCTGCACTGTACAAACAAATGTAGGTAATGCATAAAATTAAATATGATAAGACACACCAAACTTTCAAATTTCAAGCAGAAAAACAATGTTTGTTCAGCTAAAAATGAGCTGGACAGACGTGGACGCAGATGAGACCGGGAAAGCCACAGACCCATAGAATTTTACAAATGGGCCACGCCATTCTTTTATGCCAAGAAAAGGTTGGGTGATTAGAGAAAAATTAATACAATTTTAAATCAATAAAAAAAACAAAAAAAAAAACTTCCATTACAGGAGTTAGAATTTAGTGGAGATTAATTAAATGCTTAATTTGATTAATTTCTTTAATTAAGCATGTGCCTAATTAAAATAATTTCACAATAAATAAATAAATGTCCGAAATATAGGTGTAATTTTTATTTTTAGGATAAAATATATGGAGGCCATAAAAGACCATGATTATTGTTTTCTAACATAAAATAATATTATTCTTTTATTTTATAACAATTTTCTAGCAATCTTGAAATAACAAAAGCTGTTTTCTTGTGATCTGGACTTCATTTTCTCACAACAACTCACCATTTTTCTAGTCATCTGCAAACCATTTATTCATCATCTGTCAAACATCATTCTATAAGCATGCAGACATTTTGGTTTCTCGAGTCTGCTCGGCTGGCAATGAAATTGACCGCATTGACCCTATAGTGCAGCCTTCATCTCAAGTGTCAGTCACTGATTCAGAAGTCTGAATATCACTTACATACATCAAACTAAAACCCACTCACTCATTCATGATGCAGCAGGATATTGAGTTTAGAAATGACTTCTGTTTTCTCAAGACCAAGGAAACAAATCTTAATTTTAAGTAACCTTTGTTATATTTACTGTACATTACATACATCTTGAACTTTTAACCTTGAACTTTCTTAAAACAATGAAGTGCTTTCTAATGAAAAAGAAACCTGCCAAGGCTGTGCCGAGCAAAAATGACAGTATTTCAGTGCTGGTTTCCACTGTATGACTGTAACGTGTGTTTATGGTTATCGTAGAGCCTCTGGGTGGTTTAAACCTTCTGCTGTTCTAAACATACATGACAGATTATGGACTAGAGTTTGTGGCTCACCATTGGAGAACTCTTCTGCTTCTGATGGGGCTGGACGAAGTTCTGGTAAAGCTGCATGCCGTACTGTGAACAAACAAACAAACAAACACAGTACAGCTCTGTTCCACAGCCTACATTGGCAGCTGCCTTCTGAGCAAGCATCCTAATTGAAATGGAACCTCAGAAGTGTCTGATTTAGAACGTTTGTGTTGGAGAAGTTACTTTGTAACGGCACCTTCCCAAGTTTCACATGACTCTGTAGTTAAACTAAACTCCCAGGTAAAAAAAAGCTATTCATTGAAGATACAAAACTACATTGAAGCCATTAATGAGGCAAAATCTTAACAATTAAAAAAAATTATATAATTTTTTTTTTTATCAGGCAGGATTGCATTAGATTGCTCAAAACACAATTCATGTTACAAAAAAAAATATGCAAACAGAATGCTGTTCTTTTGAAGTTTACTCAGTAAAAAGAACTGAAGAAAAATTGCAATTTCCCATCAAAAAATCTGAAGAGCACAACTGTTTTTAACATTAATAATAATCAGAAAAATTCCTTGAGCAGCAAAGCAGCATATTAGAATGATTTCTAAAGGATCATGTGACTGGAGTAATGATGCTGAAAATTCTGCTTTGCATCACAGGAAAAATTACATTTTAAAATCGAGAATCATAGAAAAACCGTTCATTTAAATTTAAATATTCACTAATTTTAGAGTTATTTCTGATCGAAAAATACGGTCTTGCATGCACACGCAAGAACAACACCGAAAGTTAAAACCAGGCGAAATGCAAAGTAAACTAACTAGTAAACTAAACTTGCTTCACAAGGAGCTGAACTGAATTATTTCCATTGTGTGTGTGTGTGTTTTATTTAAGCAGTCCATTGCAATGTAATGTATAGAAACTTTAGCAATGCATATGCATTATATGAACAAAAATAATTCTATCACTTTGCCACTCATGTCAGCAGAAATCGTCAAATCTAATTTAAAATGAATGACTTCTGGATGCCTTGCTGTTGCAATTTTTGTGTGAGGAGTGCATTTGAACACAGAGCCTCAGATTGAGTTTCCTCACGGCTGAGGATTCAGCAGGACCACTGTCACGGAGAGATACGATGGAGACAAACCTTACAGAGAGTCAGAGAGAGAGGCAGTTCTCACCTTGAAGAGGCGCATGGCTGTAACCCAACAGGTCCTTGTTTGCTCATCATCCGCACAGAGCAGCTTCAGGTCACGTGCAGAATTCGACTTGCTTGCCTGGATATGAGGAGACATCAACACTTCAAAGCTCAGCTTTCCTTTAAAGATCTTTATCAGACCTTTTCTGTATATTGATTTGAATGAACACTCCCTTTAAATCTCAGATTTAGAAATGCATTACACAGATCTCTGTCAATGCTGACATTGTGCACTTATTTTATTTTTCTCTTATTTCTATTTCTATGTTTACTTTTATTCCATTTTAATTTATAATTTTTTCCTTCATTTTTTTAATTCTTTATGTGCATTTTCATGACTTCTACTTTTTATATTAAGCACTTTGAATTAATATTGTGTGTGAAATGTGCTGTACAAATAAACATGTCTTGTCAAAAATGTTAATGATGCTAAAGTGTATAACTGATCACTGTCCCAAGAGCTTTTCTAAAGTTGAAATGTTTCACTGTCTCTTCCTTAAATAACAAAATTGCAATCAATAGTTCAAGTCCATTTATTTAAGCATCCATATGATAAGTGGTTCAATGCACAGTAACTATCGTGAAATAACTATCATCCGTTAACTCATGCACTTCAGCCGGAATATTTTACCTAATATTCCCACTCTCACACACATCAGAGCAGATATCAATGTTTTAACACAAAAGAAACATTACAAAGTTCACGAAAAATAAGGAGGCAGACAGGTTGTTTGATAGCAGTTTTATATAACCCTCAATAAACAATAAATCTGAGACATAATGAGGCTTATTAAATCATAAAACCATTGCTAACACTGACCTCGACTGCTGCAGTCCTGTATAATCAAGTATTACAGTGAGACTGATTATAAAGTCTGTGCAAAAAGTCAAAACATTGTGCAATCTGAAGACCGAAAGTGGCTGAAAGTCCCTGCATTGAATTACCTTCACACAGAAGCCGTAGTCTGTCGGGGCGCCGTAAACTTTTTTGGCAGATAATAACGTGTAGACGTCACTGTCACTGAACTCTGCAATGAACTGCAAGTGTCTGGGTTCCTTTAGAAAAGAGAAAATGATAAGAATAATACAACATTAAAATAGGAATTCACACCTAAAATATGCATCATTGCTATTTATTGCTAAATGGACCATTAAACTGGCAAGCTATCTATCTACAAAACAAATCAATAAAATAAGTTTTTCTCTCTGTTATACAGTTAAGTTCGGGATCAGTTTTCCAAAATATGTAATCTGCAAATATTTACTTTCACATGATTTTATTTATTAAGAAAACGAGAAATAAAACGAGTGAAAAAAGTCTCTCTGCTATCAAGGCTTGCATTATGTGATCAAAAAACACAATTCAAAAGTAATATTTTTGATTTTAAAAAAATAAATGTTTGAATATATTATGTATTGAATATTTTTAAAATGTCCTTTATCCTTTCTGAAGCTGAATTTTCAGAATCAGTACTCCAGTCTTCAGTGTCACAATATCATTCAGAAATCACTCTAATATGCTGATATAGTGCTCATGGAAACAGTGTTTATCAGGTTGAAAACAGTTGCGCTGCTTCATATTTTGGTGGAAACCGATTACAACTCATATAAAATATAAACTTCAAAAGTCATCACTCATAACAGTCAAATGTGTGAGCGTATATGAGATTCCGTCACAGCGTGAAGTTCCTAAGCTGCTGTAGCAAGGAATAAATCCAAACATGTGAGACATGAACGGCATCTGACAGACCGTCACGACACGTGCGAGCGACATGTGTGGAATTTGTAATGTAATATAGAGAAGAGAATGTGTGAGCGTTCACAGACTCCTAGAGACAAAAGACTTGACCTGTGCACACCAGGAGGGACTGGGAATCAAAAATAAATAAAAAAATCAACAGTCAGGCAGTTTGTTGAAATCTGGTTCACTTTGGCTGCGCTATTGCTGCTCTTTTACACTCTCACATGCTTTCAAATTGGTTATGGGGAAGTCGTGGCCTAATGGTTAGACAGTCGGACTCATAACCCAAAGGTTGCGGGTTCGAGTCTCGATCCGGTGGGGGGAGTGATGTACAGCGCTCTCTTCCACTTCAATTAACCCGACTGAGGTGCCCTTGAGAAGGCACCAACCCAACTGTCCCCATAAATGGCCCACTGCTCTGGGTGTGTGTTCACGGTGTGTGTGTGTTCACTGCTGTGGGTGTGCACTTAGGATGGGTTAAATGCAAAGCACTAATACCGAGTACGGGTCACCATACTGGCCAGTCACGTCACTTTTTTTTTTTATCACAAGTACAAAAGTATCTTAAGTGGATTTGAAGAACATTTCTTTGCTTTACACCTCAAATTATTCGTTTTTTTTTTACATGTTTGAAGTCTTTTCCAGAATTTAAATCACTGCCGCAAGCTCAAAGAGAGACTAAGGCTGCTGGCTTCAGTTACACTTTTTTTTTTTTTTTTGAGGCTGTAATATGCATATCCGTGGCGAGAGATAGCATGGAAACGTGTTGCAACGGCAGGAGCTTTATCTCAGCAACACCGCTAGTGAGGCGAGCCAAAAGAAAAAGGAAAGAGAGACAGAGAAAGAAAGCAAGAAAAAACCCACAAAGCCAGGCTTTGTCTCACCTTTATAAGCCTCACCTGTCTCGTTTCCAAACTGACAGAGACAGACTAGAAAGGTGTGGATCACAAACTAGCACCACCTCTTTTGCACTGTGACAAAAAAAAACAAAATTATATATATATATAGGTGTTTCTCAATACTGGCACATTTATGTTTTATGTTAATTTTGAATATCATAACATATGAAATACACATTTAAAAATCTTTCTTTTTGTTACATCAAGGTACTTTTCAAATGTGCATAAATAAAAATGTTAAACTACTTTTAAAAAATAGTATTAAACTCAGTGGTGGCTCGTCGGGGGAGGCGGGGAGGCACGCCTTTCACAGTGTAAAACATAACGTGAAGCGCTGCCCTTTCTACGCGAAGTGCCGAATCTGCGAGGTAATTACAAACTGCTAGGTGATAGAGAAGGGTAGGGGGAGGCCGGGGGAGAGCTGAGCTCTTGTGCCTCCATTGGTAAAAAAAAAATTTTTTAGCCAATCACCATCGAGTGTTCACTTTCAGTGCTGAGGAGTGTTGAGAAAAGAAACATTGTAAGGGAGGCTAGCCTCCCTTCTGATATCAACCAAGCATCACAGAGACATAAATTACGTGATATTTGTTTGAACGTCTGCCGCTGCGCTGATTGTGTACCAAGTACTTATGATGAGTAGCGATGTTGAATATTTGATTGCCAACAGATTTAACAAGCTGTCATTCAAACAGTATATATATACAAATTTAGGGAAAACAGCCTAAGATATAGGCTACAGCAGTCGGCTTAATTAAACAGCGCAACAGGCAGCTCTCTTTTCACACAGACTTTTAAGAAGGGATGGATGTTTGCAAGTGATAGGCCAGGTAAGTGAAATTATATTATCTTGCTGCATGAGTCGTTTCCTTTACGTTTTCTGACTAAAAGCAACCAAAAAGCCATTTTAAAGTAGTTAAGAAGTAGAATAATAATAATAATAATAATAATAATCTGCAGGGATCCCAGACCAATACAATTATGTGCCTCCTCTATTTTAAAACCCACGAGCCGCCACGAGAAACTTCTAATAAAAAACTAAAAACCTAATACGGTCTGAAAAATTAATTATACATGAGTGAATAGTATTTAATTGTAGTAATAATTAATTACTATTTTTTTAATCGAAATAAAGATAATTATTATTAAATTAAGTAAATACCAATTCATTAAATAATCAATAAAATGTATAGATCATTTTACATCAATTAGACGTCCCAGTTGTTACGTCATCCATACAATGACTGACTCATGTTTTTTTAAGTTAATATGGGACAGTGGGCCAGTGAACACGATGCGAGAGACTGAATATCAAATTCACTTGTGAAAAAATGGATTAAATGTCAAGCTGCTAGTGGTTGGCCAAATTAGCAATGAAACCATGTGGCATTTACAATAAAGGAATAATACATTTTATAATTTTTTTTAAGTATTATAAATATAATAGAATACAATAGCACGAAATCCTTATTGTAGGGGTTAGAAATATTAGTTTTCTTACTATTCATTTAATATTAATATGAAACATTTTATTATATTAAAACCTTAATAAAAGAGCAAGATTATTAATACTAATCGATTTTTAACAATAAGCTAATGTAACAAGTTGACCCTGGAGCACAAAGCAGTCTAAGTCGCTCTGGGGTATATTTGTAGCAATTAGCCAACAATATTTTATGGGTCAAAATTATAGATTTTTATGTTATGCCAAAAATCATTAGGATATAGTAAAGATCATGTTCAATGAAGATATTTTGTACATTTTCTACCGTAAATATATCAAAACTAATTTTTGATTAGTAATATGCATTGAGATGCAGATTGATGCATGACTATGACTGGTTTTGTGGTCCAGGGTAACAATTAATTTAACATTTAACAACAACAAAACAATTATACATAAATTATAACAAAAAACACAACAGAAAAAATCTTAATGGTCCTTATTTTCTTGAAGCATTTTCTAGTATTTTAATATAATTTATTGTTATTATTCTTATTTTTGTGTGATGCTGTATCCACATCAATATGAGCCAGCATAACTTACATTTTGAAAACTACCATATGCATTTAAGATACATAAAACGCCAGCTATGAAACTTGCCTGAGAAAGACAAAGCAAAGATGCCACGCTTTTCAATCCAAAAATGCTTAAATGTGGTGAAAACAAATCTCACAGAATTCTCCTTTGATGCATATACAGTATGCCCAGTGTTTGTGGACACAATAAATATAGTAATGAGAGTATGAAAAGTGTTTTATGAGAGTTTATTTTGTAAAAGTGCCCATAGAACCAGCCTGATATCATGAAGTGGAGAGCGAGCTCCTCTTGTGTCCTGAACAAAAGCTCTATTGTGGCAAATACAGCAAAAAAAGGGAAAGCAAAAGAGCGAGGGCAGAGCAGGCTGGCACAGTAGTGTGCGAGTACACAGCTCACCTGTTGTGTGACTTTGAAGGGTTCAGCTCTTGGCATACCAGAAGTGTTACACAAATCCGGCTCGACCAGTTTTACTGAGTTAAGCCCCATAAAGCTGCACTGTTAGATCTGACTATATCTCATCTAGTAACGAGGCTCATCAGATAAGAGTCTGAACCTCAGCACCTGAATGAACCCATGATATTCAGCATAATCTCGCAGCTCAAGATGCATTTCAGACACGCAGCTCACCTTTAAGGAATTCTAATAGTAAGAGCAAGTGGTATTGTGAACAATTAAAGCTAATCCCTGCAGACTCTGTGGCAGTGAGATCAGAGGTGGAGTGTTTTAGTGACTAACCGCGAGCAGAATGTGACGATCTCAACCCACCTTTGATGTGCCCTTGTTGGAGAAGTAGAGTCCTGATCTTCTTAACACAAAGTAGAACTTCTTCCACGACTTCCTGCCATGCTCTTTGGCGTGAAGGAACCCGTGAATCTCAGGACAAGAGCTGGAGCTGAGAAAGGTCTGCAGGAGAAACATCAGATACGACACACTCAAACTTACAAACAAAAAATAAACCTAAACAAAAATATTCTCAATCAATTACAGTGAGAACTACAATGGGAACTATCAATAATAACAACAACAACAATAATAATAATAATTAATAATGTAGTACCTTAATTATGCATTTAATATATTTTTTAATACAAACTTGAATTGGCTACGATCAGGGTTATTACAGTTAATAAATGTAAAACATTTTAAAAAAATGTGGTTACTAGAAAAAAAAAACACTTTAACTGAAATAAAATACTTAAAAACAAACATTATATTTCGCAAGTGGCCAAGGCAAACATTCTCATTCGCAGTCATTGTATGTAAGAAATAACTAAAACTGAAATAAATATAAATAAACACTGTATAGACATTAAAAAAAAAGACTAATAATAATGACAAAAAACCAAACAACAAAAAATGACTTAAATTAAACTAATAAAAACTAAATCAAAATAAGAATAAAAGTGATACTAAAGCACAATTAGAAATGATAGTATATAATAGGATTATTTTATAAAAAATAAAATACGATAACAAATTATGTAAAAAAATTAGATACAATTACAATAAGTAAAATTTATAAGGTTACGGAGTGGTTGTATATTAAATATAGAATAAACGTACAAAATTAAATAAAATAAATAATATAAAAAGAACAAATAGCCACAAACGAAAAAAGAAAAAAAAGTTTAGTTTTTTTTTTAGAGAGAAATATAACCTACCCTGATTATATGACACATATGCTTGTGAACGTTTTAACAAAACGTTTATTTCTTGTTTACAGTATACGTGTGATGCTATATCCACATTGTGTATGTGCCTGTATAATGTCCAAAAGAACTAACTAGCAGAAGAAACAATGACTCTGTACGCCTTTAATAATAATAACAGCATGAGATGAAGATGCTCACCTGTATAAGTTGTGAGTGGTTCATGATTCCATTGGTTTCACTGGATATAGACACCATGTGCTCTGGGAAAAAGTCCTGCAATGACCCACATACTGTATAAATACAATCTCCAACATTTTGAGGAAAATTTCATATCATTTTTATTGTTTACTGTCTATTTCTGTAACAGAGACGTGCGATTTCACCTATTTCAATGAAATCTGTCAGGTATTAGGAGCATTTTACAGATACTATAAAAGAAACCACTTAAAGCACCTTTGTTAAATCTGGTATTAGGATCCGTGACCTTTAAAATCACAGGAGTTAGTGATCTGTACTTGATTATTTAGGCATTACCTTGAATTCTTAACCAGTACAATTAAAGAGCCCTATTATGTGTCTCTGTTTCAATCATTAATGACCTTGAATAGGTAACCCTGGATGTTTGGCTAAACCTCAGCAAATCAATTATACATTAGCAGGGCTGCAAGTGTCCCGATACACACACGCACACACTTACAAGAGGCTTCTTGAAGAACTCGTATTTGGCATAATTCTTCCTGAAGTACAGACAACAGTGTGAGTCCATTCCCCAGCCTGACTGAACCTCCATAACCGACTCATGGTCTTCTATGGTTCGCTCTGGAAATCACAAACAAGAGTTTGTTTAGTACATGCTTATGAATTTATGAACCATGCATGTGCACTAAAGCACAATATGTGCATTAGAGAACATAAAGTAAAATGTGTAACCCATTTACTAACATAATGCAATTAAAAGTGGATATTTAACAAGAAAAAAAAATGTAGGCTGGGACTTTGTAACTTGAAAAGTGAATTATTAGATTTTGATAAAAGCTTATGAAGACAAAAACAGGATGCATTGAATTGATCAAAAGTAACAGTAAATACATTTATAATGTAACAAAAGTCTATTCATTGACCTTCTATTTCAAATCAATGACGTATTTGACCTTTCTATTCATCAAAGAATCCTGAAAAAGAGTTTCCACAAAAAATTAAGCGGCACAATGTTTTCGACATGATATAAGAAATCAGCTTATGATCTAGAATGATTTCTGAAGGATCATGTGACACTGAAGACTTGAATTACAGGAATAAATTACATTTTAAACATATTACCTGAAATCCCTTTATAGCAGTTACAGGTGGGGTTGAGCGGATTTTATAGATTTAAACATGGCTATCCCATCAGAATCTAGAGTCCGAACATTTTTTTTATTATAATATGAGATTTTACTGCCCCTTCGTGTTTCCAGCCTAAGTTGTCCATCCACTGACCAACGTGGGCTGACAGATTAATATTAACACTTGTTCAAAAATATGCCTCTGATAATGAGAAACCTTCAATAGTAATGAGGAGTGATGAGTGGGGAGGAACTCGTTATTACCTTGATCATAAAGATTATCAGCTCCGGACACAAAAATGCATTGTTTAATGACTGAATGGAAAGCAGCTGTTTAGAAGCAGCATATGGAAGAGTGAGAGACTGTTATAATCATACTAATTAATTCCCATAGCCGTTACTGCAGTGAACGAGACGCTCTCCTGAATAATGCTGTTGCATTGTTTGACCAAATTTAGCTATACGTTCATCCATGCTGTTATCTTAATTCTTGGTTTATCCTGGAGCTGGCGAAAAAAAATACCTCTAAATTTTAAGCCTTTGCTGACATCAATATTACGGAGCCCGCAATGACATGCAAGGAAAAAATACATAAATCGTGCGCAAGATTTCTAATTCGTTTCTCTCGACGTTCTTAAAACATACACACGATACATTGTTCCATCGATTCTATAAATGTGCGCCGATTTCTAATTGTTCCCTCAATTATAATTGTGTGCAACGATTTAGCAAAGAAGGGAACGAACCGTAGGAAAATCATGAGACAAGTAAAATCTGAGGGTGGGAACGGAAATAGTAAACCGTGTGCACAAATTTATAAATTAGGAAGCGAAATAGTAAACGTGCGCACAATTATAAATAGAGGAATGAAATAGAAAAGCGTGAGTGCACAATTATTAAATCGAGGAATGAAATAGTAAAGCGTGCGCACCAAATTATAATCGAAGGGAAACAAAATAGGTTAAACTGGGCGTTGTACAATTGATAAAATCGAGGGAACGAAATAGAAACCGGTGCGCACAATTTATAAATCGAGGGGGACGAAATTAGTAAAAATCGTGCGCACGAATTAGTAAATCGAGGGAATGAAATAGTAATCGTGCGCACAATTTATAAATCGAGGGAATGAAATAGTAAATCGTGCGCACAATTTATAAATCGAGGGAACGAAATAGTAAATCGTGCGCACAATTTATAAATCGAGGGAACGAAAAAGTAAATCGTGCACAATTTATAAATCGAGGGAAAGAAATAGAAAGAGTACGCACAATTTAAAATCGAGGGAACGGAAGACGTAAATCGGGCGCAGAGAATTTAAAATCGGGGGAACGGAAGAGTAAATCGTTGCGCACAATTATAAATCGAGGGAACAAACTAGAAACTGTGCAGCACCATTATAAATCGAGGGACCGAAATAGTAAACCTGTGAGCAACAAGTTATTAAATCGAGGGAACGAAATAGTAAATCGTGCGCACAATTTATAAATCGAGGGAACGAAATAGTAAATCGGTGCGCACAATTTATAATGAGGGCCGGAACGGAATAGTAAATTGTGCGCACATTGAGAAATCGAGGGAGAAGGAATCGTACATCGTGCGCACAATATAATAGCGAGGGGAACGAATAGTAAACGTGGCACAATAAAATCGAGGGAATGAAATTGTAAATCAGTCGCGCACAATTATAAATCCAGGAACGGCTGTAAATAGTCAAACGTGGCACAATTTATAAATCAAGGAAACAAAATAGTAAATTGTGCTCACGATTTAGCCTACTATTTTTTTCCGGCATGCCATGTGCGGGGCTCTGTACAATATATCTCAATATTTACGTATTTAATGATATTTAGAGTGTAAAGGCTTAAAAGACAATCATTTTGAGTAATTTTAGTCGAACAACAAATTAAGCAATAAAAAGTATTTTAGTAGATTTATAATAACAAACAAGAACAAATTAAAATATATATATAAAAAATAATAAAAAATTATTTAAAAAAAACTACCAAATGTGTAGCAATGTGTGCAATAGACAGATGTGTAATTAACAGTTAAATTTCTCTCTGATCAAATTTCAGCACTGTGTGGCAGAATTTTTACTCTGCTAAATATTGCTATTTTTGTTGAAAACTACAGCAAAATGTAGCAATTTTGTTTCCGATACATCATTTTCCGAGCACAATGGAAGTATATAGTCAGAAGTCAGAGATATCAGATCTGATTTAAGTCATTTTAGTCAAACAACAAATTAAGCTGCCATACATTTTTGTGCATAATAAAACTGATTGTACAAGTAATTTAAACTTAAATTATATTACACTAACTTAAAAATGAAATTGAATATCGAAATTTGTTAACTTTTATTTTTTATCAGTTAAAGTAATGGAAAAACATTTGAACATATCAACTTGTTGATAATATCATTGTTTACAGTAAAAGTTTAAACTTGAATGCAATAAAACCTGTTTAGTATGTGCATAAAAAGATGTGCAAGTTATCCTCTCTCAACAAATTCTAGCACCGCATGGCATTATTTTTCCTCTGTAAATTGTTGTTATTACTTTGTTGATCATTAAACAACATCAATTCTATTTATGTATGTATATCAAAGTAGGAATATCCCACATTCAAATTGAACACAGTACTGTACGAGACAGCATCTCTAGGAAAGTTATTATAAAAAGTGCATGAAACCCAATAAAAAGTGCATGAAAATACATGAAAATCACTTCAATATTAAAATTTAAATAACATTTTAAAATCACCAACAGTTCTGAGGTTTCACTTAGTAGTGAATAGCATGTTTCAAGATCCCAGTTTGGCCTGTTCTGCATGGAGGTCCTGCCAAGTGTTCGCACTAGCACTGAAACTCCTGCAGTGAGACAGGTTACCAAGAAGATAAATAATGCAGGTGGTGTCTTTAACCCCGGGACAAGGAACACTGTGCTAGAATGTGAGCAGATGGAAACCGGCTCTGGAAACCTGCGTGCAAAGGCTGTGTTTAAATAATGCATCAGAATCAGTTCTGATCTAGCTGGAACTAAGAGACTAATTGACTCATGAATTAATCATTCAGACCGGCTTTGTGAACTGTATCAACTGATTCATTGAAAAGACTGAACTCAAAAGAACAAGTAATCTATGAATCAGACATCACTACTGTGCTCATGAACTCTTATCAGTACATCGAGGAAAGTTAGGGCGGATCAGTGTGTGGATGGATGGATGGTAGTGGTCAACCGATATATCGCCAAGGCTGTCAAGACGAAGCGCAGAAGAATAGGGTAGCCAAAGAAAGCACAGAGAGTATCGCAAGGACTGATATCGGCCGCTATTTGGCCATTGTCAAATATCGGTATAGGACGATAGTGTTTTCGTGTTCGGGGCAAGAAGCGAAACGTTCGAAGGCCATCGGGACTTTTAGTTTTGATGGCGCTGAAGAGCGGCAGCGCCCTGCGAACACAGGCTCACATTTATCCCGATACTAGAGTGTCGACCGCTGTCGTCGTTGAACCGTGCTGTCCAGTACGGACGTAGAAGTCTGGGGGAGATCATAATCTGAAATAGAACTGTGGAGGAACAATGAGGACAAAGATTAAAATGTTAGACGCGCAAAAAAGTATTGAAGAACGATTGCTTTTATATTATTAGGAATAGAAAGGCAAACATTATAATACTTTCTCGTTGACCAGCATTCAGCAAATAAGCATTTATATAATTTAAACAAATCTTAGAATGACTAAAGAACATTTAATCTCACAAACCTTGCAGACTTAGTCGAATCCAGCTGTGAGATCTTGTGAAGTGTGCATGTGGCCTGCATGATCGCGTGTTCTCTGCGTGACGGTCCGTGCATATTGAATGCTTTTAAAAATTAAATTCCCGATTTCAATTATGCTGCACTTGCCACTGTCATATTCATATAATTTTCACTGTGTGCTGTATGTAAAATGAGTGTTACCTTGGCTTTATTTGAAAAAATATGATTCCTAATGCACACGACACAAACTTCCCACCCCCCCCCCCACCCGAATAATGGTGTCTTTGGTTACGTACTTCTTTTTTTTAATTATATTTTTTATTAAATATTTATTTATTTGTGGAAAATTATTTGTCATCTAAAGTATAAGTATGTTTATTTTATACATTTATTTTTTAATCCATTGTCAACTGATTTCAAATTTCTTAAATATTAAATAAATAAATAAAATTATATCGGCTTTACATCGGCCACCCTGCTTTCCAAGATATCGGCATCTGCTGTCAAAAAACCAATATCGGTGACCACTAATGGATGGATGGCAATGGATGGATGGAAGAATGAGATAGATAACTGACCGTAGTAGAAGCTGAAAGAGTAACACATATGGATGTGATGAACTTCGTCTCTAAGCATAAGAATGGTGCATCATTCAGTGTAAAAAATTATATATGTTTTGTGCTACTTGTATGTTTGCCTCGCACTCACTATCGCGACGGATGAGAAGTACCAAAAATATTCCAGTCATCCATTTGTGCATTTTTTTAGTTGCAGTTTCTTGCTGAGACAGCATGTACGAATACACAGAAATGAGATCTGCTCTGCTCAAATACATGCGGCCAGCTGTGGTCAAACGAGATGCAAGTAGATGGTTCTCATAGAGGGGAAGAATGAACAGTGGCATATGTCCTGGACAGCAAGTGTTAGAGGTACACTGTGCGCGCACCTCCACACAACGCGAGAGACAGGAGGACGACGGCAAGTGAAACACACCTCTCCGCAGGTAGGAAAAATAATGAAAACCACGTAGGGAAAGAGGCTTGGCATGAAGAATTCAAAAAGTTGCAAACTAACTTACTGCTTAATAAACTAATAACTAAACTAACTAAAATACACAATTACCATTCAAGATTTTGGGTTAAGATTTCAAAGCTTTTTGAAAAGAGCCATTCTGATTAAAAAGCAGACACAAAAAATACAGTTAAATCAGTACTATGTGAAAAGACTTGACAATTTCAAACTAACGGTTTCTATTGAATATATTGTAAAAATGGAATTGATTTCTGTGAGCAATACGATTTTAGAATCATTACAACAAGTCTTCAGTGTACAAGTGTCCTTCAGCAATATATCTAATATGTGATTTTTATCAATGTTGGAAAAACAGTTGGCTTCGTCATATTTTGTGGAAACTGATGATTAGGATTCTTTGATGAATAAAAAGTTCAAAAAGAACAGCATTTATTTAAAAAAAAATAATAAAAATTTTGTAACATTATAAGACTTTTCTGTCACTTTGATTAATTAATGCGATCCTGCTGAATAAACTATTAATTTCTTTAAAATAAAAACTGACCCAAACTTTTGAACTGTAAGATAGAAAGAAAGACAGACAGTATAAGATAGATATATAGTAGATAGATAGATAGATAGATAGATATAATCAGACTGAAGATAGATAGATAGAGAGATAGATAGATAGAAGATAGATAGATAGAAGATAGATAGATAGAAGATCTTAGAATTTGAATGCTAAAATTTTGCGAATGCCACCCATCCTTATTTATTTTATTTTTTTAATTGCATTTGTAAGCCAATTTGTGTAAAACAGGTTAAGTTTTAGCACGAAATAGATGTTTAAAAATGCTGATATTACTTAAGGTTCATTCATCATACCGAAAACAGAAGGTCAAATCAAGCGCACTGCATTGTGGGACACATTACCCCATATAAGCTCTGTTGTATACTGAACATTTTAGCATATATAGGTCTGTAGGTAAAAAAAATCACATATGCACAGTATACGCACTACATACTGCAGCAATAGTAAGTGCAGAAAGCTACTATGCTATTTCGAGCACAACCACATTTTTACATGCACGTTTATTTGTCACACTGCCATTTTATCAGATACAGTGACACTCCTTTATCGTCCCACGAGAGCTAAATTTCACTTCATGTCCTATATACAGTACAGTATGCAACAACCCGTTCATTCAAAGTGCAGACAGCCTGTGTTGCAGAAGAAGTCATGAATGTTCCCTTTCATCGGTGCTTTAGTTCCCTGCTACACCTCATATGCAGAAACCCTGCAGGCTGGAGAACTCAATATCATCTCCGAAACCTTGTTTTAAGGCTGTTAGAGTTTCATTTATCAGCTTGAAATCGCTCTCAAATGATCCCACAGAGAAGCAGAGCAGCCCTCCAACAGATCGCATCGATTTCACACACACACACACACACACAAAAAAAAAACACATAAATTGCGTTTCAGAGCAACTTACCCCTGTGCTGGATGGCAGGCAGGGCTGTGATTTAGGACAAGCTCGGCAGCTTATGTAGGCCTGAGTGCACAGCATTTCTCAAGAGTTGAGTGAACATAAAACATAAACGCAAGTATCTGGCGTAGAGCAGCGAGCTTCCTCTCTCTCGGTCTCTCTGTCTGCAGACAAGCTCAAATGAGGTAATTAGAGAGAGCGGCTCAGTGCAGCCTCCGCTGCTGCATGTCACCATGGTTCTGTCCAATCACCTGCCACCGTTTATCCAGCAGGGGTGAGTCCCGCTCATCTGCCCCCCGTGCGCACACACCGGAGGGGGAGGGAGGCAGAAAAGTCACAAGGTTTGCCCCACCTACCTATTCACACAGTCTTGACAGGCCCCTGCCCTTCACATAAATCCCAGCAAGCAATTAGAAAAGCGCTGGTTAAACGCGAGACCTGACGGGTCAACCCGGGCAGAAGGGAGGAGGGCGAGAGGGAGAGAGAAAGTGAGTGACACTTCTGATATGAGGTGGATTTTCTAATCCTCACCATGTGTGTCAGGAAATCATACTCGTTTGTTGAGTTTAATCGCAATATTACAGGTGTAGTGCAAATAAAATGAAATTCTGTCATTATTTACTCACACCTGTATGCAGTTGAAGAAATTTCTCTGACTTTGCTTTAGTCTTATTTTAATATTATTTATATGCATTATAGTATTTTGTAATATTCTGAATTAGCTTTAATGTATATTAAATTATTTATTTTCAGTATATTTTAATTTTTGTTTAAGTCTTAGTAATTTATGTGCTATGTGCTTTTGTCAGGCTTATTGTTGTTTTTAGATTTTTCTATTTAGCTTTAATGAATTTTTTAGTAGTTTTGTGGTACTTTTGTCATTTATTAGATTTGTTTATCTTTCTAGATGCTTAAATTGATTTTTCAGTTTTAATTTTAGTAATTTTAATACTTCAGCTTACACTTGTTTCAGTTTAAGTTCTGTTTAAGTTCTTTTTCATTTAAGTTTCAAATTTTTCCATGTAATAATTCTATTTTATTTGAGCTTTATTTCAATTAAAGAAAACAGTTATTAACAGTTTTACATTTTTAAACAATAATTCTGTTGCTGTTTGCTCTCAAAAAACTATTTAAAACATGATTGAAAAATCAGAAATCATATTTTGGTGGGGTGAAGTGTTTTTTAGTCTTTATTTTTACTAGGCAATAGTATTATTTACTATTCTGAATAGTTAAATGTTCTGTTAAGTTTCATTTAATTTAGTTTTGGAATTTGCTTGGCTTTTATCAGGGTCTAATTGAGTTTTTTCTATTTAGCTTTATTTTTATTTTTACTTGTAGTAATTTTGGTGCAAAATAAAGTCCAATTTATTTTATTTTTTTCCAATTATATTTCAAAGTTAATCTATTTATATTTTTTCTTTATTTCAGTAACCTAAAAAAAAGTGTTTTTAAATTTAGTGGGGGGGTGGGGGGGTTTTGTTTTACTTAACGATAACAACACTGTTGCTGTAGCTCTTAGTTAAGATAAGTTTGGGTTTAAAACAATTATTTAAAAAATGCATGTATCACAACAAAGAGGACTATGAGATTTGACTTTTTATCACGTGATTTCAGAAGATTTGAAATAAAGCGCACAAGCCACATGGACGGCTTTTATTTTATCCTTATGCCACTTTTAAGGTACTTCTTTGTGGAGTTAAAATCAATGCTGCATGGAAAGATCTGCATGACAAAAAATAGCAAACAAGGTTTGGGTATGAGGGCGAATGAATAATGACTGAAGTGTACGTACACTGATCAAATTACACAAATCAGCTTGATGATATCAAAAGGTAGGTAAAAGCTTTACCTCCTAACGAACATTCTGATCATTTTCTTGTCATTGCGTAAACAATAGTCATAATTCATAAAGTCTAATATACACTGTTATCAAAATATGTCCTTAAATGACAAGACAAGCATATCAATTTCTTCAAAGTTGCAGAGTTAAAAGGGTCTGCGGAGCAGGAATGACCCTGTAAGGTATATGGGAAGAGCACTAGATGGGGGTTGAGAGTGTGTGTGAAAGGCAGATTGGTAGGGAGGACACGCCAGTCCTCTTTCAGAGAGGAAAAGGAGGTCAGTGCTCCCCAGCAGGGCCGGGGTTAGCAAGCCTTTCAGCCAATCACAGCCACCCACAGTGACATCATCTCCAAATGAGGTAAACGATCTACTGTTTAATCAGTAAGAGAGACCTACAAGACACAAAAAAGACAGAGGAGGAGGAAAACCCCTCGCTAGGACCGGCTCTATAAATCTCCCTGACAAGCATTTACCAGACCTAACCTGCTAAAGACACAAGGTAATAAAACGCGCAGGATTCGTACAGCTCCCTTATCAGAGTAAATACAAACAGTCCTTAAAGGTAAATGAGTAATGGATGGTAAAGTTAAAGAGTGGCCGGTACAATGCACTACAAGGGGAAATGTGATATTTAAATACGCTGGATAAATGTGCTAGAAACTCAGACCCATTAAAAGGAACAGTTCACCCAAAAAATTAACATTT
>JADLZN010003578.1:52500-150947 GCA_018155175.1 Sinocyclocheilus anophthalmus | reverse complement strand
TCATCAGCTGAGAGACAAACTGGAGGATTTCTGCAAAGAGCAGCTCAAGAAGATCTCAGACAGAGGTAAAGTTCTGGAGATTCATCTGCTCTCAGAAACCAGTCTATCATTATCTCATATCATGGAGAACATCATATTTGGAATGTTTTAGGAATGGATGCAGGATCATGAGAAGCACACTGTTCATGTCTGTTAATTTCCACAGTCGCATTCACCAACATTGTTCTCTGGACCAGGAACGACTTCCTACGATGTAAGTCAGTAAGAAAACAAGCAGAAAAACTCTGAGTGTGTTCATGTTCTTCCTTTAGAAGGTGAAAGAAGAGTTTTATAACTGATTAATTAAATGATGATTTGCACAGGATATCTGTTCATCTGTACTGAGACACTGATGATATACTGAACGTGAAGAGTTGAGCTACATGAAAAGATCAAACAGATTCATAATTCCTGATTCTGATGTGTTTTATCTCCATCAGATTCCTGTCAGCTCTCTCTGGATCTGAACACAGTGAATAAACTCCTCCGTATGTCTGAGAGCAACAGAGTGATTACATACACTGAACAGACCAGCGTTATCCTGATCATCCAGACAGATTTGAAGAGTGGTCACAGGTGTTGTGTAGAGAGAGTGTGAGTGGACGCTGTTACTGGGAGCTGCAGTGGAGTGGAGATAAAGGTGTGTCAATATCAGTGTCATATAAGAGCATCAGCAGGAAGGGACAGCGTAATGAATGTTTGTTTGGATCTAATGATCAGTCCTGGAGTTTGTGGTGCTCTTCCTCCAGTTACTCATTCAGACACAATAACATACAGACTGATCTCTCTGTGGAGTCCATCAGCAGCAGAATAGGAGTGTTTGTGGATCACAGTGCAGGAACTCTGTCCTTATACAGCGTCTCTGACACAATGACCCTCATTCACAGAGTCCAGACCACATTCACTCAGCCCCTCTATCCTGGGTTTTGGGTTTATAGAGGATCATCAGTGAATCTGTGTTGATGAATCAGAATAGATTGATGAGAGATTCTACCCATAATGCTCTCAACTGCATGATTAATCATTAACAGTGAGATGTTATAGAGTCTCTTCATGACATTGATACTGCAGCTGAACTTCTGTCAGTGAAATAAGATGTCAGAATAAATGTAATAAATCCTAATATAGACCAGTAAGATCAGTGTGTGTGAGTCCTGCTGAGGAGGACCATGTGTTTCTGTGCTTTTTCTCAAACCTACATTTTTTAAATGGGTCATATGATGCGATTTTAAATTTGTCCTTTCTCTTTGTAGTGTTACAAGCTCTAGGTGCATAAAGAGATCTGTAAAGTTGCAAAGACTAAATCTCAAATCCAAAGAGATATTCTTTATAAAAGTTAAAAGTCAGCCACGCCTACCTAAAACGGCTAATTCTAACAAGCCACCACGTCTACGTTACAATGTGGGAAGATTTGCATAACGCCGCCCAAATGTTCACGCAAAGAAAGAAGGCATAACTTTTATTCTCTCTGTAGTATTGTTGACGCTGCAGACATGTCGTGAAGACGCTGTGTGCTTCATTGTGAAAGCGAAACTACTTTGGTTGGCCTTCCAAAAGAGGACGCTATCGCTTCGTCATGCCTAGAGCTGATCAATGCTGGTCGCTGAGGAAATACATCAAATTCGCGCAGTGGATCGCCGGATCGGCTTTCACCAGGGACGAAGCGGAGTCCAAAGTGGTTGCCGCAAGCTCCTCAGGACGCTCCCTTCGTAGGAAATCCGCCGGGTGGCCGCAAACGTTCGCAAGACCGCCGCCCTCTGCTCACTCTAGCCCTCCGGCCGTTCATCACTCTAGCCCCCAGCCTCTGCTCACTCTAGCCCCGTCCTCTGCTCACTCTAGCCCTCCGGCTTCTGCTCACTCTAGCCCTCCGGCCATTCCTAACTTTATCCCGCGGCCTCTGCTCACTCAAGGCCGCCGCCGCTCACTCAAGGCCGCCGACCTCCGCTCACTCTAGCCCCTGGCCTTGCCACTTAGCCCTCCGGCTTCTGCTCACCTAGACCCTCGGCCGTTCCCTCACTCAAGCCCGCCGCCTCTGGTCGCTCTAGCTCTCCGGCCGTTCCTCACTTTAGCTCGCCGCCTCTGCTCACGCTAGCCCTCTGGCCTCTGTTCACTCTAGCCCTCCGGGCGTTCCTCACTCTACCCCCCGGCCTCTGCTCACTCTAGCCCCCAGATTTCTGCTTTCATCTCTGATGCGTCTCCGGCCTCATTTCCTTCACTGTTTAGCCCGCTGCCTCTGCTCACTCTAGCCCGCCGGCCATTCCTCTAGCCCCCAGGCCTCTGCCTCCTATAGCTCCCTGGCCTCTGCTCACTCGAGCCCGTCCGCCTTCTTGTCTCACTCTAGCTCTCCGGAAGTTCCTCACTTTAGCTCGCAGCCGTATGCTCACGCTGCCCTCTTGGCCTCATGTTCACTTTAGCCCTCGGCCCGTCATCACTCTAACCATCTAGCCTCCCGCTCAAACTCTAGCTCTCGGCCGTGCCTCCTTTTAGCTTGCCGTCCCCCCTTTTCTGCTCACGATCTAGCCTCCGGGCTCGCTCACTCTAGCCATCCAGCCGTTCTCACTTAGCCCTCCGGCCTACTGCTCCACTCTAGCCCTCCAGCCGTTTCTCACTCGAGCCCTCCAGCCGTTCCTCACTCAAGCCCCCGGCCTCCGCTCACTCAAGCCCGCCGGCCGTTCCTCACTTTAGCCCGCCGCCTCTGCTCACGCTAGCCCTCTGGCCTCTGCTCACTCTAGACATACGGGCGTTCACTCACTCTACCCCGGACCTGCTCACCTCTAGCCCTCGGCCTCTGCTCACACTAGCCCTAAGGCCGTTGCTCACTTCTAGCCCTCCAGTTCCGTCCTATCACCCAGCGCCCCGGCCTCCGCTCACTCTTAGCCCTCCGGAAGTTCGCACGTCAAGCACGCCGCCTCCGCTCACTCTAGCCCTCCGGCTAGTGTTTTGTCTCGTCGCTCCGGCCGGACACAGCATCCCAATATGGTGAGGGGCGTAACATTTCCGTCACACGCTTGAGGTATTCGGCCAATCACAACGCACTGGATAGCTGGCAAATCAGAGAACACCTCGCTTTTCAGAACGATGAGCTTTGTAAAAATCTACGCGTTTTTTTTTTTCTTTTTCAGTAAAGGTGGGCATAGAGGAGAGAAACAATAAAATGTATCAGTATGTGGAAAATAATGTGTTTTTTAAACTTAAAACCGCATAAACACATTTCATTACACCAAATAACGTTGTAGCAGCATCATATGACCCCTTTAATTAAAATCAGCCAATTAGTTAATCATATTAATAATAATGATGATTAACAACTGATATTTTCATTATTAATAAATTATTTGTATGATATTTTTTCAATGTTATTTCTGTTCTCTGATATAAATAAAGCTTCTACCCACTTGATGAACAAAGGTGATGGGTTTTATCTCCAGAAGACAAATCAAGCAGCTCGTTATAGCTTCTTCTCTCATCCTAAAATCAGACGAGTCACAAAAGCAATCATATGTTGTCCTGTGTAACCATAAAATCAGACTACTGCTTAAAACATGAGATTCAAGATAAAATTTAAAAAAAGGGGGGGGGGAGTCAGCTGGTTATCTAATTCCAATCTGATACAAAAGTGAACAGAAATGGCAGTAAAGTCAAGCACTAAAAAGTGACACGTTCTTCAGAAATAAGGGCATGTCACACAATCTATCCATGTTGCCATCTGCCTATAATTTCTACTTAGTGTCAGACAAATTTGCACCAAAATACTAAATGAATGTCATAAAATAATAAATGTTAATAAACTATTATCAAAGTAATACCACACCTGTTATACTCCAGCTGTGATCTGTACCGCAGAGAGAAAATAGTTCTTCACCAACGGGCTGATCTCTTTCAGGAAGGACATTGTTGTTTAACAGTGTTAGGATCTTGAATTGTGAGTATTTTCTATGTTGTCTATAATTCACTCTGTTTGATAGTCAACTTTCCTCCTTCATCTGATGGCTTCTATCCCTGGACCAATTGAATTCAAAATCTTCAGTTATTCCTTATGCATTTAGTTATTAAACCTGAATCTTTGGTCCTGTATGGAAATTTTGCTTGTAAGACCAAAGTCCCAAGAGTGGGTCGTGCTCCTTTAGACATTAACAAAGATATTTTGGGATAAATAGATGACTATTCCCTGCTCAACTTCTCACCACAGGAGAGGAATGAAAATCATCTACAGAATTAACATCGCCTTTAGAATAATGTCTAAAATAGCATCTCGGGTGAAATTCTGGACATAGAATGAGTCTAATAGTAAGTCAGGTAAGTAAGTAATACAACATATGGACAAAAGTAAAGGAACACCTGACTGTAACACCAACAAGGACTTTAAAGCAGCACTATGTAACTTTTGGTGCTCTAGCGGTTAATAAACAGAATTGCACACATCCCGCGGAAGAACATTCCAACCGGAGCTACTTCTCTAAGTTTATGTCTATGGCGATTCACGCAGGTATGTGTTACTCCGCACTCCGACCAGGCTACAATAGTCCAAATATAAGTACTTATTATAAGTGTACCGTAGTGATTCGGAATAAGACAAAAACGCGGTTTGGAAGATGAATTCATGATGTAATCGCATTATATACATTTTGCAAATTGTGAATACAGAAAAAGTTACATAGTGCTGCTTTAATGACATCGAATTCTAAACACACAGACATTAATAACGCTGCCGGTGTGATATAGTGCAGGTGTCTCCGGGGAAGCTGTGACTCCTGATGTGATCCTTCTGGTGAACAGTTTCTCTCCGCTGTTAGTCCTCCAGTGTTCAGTGAGGTATCTTTTACACGCGAAGCTCTTTCCACGCTGACAGCATGTCTTTGCACAATGAGGCTTCTTGGGTTTCTTTACCTGTGAGCAGGTTTTTTCTCCACTTATGAAATTATGTTTGTCCTTCACTTCATCCTGATCTTCACTCTCCTCTTTCACCACCAATGTGTCCTTATAATTTCAATTTGCAAACATCATGACTTTTGTACATTTTTACCCTGATTTAGACACAAAAATGTCGTTCAGTGTAGTTCATATACCAAAAACTCTTGTCAGGCATATTTAGAGCAATAATTATCTTCTAATTAAGGATCACAGCAGACCCTGAATACTAATGAATTATCATTTTAAATCTTTACGAGTCTTTGCCACGATACCTCAAACCACTGTTTTACTCATTTGTCAGCAAGACGTTTTTAATCATTTAAAATATGATCAAATTTAGTATAATTTGTTCCTTGATATATTTTAGAATAAGTGTTTTGTTTTAGCAAATATATCTGTTATGCTGAATGACCATGGAACTTTATTTTACCCATATGTTGATATTTTATTTTCATAAAAGTTATTTAAAACATAAAAGTAGACACTTGCATTTAATACGCTTTGTGTGTATAAAATCACATTTGTCAATTGAATTAGATGTGAACACCAAATTATAGGACATCTTGTCTTTAAACTGTTAACACAAATATTGTTTCCAGAACAGATATCTAGACAGTCTTAAAACAAGATACATTTAATTAAGAAACAAAAATTAATGGTAAGAGGTGATGGTCTGGGGTGGGGGATGAGTCTAGTTTTATTAAAATAATAATAATTAAACGGGTTTAAACTTAAAACAATAAAAAATATCTGTCAATGGGGTCAGAATATTAAAATTAATTCAAAGACAAAACAAGTTCATCTGACCCCTCACCCATCAGCAGATATTGTTCTTGTTTTAGGCAAAATCATTTTTCTGTTCCATTATTTATCTTGTATTTTTATAATAACCATATCAACAGTCAAGCTGTTATAGTAAATATAAATGCTTTTATTAGTTGTATTAGTAGTAAACTCAATTTTCAAGTTTTAATTAATATTAATAAACTAATCTGAAAACGAGGTTCCATCAACAAAAGTCATGTTTATGTGTTAGATCAAATATAATTAATTTTTCATAGGAAAGCCAGGTGAAACTTTACTGTACTCTGATAAACTTGTTATAGATGCATCTATCTGCTCTAAGATCTGAAGAGTTATGCAGCTAAATATAATTTCTAGAACTAGTGAACTGTTACAGCTATAATATCTGTTTCAAGATCAGATAAATTATAAATAATAAATGCACTGAAGTCTGTTTATGGGACACAATGTGTGACCAGAGTAATTTAACAACAATGTATTTTTTAACTAAATGCTGCTACACTTAAATGCGTTTGAGCAGAGGTCAGCACGTTTAGCTCATGAACTTCTGAACTACAAACCCACTAAATGCTGCATGAATATGATAATTCATCCACAAAATGAGGCAGATCACACTTGACACATTTTGCTCCTTTTTTATTTGTTAGTTTCATCATGTACAGCTTGCACACGACACACTTGCAGCCTTGGTTATGAGACCGCTAAATTATGTAATGTACTCTATTCAATCATAAACACACGGGCTGGACTGATTTTTGCAGCCCAAGTAGACCGTATGAACACCAGTGCGCCTGTAATAACCTTATTTCAGTGAAGACAGATTCTCACTCGCGCTGAAAGAGTCGATTCGAGGAATAGAAATCATTCGTTCTATTTTTAAAAACACCAGCTGTGCCGTTATTAATGATACACGCAAGAACCAACGACAGCTGACGTCACTGATGCCAAACACGCCATATTCTGAAGGACAGAGGTTAGCCGAGAGATTTGAGACTTACAGCAGAGAAATAATGACTATATTTCTGTTCTTAACACTGAACTAGCTTTACGCTGTTTCTGTGGCTCTCGCTTCAGCTTCACAGCTCCAGGTCCTGTTATAATAACACAGTCTGGACATCTTCGCTTGTGTTCAACAGAAGAAAGTCTAAACGTTTGGAAGAAAGGTCCCAGGTTTTTTTTTGGGAAGTCACTATTAAAGCTTCCAACATTTTTTTTTTCATGCGTCACCTTACAACAAACATGACTACGTAAATGAAACTGTTGAAGGAGTAGTTCATCCAAAAAATGCTCTCACCCTCAGGTCATCCAAGATCAGGATGAGTTTGTGTCTTCATCAGGTTTGTAGAAATGCAGCATCTCCGCGCGGGGATCAGTGGTCACCAATGGATTCTTTGCAGTGAATGGGTGCCGTCAGATTAAGAGTTCAAACAGTGGATAAAACACATCACAATAATCCACAAGTAATCCACAAGTAATCCACAGCACTCCAGTCCATCAGTTAACATCTGGAGAAGACAAAAGCTGAAACTAATCCAAACAAGTCCTTTTGATGAGAGACAACAGGAGATGCACTTTTTCACTGGAGGAAGCGTTATTATGGATTATGGACTCTATGTATTTTAGTTATAAAAGTCTTAATGCTGGATGTGTCTCAGCTTTTGTCTTCTCCAGGTGTTTGTATCGAGGGACTGCGAGTTACTGTGGATTATTGTGAGTTTTTATCGCTGTTTGTACTCCATTCTGACGGCACAGTTCACTGCAGAGCATTCCGCATTGCTGAGGGACACTGAGCAGTGCTACATTGATACCACATCCTGATTGAAGAAGAACAAACCTCATCCTGATCGGGGATTTCCATTTTTAAGAACCCTCATATAGGATATTTTTAATGATGATATTAATGTTTTAAAGGGGTCATATGATGCGATTTCAATTGTTCCTTTCTCTTTGGAGTGTAACAAGCTCCTTTGGTGCAAAATAAAAGAATAAAGAAGATCTGTTAAAGTGTGCAAGACTAAAGTCTCCAATCAAGAGATATTTCTGTTACAAAAGGTATTAAGAAGTCGCTACGCCTCCCATAAAACGGCTCGATTCTAAACGCCCCACATATATAGGTCACTATGTGGAGATGGAGTTGCATAAGCCGCCCCCCCAAAATGTTACACGCAAAGAAAGAAGGCTACCTTTTATTCTCGCGTGTTATTGTTGCTGCCCGCCGCCATGTTCCGGAAGAAGCTGGTGTTTCGTTTGAAAGCGAAAAAACTACTTTGTTGGTCTCCAAAAATAAGAGTGGAACTACTGCGCAGACCAACAATCGGGGTTTAAGTTGTATTTACATACACTTTTCCAGTAAACTTCAAAAAAAAAACCCACACTAAATTAAGATTCAGATGTGTGCAGCACATTTTTATGGAGGACCCGCGCCCCCTGTCCTCTGATCCTGGGTCGCCAGAGGAGAGTAGGAATACAAGCCGGCTTTTTTTGTTCTGACTCACAGACTGCAAGTACCTTTTAATTTAAAGGATTTGCCACTGACGATTCAAAACGCGAGTTTTGAGCAGTGTAGAGAAACGCTTGTTGTTCGTCATTTCTCCGATCACAAACGCAGACATGGTTTTATGTTTACACGTTGGTCTTTTAAAAAAAAAAAGACAGTTTAAGTCATTATAATCCGTAATTATGTTCCCACAACAATTGCCTGGTTTATAATGGGTTTTAATGTGTTTTGTCTCGTCGCTCCGGACATCCAGGAACCAGGGGCCTTCACAATATGGTAGGGGCGTAACATTTCGTCACACGCTTGAGGTATAGCTGGCCAATCACAGCACACCTCAATTTTCAGACTGATGAGCTTTTTCAAAATCGACGCGTTTCAGAAAGGCGGGGCATATGTTTTTCCATTTAGAAGGAGAAGAAACAATAATGTACAGTATGTGGAAAATACTGTGTTTTTTTTACTTTAAACCACATAAACACATTTTATTACTCCAAATACACAAAATAATGTTCTTTTTAGCAGCAGCATATGACCCTTTTAAATAACATTGTATAAGCATCCCTTGCAAGAATAGTTCCATTCCTTCGTCAGCTTGGCACAGTGCTTCTTCTTATGAGTCAGAAGCGTGCTCAGTCGTCCGAAGCACTTCCCACACAGCGGGCACTCGTAGGGTTTCTCTCCGGTGTGCAATCGCTCGTGTGCTTTGAGCGGGTCCAAGACGGGTGAATAGCACACCCCCGCAGCGAGGCCACCTTGTACGGGCTTCTCTCCGGTTCTTGTGAATCCTCTGGGTGCCGTTCAGGGTAATGAGTCTGGGTTGAAGGCATTCCCGCAGTCGAAGCAACAAGATTGCGGCTTTTTTCTTCTCCGGTGTGTGGATCTTTGGTGCTCTTGGAAGATTTTTGGTGCCAAAGAAGAGCGGCGTCTCTCCGCACTGCGAGCACACGAAGGGACGCTCGGTGGCGTGCGTTTTCACGTGCTTCTGCAGATGCCGAGCCTCGTGAAGCTCTTCCCGCACTGAGTGCAGTGGTATAACTTCTCTCCCGAGTGCTTCTTCATGTGCCCCACCAGGTTCCCGTGATAAATGAAGCTCTTGCCGACATTGATGGGCAGTGTGGGGTCTTTTCCTTCTCCGGATAGTGGAATGCGTATGTGGATCTTCAGGTTTCCTTTGTGTGTGAAGTGGCGTCCAAACAATGGCTGGCAGTGCGAGGTGAACGGCTTGGAGAGTCCGGTGGGTTGTTTTTTTTCTTATTTTTGTGGATCTTCATGTGATGCAGGAGGCTTCCTTTGTGTGTGAAGCTCTTTCCGCACTGATCACATGCAAACGGCTTCTCTCCGGTGTGGATCCGTATGTGATCGGTGAGGTTGTCTTTGTGGATGTAGCTCTTGCCACACTGCTGGCAAACGTGTGGCCTCAGGCCAGTGTGAACTCTTAGGTGATTCTTAAGGCTCTGCTTGTGAATGAAGCTCTTGTCGCACTGATCGCACGGGAACGGTCTGTCCACGGTGTGAATCCTGTAGTGATCCATCAGGTGCTCTTTACACGCGAAACTCTTCTGGCACTGAAAGCAGGTGAAGGGCAGCTTGCAAACCGTTCCCGAAGCCACTTTCTGCATCAGGTTGGTTTCGTTCTCTGTGCAGCTTTCTCCGGAGTGAATCCTGAAGTGGTCCATCAGGTGCTCTTTGGACTCAAAGCTCTTTTTGCATTCGAGGCAGGTGAAGAAAAAGCCGGCTGTTTTCTGAGCTCTCTTATGAGACAAGCCCTTCCCAGACTCCGAGCAGCTCAAGATCTTCTGTCCGCTGAGGAGACTCTGAGGATCCTCCAGCTGATGACTATCGTCCACACTCTCCTCTTCGCTCTCTTCTTTCACTTGCATCGGGCCTGAAGTAAACATGATAAAAGAATTTAAATCACAGACTGCCGATTGTCAAGGTAATGAAAATAAAATTTGCACCTGTGCATTGACCCGGAAGCGGTACATAAAAGGTTTCTAAAAAATAAATATAGAAACAGAAATGAAACTGAAAACGCTTTAAGACCCTAAAAATACACATCTTTTTTTGCGGATTTTTTACAATTATTTTTAAGAAACGTAACCATTTGAAGGGGTCATGAACTGAAAAACCAAAATTCCCTTAATGTTTTGACATATAAGAGGTCATTGTACTATAAAAACATCCTGTAAATTTCAGAACTCAAAGCTTTCTGGTTAGTCTAAGAACAGCTTATATTGAAGCCAGTCTGCCAAAACGACAGCTTGTGGAATGTAAGACTATATGATGTAATAGTGTGGATAAGCACGGCCTCCTCATAAGAAGATCGACGTCATTGTCTGTTTAGCCCCGCCCACCGATTCTACATCACTGCCTGTTTAGCCCCACCTACCGATTCTACGTCGCTGCCTGTTTAGCCCCGCCCACCGATTCCACCTCACTGCCTGTTTAGCCCCGCCCACGATTCCACATCACTGCCTGTTTAGCCCACCGATTCTACATCACTGCCTCTTTAGCCCAGCACACCGATTCTACATCACTGCCTCTTTAGCCCCGCACACCGATTCTACCTCGGGGCCGGTTTAGCCTCGCCCACCGCTTCTACCTCGGTGCCTGAATTAGCCACGCCCACCATTCTACCCGGTGCCTGATTAGCCCCGGTCCAACGATTTACCGCGGTGCCTGTTTAGAACCGTCCAACGATATACATCGGTGCCTGTTTAGCCCCGGCCATCCGATTCTACATCGGGTGACTGTTAGCCCCCGCCCACCGATTCTACCTCTGGGCCTGTTTGCCCGCCCACCGTTCTAAATCGGTGCCTGTTTAGCCCGTCCACCGATTCTACTCTCGGTGGCCTGTTTAGCCCGTCCACCGATTATACCTCGGTGCCTGTTAGCCCGTCCACGAATTCTCATCGGGTGCCGTTTAGCCCCGTCCACCGATTTAACCTCGGGCTGTTTAGCCCCGTCCACCGATTCTACCTCGGGGATGTTGCCAAGTTCAACCGATTCTACCTCGGTGCCTGTTTAGCCCCGTCCACCGATTCTACCTCGGTGCCTGTTTAGCCCCGCCCACAGATTCTACATAGCTGCCTGTTTAGCCCCAACCACCGATTCTACATCACTGCCTATTTAGCCACGCCCACCGATTCTACATCACTCCCTGTTTAGCCCCGCCCACCGATTCCACCTCACTGCCTGTTTAGCCCCGCCCACATATACTACATCACTGCCTGTTTAGCCCCGCACACAGATTCTACATCACTGCCTGTTTAGCCCCACCCACCGATTCTACCTCGCTGCCTGTTTTAGCCCCACCCACCGGTTCTACATCGCTGTGTGTTTAGCCCCGCCCACCAGTTCTACATCACTGTCTGTTTAGCCCCGTCCACCGATTCTACCTCGGTGCCTGTTTAGCCCCGTCCACCGATTCTACATCAATGCCTGTTTAGCCCCACCCACTGATTATACATTGCTGCCTGTTTAGCCCCGCCCACTGATTCTACATCGCTGCCTGTTTAGCCCCGCCCACCAGTTCTACATCACTGTCTGTTTAGCCCCGTCCACCGATTCTATCTCGGTGCCTGTTTAGCCCCACCTACCGATTCTACGTCGCTGCCTGTTGTTTAGCCCCGCCCACCGATTCCACATCACTGCCTGTTTAGCCCAGCCCACGATTCTACATCATTGCTTGTTTAGCCCCGCCCACCGATTCTACCTCACTGCCTGTTTAGCCCCGCCCACAGATACTACATCACTGCCTGTTTAGCCCCGCCCAACGATTCTACCTCACTGCCTGTTTAGCCCCGCCCACCGATTCTACATCACTGCTGTTTAGCCCCGCCCACCGATTCTAAATCACTGCCTGATTAGCTCCGCCCACCGATTCTAAATCACTGCCTGATTAGCTCCGCCCACCGATTCTAAATCACTGCCTGTTTAGCCCCGCCCACCGATTCCACCTCACTGCCTGTTTAGCCCCGCCCACCGATTCTACCTCACTGCCTGTTTAGCCCCGCCCACCGATTCTACATCGCTGCCTGTTTAGCACCGCACACAGATTCTACACCACTGCCTGTTTAGCCCCACCCACCGATTCTACATCACTAGCTGTTTAGCCCCACCCACCGATTCTACATAACTGCCAGTGAGGTGGCCAGGGTGGGGTGCATTAGCATTTACTACCCCGGTCCAGCCCCCATCATCACATAACCAATTATAAGTAGAGAACAGTACAACATAAAAAACAAAGACCCCTTTAAAATAAAAGTGTGACAAGTTTCATGTCATGTTTAGACGTGGGTATGTATGGAGAACCATTAGGTGTCAAAATTACTTTCTGTAGAATTATCCGTGACGTTATATTAGCATCAAAAAACCTTTGTAAAATATATTCAGCCTTTGCCCCCATCTCTCACACACTTTTGGGCTTAATTTTATTGATGAACATGAATAAGTTGCCGTGAAGTCATGTTAACCGAAAATTTTCCGTCTTTTACATTTTTTTAGCAGTTACGGAAAAATCTGAGACTTTCTTTCATATCAAAAGTAACAACGCACAGCGCTTAGCCCATTGTGATTCATTGGATGGGAGGCACACATAGACTGTGTAAAACATGGACGTAGTGTCCGTGAGGTCACCCGTAGAGTTCCGGAGAGCCTTTTTGAAGCTCAAAGTGGGCGGAGCCGGCCATCGCCATCTTTGCAGCGTGTCACCGCGCTTCACTCCCGGATAATCGAAAATGGGCAAAGAGGCGGGAGCAAGTTTCTGAAACCACGGCCACCTAGCTCGACGGCGGTGACAGCAGCGGCAATCCACCTGCCACTCAAGTGGCCACGCCCTTAATTATGCAGAACTTTAAGGCTTAATATAATTTAAACGGATGAGCTATAAATAATTCACCCGCCTCACAGTCGTCATGAAGGGCAAAATTAGCTATATAGACCAAAACCACTTTTTGAACCAGGCTGTAAACATGTTTTTTTCTGCTGTAAAGTTGGGCGTTTTAACATGAGGGGTCTATGGGACTGACTCTCGTTTGCAGCCCGCCTCTAGCGGCCAGTCGATGCATTACAGTTTCAGTCACTTCCGTTCTGGCTTCACGAGAGAGCGCGAGGCTGCCGCCTGGAGGCACACTAAAGTGCGTGTGTATATATATATAAAATCGCTTACTAACTTTTTCTGTGTAAAGCTATGTACAATTTTACAACATTGTGGCCATGACAATGCAGCTATAAATCCTCAAATGATGGAGAAGCTATGACTTACACAGCGCCACAGCTCAAATTATACAGAATAAATAATGATAGCTGTTTTATACATATATATTCTGCTTTAAAATTCAGATTTCCCCCCAATCTGCAGGTAGTCACCGTCACACCACGAACTCTGCTGATTGAGATGAAGGTTCAGCGCCTCTAACACAAGTAAACAAACTGCACTGCGGCCGCTATATCCCCTCGTTTACCTCCAGACTCCTCTGGTTGCTCGTCTTTCACTCGGCCAGGCTCGGGGATCCTCAGTTCTTCGCTCTCCTCTTTAATGAAGTCCATCTTCGCAGCAGAATGTGAGGAAGACCTCAGATGATGAAGATGGAGCTGTTTGGGCCTGTCTGGAAACGAGTCTTCATCGCGGTCCGGATTACTGCAACATTCGCCGCACTTTGGGTCAGACACGCATATTTAGAGTCACGCTAGCACTAAATCTACGTCCTTGTGAGGTATATTTTTACGTAATATCTCCTGTTTTTGACTATAAGGCGTGCTCTTGAGCGCTGGGCTGACGCTAATGTAAGCTAGCTAGCGCTGCTGCTTCTTCTTCTTGAGTTTTAGCGTTGGTTGGCAAACACGCTTTTCTTGGCGCATTAGCGCCGCCAGCGGACGGGAGGTGAAGCGCCGCCGTGTATATAAAAACTATATATTTTTACATAAAGCCAAATTGATCAAGGCCCAGCCTCTTCTCATTTAGAATAAACATCTAGACAAATTCGAGGATAAACAGAAAGGAAAGAGAAGGCAGGTGAAACATCATCTGCAAAATAAAACCACTTCTCTCCTAAACAGGCGCATGTATAATTATCATACCATTTCACAAAACTGCAGAGCTAACAATCTGTTGAGAAGTATTAATGTAACAGTCCTCCAAAAACAGTTATTATAAAATAATTCCCATCGTTTATAAAGAAGAAATACATGTACGTTCCGTGAACGGTTAACGCATATGAAATTAAAATGGTTAAAACATATTAATTTATTGGTTAAAACACTTGGGTTGACTGTAAAAGTTACAACATCCAAAATAAAGCCAAAGCCAAACCTCCCCAGGGTGGCACTGTCACATATTTGGTATTATACACTGTATTATATCCAATATTTGTCACTGCGATTGTGCTTAAAAAGGTCAAATCAGCCATCTGTGCTGCATCACACTGATCATGATCAGAATGTGTGTGTTTAAAGTCATTTGCAATGTCCTCGTCTGCGTTATACGTAACCTCAACTGGCTAAACCTTTAAAACCAATTTGGTCACGCATTACGTTTATAAGCACCTCTACTCATCACTATTATGGTTCTTAAGAAGTTTGAAGTTCTGAAAGCAGTATTATAGATATACTATAGAACGAATCACATTCCTATTTCCATAGCGAAGCTTCAAGCAGTCATGTGACACTTTGTGATGACCAATGGATGCTCTGCAGTGAATGGGTGCCGTCAGAATGAGAGTCCAAACGCTGATAAAAACATCACAATAATCCACAGCACTCCAGTCCATCAGTTAACACCTGAAGAAGACAAAAGCTGAAACACATCCAGCATTAACACGCTTTTAACTAAAACCCAAGTCTGTAAGCCATAATAAAACTTCCTCCAGTCATCTAGTCTCAATCAACGAGGACCTATTTCCAATTAGCACCCTTTACATTTAGTCATTTAGCAGATTGCTTTTATCCAAAGTGACTTACAAATGAGGACAATAGGTACAATTCAACCAACAAAAGAGCAATGATACATAATTGCTGTGACAAGTCTCAGTTAGTCTAACACAGTACAAGCAGCAAGAGTAGATAGAATAGACAAAGAATAGAGAGTGCTAGCGTTAGAGGGTCTTTTTTTATATAATAAATAAAAAGAAAAGTAGGTCAAATAGAAATAGAATAGGGAGGCTAGTGCGAGATGTACTGTATCTTTAGCCGATTCTTGAAGATGGTTAAGGACTGAGCTGCTGGGATTGATTTGGGTAGGTCTTTCCACCAGGAGGGAACAGTTAATGTGAAAGTCTGTGAAAGTGATTCTGTGCCTCTTTGGGATGAACAATAATGTGTCGTTCACTTGCAGAACACAAGCTTCTAGAGGGTACGTAAGTCTGAAGTACTGAATTTAGGTAAATGCAGGGCTCCAAACCGTGACTAAAGCCCGAGACACACTGCAGGATTTTAGCAATCCTATAAGATCATTGCATGTCACACTGTGCGACATGGATCTAATAAACTTGGCTATGACGTGTGTGTAGCCTGTACGATGATGACACCTACTGACTTGTAGGCTACGACGCATGTTTCTATAGAAGAATAAAACGTCATCAGCATACGCTAGTGGTAAACAAAAAGAGCATGATACATTTTAGCAGTTGTATTTTTTAGTTAAGTGAGCGGCGAAAGAGCTTGAGTTAAGCACTTTATTTTAGCGAGTTGATTCATGTCCACAGTTTTATTGGTTGGACCATTAAAGTGGCTCGCAGCAGCAAACAACAGACGGTGCGACTGATATTCTCTCTCACTGTATGACACAGGACCACCGATCAGGAGCCACGATCACAGAAATCACCACAATTGTTTAATGATGCTAATCTTTCGTCTGGGACAGCCAAACCCAACAGTGTGATTCGGCTTAAACGTTCACATTTGCGAGCTTTAAAATATTCATTTGCACGTGAATTGTTTTGCTGAGGTTGCCACTGATGACTATATAAATGTACGTTAGATATGCACATGGCATGTAATGTCTTTTTTTTCTTATTGTTTTACCCAGCGCTGACGGCACACCTGCTAAACTAGAACTCCATTTTGTTCAGCGTGAGGAGATCGAACGACTGAGACGTGCAAATACGACAAGAACATGAATTAACATCAAGGTTAGGCTATTTTATAATATATCTACCGTACAACTTATGAAATGTCCCTCATGTAAACGCTTAGCGTTTACAGAGCGGCGTGAAACGGGTGAAGCTTGTAAACAATGCCATGTAACAATACATTTACCTCAGAATAACAGTTTGCGTCCATAAGCTCATTAGTCAGCTAAAAAAAATAACTATAAAGAGGTCGTCGTCTACATTTAAGGAGAATGCGAGGAGCTAAAGATAAATTCAGACCTTTATAAATTGACATTGAAATGCTGGACTGTTGCTAACGAAATATAACTACATTTATAGGATGCATGAGAGGAGCCCAAAACTATACTCACTGCCCAGTGATGCGGCATTACCGGTCGTGTATGGCACAGTTCTGTGAAAAACAAATCTTTGTGCCTGTATTAGTTGGAAAAGATTTTAGTTCCCACGTTAAAGGAACCCGTAGTTCCCAGACATCTCAAGATGGATAATGGTGTTTCACACCTGCTAGATCGAGATGCTTTGTTTTATTCTTGGTTGCGTTTTCGCTTTCACACACGGCAGTTTTTAATTTATCTTTTTGAGCAGGAGTCCAGGATTGATTGGTAAAACATTTTTAAAATGCACATACTAGGAAAAAGTGCGCTTTGATTTTGAATGGCGAAGACGTGCTTCACCTACAGACATTCACAGGTTCATTTTGAGGTTTTAGCAAAACAACAAAGCTAATGCTTTTTCACGGAACTTACCTATATACCCATCATACATTGTGATATAGCCTGGTCCGTTGGCTCGGACTGCTTTCTGACTACAACTGAACCGCTCCAGAGTTCGTTTTCAATCAAGCCGAGACCACCTCGTTCAGGCGATCTCAGACCGATTGTTTAGGCGCGGTATCCTAGCGCAGCTTCCGTGTCACATAGGGCCCCCCCCCAAACGAACCGAGCTAACGAGGGGAAACACACCGGGTTCCCAAACAACGGGCCAGGTGTGACAGCAGCACCCTAAAATTCTGATAAGACAATTATGCGAGACATAAACACATGAACATATGACTGAAAATGGTCCTAGTGTAAAAAATAAACACATTTATTCTGTTCACCTAAAAAAATAATTTCGTCGCCTAATTTATTTCCATAGGAGCCAATGGCCCTGTAAATGGCTGCAGAGCCAGTGCTTGTTCTGCAGGCAAACATCAGTGCCTTGAATTTCATGCGAGCAGCTATCAGTAGTCAGAGCAAAATGATTATCAGCTAAAACAGCTACAAATATGCAGCCGGATTGTGATGTGAGAGACAACAGGAGATGCACTTTTTCACTGGAGAAAGCATTAGTATGGATTATGGACTCTATGTATTTGAGTTAAAAACATCTTATGCTGATTTCTTTCGCGGTTGCTTCTCCAATGTTAAACTGATGGTGGTTGACTGATTGGGGTTTTTAAGCTGTTTGGACTCTCATTCTGACATTTTCATTTAAGGGTGAACTATTCCTAGATTGTAAAATAGTTGATATTCCGATTTTCAGGTTTGTGTATGTAAATGTATTGCTTTTATAATGACCATGTTAGTTGATTGGCAAGTCATAGCTAACAGGCTATATGTACGAACTCTGCCGTCTGTGTTCAATTCACACGGACAAGCCTAAACCTGGAGGTGAACCTCCTCACTGTCTCAGCTTTGGACAAGACTTTTTCAAATGCTTCCCGAGATTTCCGTATCGGCTGAAAGTCTTCCCGCAGGAGGGACAGAGGTATGGTTTCTCTCCGGTGTGAACTCTCTCGTGAATTTTTAGCGCTCCTGATTGAGTGAAGCTCTTCTCACAGTGTGAGCACTTGTAGGGTTTTTCTCCGGTGTGGATCCGTTCATGTACTTTCAGTTCACCGGCTCTAGTGAAAGTGCTTCCACAGTCCAAACACACGAAGGGTTTCTCGCCAGTATGTGTTTTCTGGTGGTCTTTAAACCCATTAAGCCACAGAAAGCTCTTCCCGCAGAACGAACACACGTACCGCCGCTCGTCTTCGTGAATCCTCATGTGCGTCTTCAAGTGCACGGCCAGGAAAAACTTCTTATCGCAGCGCTGACAGTGAAAGGGTCTTTCTCCGGTGTGAGAGAGCAGGTGAGTTTTGAGATTGCAGGCCTCTGAAAACCTCCTGCCGCATTCAGGACACTGGTGTAACTTCTCTCCTGAGTGGACCTTCATGTGTCTTTTCAAGCTGTTTTGATGTGTGAAGCTCTTCCCGCACAGCATGCATGCAAAAGGCTTCTCTCCGGAGTGGATTTTCATGTGTTCCTTCAGACCTTCCTTCTGCGTGAAGCTCTTTCCGCACTGAGAGCAGGTGAAAGGCTTCTCTCCGGAGTGGATTCTTACGTGTCTCTTCAGATCTCCAGAATTTGCGAAGCTCTTTTCGCACTGAGAGCACGGAAACGGTTTCTCTCCGGTGTGAATCCTTATGTGCCTCTTAAGGTCTCTTTTGCAAGCAAAGCTCTTTCCGCACTGAGGACACATGAACGAGTTACTGGGCTCCGGTGAGGAATTATTTTCACTCTGAGAGCAACTAAAAGATGTTTCTCCACGTACGAAACGTCGAGGTTTCCGATTCTGCCGTTTCTCCTCCCCTTCATACAGTTCTTCACTTTCCTCTTTCACTTCCACCAGGTCTAAAATGAACACAAAATAGTTATAAGTCAATGGACCGTCAAAGACTAAATGCTTGATTTTAACCGCTTCATGTGCTTATAGGGTTAAAAGAAGATGTTGTGTAGATTGTGGGTAACCAAATATTTGCTGGAAAAATGGAAGTCAATGGGGTTTGGTTACCAACATTTTTAAAAAGATCTTCTTTTATGTTAAACAAAATAAATAAATGCATACAGCTCTGGAACAATTTGTGGGTGAGTATTTTTTTGGGTGAACTGTCCCTTTAAATTATGTTAATGCCATCGCATATGGTACATAATATCACACTGTTTTATATCCTATCTTTTAGAAAAACAACCCACCCATGTCCAGCTGTCAAGTAACATTAAAGAAGACTCAAAATGACACCAACCTCTCCGTTCCTCAGTTTCTTCCTCTTTCTCTCCACATGTTTCTGCAGCACTCTCCTCTTTAACAAACTCCATCTTCACAGCAGTCTAACATTCATTCACACTGCAGCCTCAGAACAATCTTTAACATCTTGTGCATCTCTAAAACACGTCAAAAGTTTCGTGCAGTGTTATACTCGACCAATGCAGAAGCGCTCCTTCAGTACTAAACACTCCTCCTTCCGTGAGCTGAGCCCGAGCTGATGACGCGGCACGCACGGCGTCACAACAGCAAAATAAAAGTCCGCCCTGTTGTTTTCATCTGAAATGTTTAATTTTGTAGTTTGCTCATCTGTAACACATAACTAAAACGTTCTTGTCTTTTAAAAAATAAATAAATACACAAAATAAATAAATGTAGAAAATTGAAGTTATAGTTATCGATGTTGTTTATTTATTGTTTGTTTGTAGGGCTAAGCAAGGTATTTCTTCCAGCCCTAGCAATATTTCAGATTTGTAATAACAAATTAGTGCATTAACATACATTTGAACCATATGATCAGATGCATTGAAGAACGTCAAATCTAAACAAAACATTTAAGACTCAAATCAGTGTGCATCTAGGCCCAATAAACACCAAAACTCAGAAAGTCCCCGCATGATCCAACGACAAACCCAGGCTTGGTTTGCAACAGGATCAGGCTTACAGACACGTTTGGAATTCACATTCTTCATTTTAATAAAGTGACTGTTAGATATTTTAACACAGACCATTAAAAGCAAAGGTTGGAAGGCAGGCAGCATTCAGAAACACAAGAAGCCGGACGGGACAGGCAAATGAATGCAAAAGAGTAACTGAGTGCATGATTGGAACAGGCAGGATCCGGAAGACTGTGAATACGACACTAACACTAGCTCTGCGAACACATGACAAGACAAAAGATGTTTTTATATCCGAGTTTCTCCTTCAGTTTCAGGCTTGACGCTCCATCTGGTGCAGCGAGGAGGAATTTAAAGGCACAGTTTGTAGTGTTGCTATAAACCAGGTTCAGAGTACATAAACCACAACATACAGTGTTTCCATCAAAGCAGGAATCAGCAGTGTTACAATAAAGCTGTAAGATACAATGTTACAAAAACGGTTCATTAGAATCAGATTAGCTCACTGAAGAAGTCACTGCATGCTACTTTATGTTGCAGATGCGTTTATCAGTCCATTAAGTGATTTATTCACATGATTAATGTAACCTACTCAAGCATAAACTAGCACACATTTAAGCTTGATTGATGTTTGCAATAAAAACAGAGTATACTGTGAAATCATTGTCAGTACTGAAGAGCTATAGTTAACTAAATTACAATTTAAAGGCAAATACACTGATGTTTGTATAGTTTGATAAATGCCACCACATGCAAAGAAATGTGAATACTGTAATGGTGCGTTCAAGTCATGTCGGATTGAGTGTATTTATGAGTTGAACGCCACCACAAAGTCGTTATTACGAGTGGGAACGTTTCGTGAATGACATCCGCATATTTATGCGGGATACACACATTTGAAAGAGCAATATGGATGGGACAAAAATACACGTCAAAATGTATGCGCGTTGTTGCTAGAGCACACTTTCTAAAGCATCCTCAGTATTTAATTCTGGAACCGGGGCTGGATAAAACTAGCTGTGTTTGAGCAGTTTTCACAGCAGCTCATATTTAGGCGAGCGTATACTTAGTTGGGGACACCCCTAATAGTTAAAAAGAATTATGTAGAAAAGTTAAATCGGCATCTTGTTCTGACCAAAGTGACTTGAACGCACCTGACGCGGTAATTACGACTTGTCAACTCATAAGTACGAACTTCCCAGGAGGACTTGAGCGCAGGTGGCCGGTATTTCTAAACTAATACTTCGACCTCCCTTAAATATCCTAAACGTGACCCTGGAGCACAAAACCAGTCATAAGGGTCAATTTTGTGAAATTGAGATTTATGCATCAGATGAAAGCTGAATAAATAAGCTTTTCCATTGATGTATGGTTTGTTAGAAAAGAACAATATTTGGCCGAGATACAACTATTTTGAAAATCTGCATCTGAGGTTGTAAAAAAATCTAAATATTGAGAAAATCATCTTTAAAGTTGTTCAAATGAAGTTCTTAGCAATGCATATCACTAATCAAACATTAAGTTTTGATATATTTACGGTAGGAAATTTACAAAATATCTTCATGGAACGTGATCTTTACTTAATATCCTAATGATTTTTGGCATAAAAGAGAAATGTATAATTGTGACCCATACAATGTATTGTTGGCTATTGCTACAAATATACCTATGCTGCTTAAGACTGCTTTTGTGCTCCAGGCTCACAAATGGTCTTTTCTTGGGGTAAAAAATAAGTGTTTTTACAACCAAAAGTGTTGAATCTTGCTCACTTTTTCAGCTTTGAACAAGCCTTTTTTAAGTGCTTTCCTAAACTCCCGTATCGGCTGAAAGTCTTCCCGCAGGAGGGACAGAGGTATGGTTTCTCTCCGGTGTGAACTCTCTCGTGCACTTTCAGTCCTGATGACTGAGTGAAGCTCTTCTCACAGTGAGAGCACTTGTAGGGTTTTTCTCCGGTGTGGATCCGTTCATGTACTTTCAGTTCACCGGCTCTAGTGAAAGTGCTTCCACAGTCCAAACACACGAAGGGTTTCTCGCCAGTATGTGTTTTCTGGTGGTCTTTAAACCCATTAAGCCACAGAAAGCTCTTCCCGCAGAACGAACACACGTACCGCCGCTCGTCTTCGTGAATCCTCATGTGCGTCTTCAAGTGCACGGCCAGGAAAAACTTCTTATCGCAGCGCTGACAGTGAAAGGGTCTTTCTCCGGTGTGAGAGAGCAGGTGAGTTTTGAGATTGCAGGCCTCTGAAAACCTCCTGCCGCATTCAGGACACTGGTGTAACTTCTCTCCTGAGTGGACCTTCATGTGAACTTTGAGTGTGCTCTGCTGTGTGAAGCTCTTCCTGCACAGCATGCATGTGAAAGGCTTCTCTCCGGAGTGGATTTTGGCGTGTTCCCTCAGAACCTCCTTCTGTTTGTAGCTCTTTCCGCACTGAGGGCAGGTGTAAGGTCTCTCTCCAGTGATCCGTATGTGTCCTCCTTCAGCTCTCCTGAGCTCGGCAACTCCGTTTGCACATTGACGGCAGGTGAAAGGCCTCTCTCCGGTGTGAATCCGAACATGCCTCTTTAATCCTCCTGAGTTTGTGAAGCTCTTTTCGCACTGAGGACAGGTGAAAGGTCTCTCTCCGGTGTGAATTCTCATGTGAACATTAAGGTTTCCTTTTTCAGTGAAACTCTTGGAGCACTGAGGACAGGTGAAAGGTCTCTCTCCGGTGTGAATTCTCATGTGAGTCTTAAGGTTTCCTTTACTTGTGAAACTCTTTCCGCACTGAGAGCAGGAGAACGAGCCTTTAGCGTCCGCTCTTTTTTGTGAAACAGTGTCTGAGGAGCTAGAAGACTTTCCCCTGCTTACTAAATCATGAGATTTCTGATTCTGGTGCTTCTCCTTCACTTCAATCTGATCTTGACTTCCATCTTTCTCTTCTGTCAGGTCTAAAATGAATGGCAAAAACAACGAGTGCAACAAATCCGACCGAGGCAAAACATCTCAAATAGAGTGATATTTGATGCGCTAAAAATGTCCATCAGATCAGATATATCTATAATAACTAGGACTGTCAATTTAACATGTTAATTCGGTGTGATTAATCTAGGAGAAATTAATAATGCATTAAAATGATTAACACATTTAACGCACCACCCACCCAGACCTGGAGGTCATCTTTTGTTGATGCACTTGCTGATGAACACATTGTGTTAGCCTATATTTCAGACACAATATTGTCTTTTCAGCTCAAATGAAATCGTCACTGCAGAACTGTTGAGCAAGACACAGCGGCGTTGTTACTGAATCAATCCGTAGCTTCAAACGAATCAAGTGAGTCACTGATTCATAAAGACAGCTGCTGAATCAGCAAATGCACACTAATATACTACTATTACTACTTTTAGAATAGCGTTCTACGGCAAAAGTAAGAAAAACGTTCCAAACTGAACAAGTCGCTTGCTTAGTTTCTGAATGAATCATCCATTGGAACAAATCAGTGGAGTGAATGACTCAATGACTCACGGATTAACACTGGGTTTTAGTTGCATATTTAGAGTATCATAAAAAAAAAATCATATTTCAATATTAAATAATAAACACCCATGTGTTATCCTTAGTTATGCAATGCTGAATTAAAATATTTATTTCTAACGCTACATTTTTGTATCGTCTATTCAATGCTTTTCTCACTGAACACAATAATGACTTTAAAAGATCTTGTGAGGGGTAATATCCTAGCCACAATTGATGTATGATTAATTAAATGGCACAATGTGTAATTAATTCGATTTGAATCGCTGGACAGCCCTAATTATAACTATAATTGAGATTTTTATAGCATTTTGGCTGTGCAAGCTTTGTAACTTTAATGCTCGTCATTTATTATTAATGAAGAAGCATTAATCATCACCAACCTCTCCGTTCCTCAGTTTCTTCCTCTTTCTCTGCAGCACTCTCCTCTTTAACAAACTCCATCTCTACAGTAATATGCAGATATATATATTAATGGAGGCATCTCACCATAAGTTACAATATCTCCCTAACAATATACTTCACAATAAAGCATTGCAATTTATACCCGACAGTAATCTATTAGATCTAATAATCGAGAATAACAATGTCGCTGCAATGCTTCAAACACGAATCCATCTGTCACATGTAACACGCATGTTTCACGCACCTTACGCGCATATTATTCCCTTTAAACACACAGACCTGTGCTCGATAGCGTCCTGCAGCCTGGCGCAGCCCAGAAACAGACGCTCGAGCTCCTCTGTGTTCGTGTGTGAAGTTTACGAGCGTTCTTAAAGCAGTATTAGTGTGTCCTCGCGACGTCTTGCATGCGTGCAGAACGTGCTCAGAGCTGCTCAACAACGCTTTTCACTAACAACAGTAGAAGGTTCTCTGAACATTTTCGAAATGACAGAATGTAATGTTCTTATAGCATTCAAATAAACAAGAAGAAACTTCAAAACATTCAGTAATATTGTCTTCATAACTTACTAGGATTGTTTGCAAAACGTTCTTGGCACACGTGTGTTAGCTGGGCTGATCTTCTGCATGGGACTGCTGCTGAGTGAGAAAGCACATCTCATTTACTTCTTTCAGGAAATAAAGAAACTACTTTTAAAAGTTGAAGTCTTTATTATGCATTTATGTACACATTAAGTGATAGTAGCACGTCAAATCTCTGACCAGCCTGACAAATCTGCAGTCTTTTTAACTTCAAACTGTTGCATTCGGCTAAAACACCAGTCCATAATCCATAATAACTCTTCCTCCAGTGAAAAAGTGCATCTGCTGTTGTCTCTCTCATCAAAATCCAGCCACATATTAGTGTAGAGCTGTTTAAACGCTGCTTGATTTGTGCAGATTTCGTCTTAATGCTGGATTAGTCTCAGCTTTTGTCTTCTCCAGATGTTAACTGATGGACTGGAGTGCTGTGGATTATTGTGATGTTTTTATCAGCTGTTTGGACTCTCATTCTGACGGCACCCATTCACTGCAGAGCATCCATTGCTGAGACACTGATGCAGTGCTACATTTCTCCAAACCTGATGAAGAAACAAACTCATCCTGATCTTGGATGGCATTTTCATCTTTGGATGAACTGTTCCTTTATCCTTTGACTTATCAGACACATTATTACATCATTATCCAAATACTGATACAACAATGTTATTTTATTAGTAACATTATTATTACCAATTATTGAATTATGGATTGAAGGAGATATGTGCACTCCCTCCATTCATACATCCAATGATATTTCTGTATGTATTAATAATTCAAATGATGTACATCAAAGTACATAACACCATCTCAGAGAATTTAACTGACTCTGTGTATGTGTTTATTTTCAGGGAATTGCACAAAAGCCTTAAACAACTGTCAAGAAATTAGAGAAAATGTCCTGTTGAAAAATTGATAAATCACAATGCATGCAACGTGTTTGATTTTGAATGCAGATCGGTAATGTGTGAGATGATGACGGGCTGGAGAATATTTCTGAGAGAAAGTAAAGATTGTTGTATTCCTCGTTTGGATAAAAACGTCTGCTAAATAAATAACTGTAAAAACGGGAGAGTAAATTATAAAAGTGCTCTAGTAAAAGTAGTCGCAGTCGCAGAAGTGTTTTCTGATGGACAAACCTGTTAAAGCCACAACAAACTCCCACAAAATAGAGGAAAGGATGAATCTGGTTGGATGTGAATCTTTCTTAAGTGTCTGAAAGTACACTTTCACATGACGTTTTCACTCGTTAACTAACTATACTCTAAGCATTTGGAATCTTTTCATGATTTTTGCAAATAAAAACAAAGTAGGAATATAGAAATTACCTAATTTCCTCTACGATGCACAAAATTACATTTTTAAGATGTAAGATCAAATAAGTAAAGACACATATTGGCATTGTTTGACGAATGCTACCACGTGCAAAAAAAGGACATTTTTCTGAATATAATACAAGAGCATCCCTACAAATTTTTGTAGCATTCACAGAATCCCACATACGTTGTCCTTCCTTAATATTCCTTTAAGTTTCCAAAAATGCTCTTTTGGAGGACACACTCTTCAAGGTGACTCTCCTCACCAGGTTTGGGGAAAGTTACTTTCAAAAGTAATGCATTACAATATTGCGTTACTCCCTAAAAACTAATTCCGTTACGTTAGTTACTTAGTAATGTGTTACGTTACTTTTGCGTTACTTTTCAAATCCGGGCAGGGCTTGCTTGCTTGTATTTAATATAAAAAGTTCTATTTTTGGTAAATGTAAAAGCCCTTTCACACCAAAAAGTGAAATGAATAAGCCTCAGGCTGAAGGAAAAGTAACTTCACATCTGTACAGCAGAACGCAGGAGAAGGAAGTTCAACACTCTTCAGCAATAATACATAAAGGATATTGTGTTATTTACCACTTAATTATTGAAGATTTGTGTCACATTCTGAGCTTGCATTTCACTGTTCTTTATTCATCTGGAGGAACACTGAATCTGTTTTTTGTGCAAGTGCACAAAAGCATGCTCACATTTAGTCTAGAACTAAACATTTAGTTTTGCGCTTACTCCCACTTTTTCTCAACATGGGGACAGGAGAGTTGTCAGTGAATAAATGGGAAAACAAAGTAACTGGTTTACTTATTTGAAAAAGTAACTCAGATATTCTCGTCAATTAAAAAGTAATGCATTACTTTACTAGTTACTTGAAAAAAGTAATCTTGTAATGCGTTACCCCCAACACTGCTCCTCACTGTCTCAGCTTCGGACAAGCCTTTTTCAAATGCTTCCCGAGATTTCCGTATCGGCTGAAAGTCTTCCCGCAGGAGGGACAGAGGTATGGTTTCTCTCCGGTGTGAACTCTCTCGTGAATTTTTAGCGCTCCTGATTGAGTGAAGCTCTTCTCACAGTGTGAGCACTTGTAGGGTTTTTCTCCGGTGTGGATCCGTTCATGCACTTTCAGTTCACCGGCTCTAGTGAAAGTGCTTCCACAGTCCAGACACACGAAGGGTTTCTCGCCGATATGAGTTTTCTGGTGGTCTTTAAACCCATTAAGCCACAGAAAGCTCTTCCCGCAGAACGAACACACGTACCGCCGCTCGTCTTCGTGAATCCTCATGTGCGTCTTCAAGTGCACGGCCAGGAAAAACTTCTTATCGCAGCGCTGACAGTGAAAGGGTCTTTCTCCGGTGTGAGAGAGCAGGTGAGTTTTGAGATTGCAGGCCTCTGAAAACCTCCTGCCGCATTCAGGACACTGGTGTAACTTCTCTCCTGAGTGGACCTTCATGTGTCTTTTCAAGCTCCGCTGATGTGTGAAGCTCTTCCCGCACAGCATGCACGTGAAAAGCTTCTCTCCGGAGTGGATTTTCATGTGTTCCTTCAGACCTTCCTTCTGCGTGAAGCTCTTTCCGCACTGAGAGCATGGAAACGGTTTCTCTCCGGTGATTTCTTACGTGTCTCTATCAGATCTCCAGAACTGGTGAAGCTCTTTCCGCACTGAGAGCATGGAAACGGTTTCTCTCCGGTGTGAATCCTTATGTGCCTCTTAAGGTCTTCTTGTCGTGCAAAACTACATCCGCACTGAGGACAGGTGAAAGGCTTTTCTCCAGAGTGGGACTCTTGAATTCGTATCTAAGGCTTCCTTTGCAGGTGAAGCTCTTGGCGCACTGAGGACAGGTGTATGGTCTCTCACCTGTGTGGATGATCGTGTGGATCTTCAGGTGTCCTTTACGAGTGAAACTCTTTCCACACTGAGAGCAGGAGAACAGGTTTTTGGCTGATGTTTCTTGCAATTGATTATTATCGTTCTGTGAACGACTACAAGACTGTTTTGCATTTATGAACTGATGAGGTTCCTCATGCTGATCTTTCTGCTCCACTTCATTCAGTTCTTGACGTTCCTCTTTCACTTCTATCAGGCCTGAAACATGTTAAATTGTCCAGATCAATTCAAGAATGACCAAGTGAAATGTAATGTAAAAATGCCATCTGATCTGGTGTATATATAGCTACTATAGTTGGTTATTATCGTTAGATGCCTCCAAAAAAAAAAAGAAACTAACCAACAATTCGTTACTACCCAACACGAACGACCTGCATATCCATTGAGTTATGAAAACGTTATTCATGAATGCTTTCTGAATGTTCAAAACATATAGTTCTAAAAGTAAAAAAAAAAAACATTTTACAAATGTTAAAGGGATAGTTCACACAAAAATGAAAAGACTGCCATCATTTACTCACCGTCCACTTGTTCAGAACTTGTGTGAGTTTCTTTCCTCTGCGGAACACAGAAGAAGATATTTTGAAGAATGTTGATAACCAAACAGTTGACGGTGGTCATTGATTAATCTGTGGTATGGAAAAAAACTACTATGTAACTCAGTGACTACCATCAACTGTTAAGTTAGGAACATTCTTCAAAATTTCTTCGTTTTCAACAGCTGAAAGAAATTCATTCAAGTTTGGAATGACGTGTGGGAGTATAAATGATGACAGAATTTACATTTTTGGATGAATTGTCGCATTATGGGAATGTTACATTTTAACATTCTCTTGATGTTCTGAAACAAGTAGTAACATTTAAAAAACATCAGATGAACATCCGACTTAAACGTTTCAGAAAAAGTTCCACAAACAGTGCATAAAAACGCTTTTGTGCTAACACATTTAAACATGATTAAAAACCAGGTAACAATGTTCGTAACCCCGGTTCTCTGAAACATCGAGTGGAGAGGTCCACCAATGGGAAGGCCATCCGTGGCCTGACTTCTGCAGAAGCATCCAATTGCACTAAGTCTGGCTTGACAGACAGGAGCACGTACCCAATGTCAGGTAAGGGACCGCACCTTAACCGAGCGCATATATACCCTGCACGCGCTACCTTTCCTCAGTGAGCATATTCACTTCTCGTGCAGCAAGCGGGGCAAACTTCGAGGATCTCTCCACTCGATGATTCAGAGAACCGGGGTTAGGAACAGTAACCTATTGTTCTCTTTCATCATCTCATGTTCGAGATCCACTTATGAGAGAGATGGACAGCTCCCCGGTTGCACAATACACTCACAGCGAGGCCCTGTAAGCCAGGGGACGTCACCTGGAAGGCGGTGCTTGATACGTCACAAAGTAACAGACCCCTCACAAAATGAGCTTGCAATACTAGACATGTATACAAAACCTGACAACACACATATGCTGGAAGCATATATAAAGATACGTGTCCCTGCAGCACAAAAGCAGTGTTAAGTCGCTGGGGGATATTTGTAGCAATAGCCAACAATACATTGTATGGGTCACAATTATACATTTCTCTTTTATGCCAAAAATCATTAGGATATTAAGTAAAGATCATGTTCCATGAAGATATTTTGTAAATCTCCTACAGTAAATATATCAAAACTTAATGTTTGATTAGTAATATGCATTGCTAAGAACTTCATTTGAACAACTTTAAAGATGATTTTCTCATATTAGATTTTTTTTGCACCCTCAGATTCCAGATTTTCAAATAGTTGTATCTCAGCCAAATATTGTCCTATCCTAACAAACCACACATCAATGGAAAGCTTAATATTCAGCTTTCAGATTTTGCATATATCTCAATTTCACAAAATTTACCCTTATGACTGGTTTTGTGCTCCAGGGTCACATATATATACAATGACATATACATACATATATATGAATGTATAACATGGTGTCAGGGGAGGGTACAAATGACCTGCTTAATGACATGAATAAGCCAGGCTGGCCAACCCAAGCTTAAAAGGTGTAGCAGGCCTAAAGGCACAAGGCTACGATAAGCCCACGCCTAAGACAAAGTGAGCTACCGGGCTGTGGGTAACATCAAGCCGATAGTATCTGACAAATGTATATAGAGAGTCCCAGCTTGCAGCGGCACAAATGTCCTGCAAGGATACCCTTTAAACAGAGCCCAGGGGGCCGCCATGCCTCTAGTGGAATGAGCTTTTAGGCCCTCTGCAGGCTGCACTCCCTTAGATTCATACGCCAGAGAGATGGTGGCCACCTTAAGCCTCCGACGCAGGAGCTTCTTCGGGAGCGCCAAGCAACGGCTACAGTTCTCCGGGAAATCAGTGGCTTCTTGAGCGTGTTTAAGACCCATGCAAACCATGCAAAAGAGATGGGGAATAGTGAGAGTCAACCAACGAGCTGCGAGTAATTCCAGAGGTTGTGAGAAGTCGACTGAGGAAAGGTAGCGCTCAGGTAGCGCTCAGGTAGTGCCAGACTTGGGTCAGGCGCAGATGCTCTTGATACTGGTGTATCTCGAACACGAGGAGATGAAAGAGAACTTTGAACGAACATTCTATTAGAGTTACTGGAAGAATGCTTGCTCGTAACATTTAGAGAACCTTGCCGGAACACTTTGAAAACAATGTTCTGTTAGTTGAGATTCTGTATATCATTCGTACTGTTTAATTTCACAGCTCCGGTGGCTTCTAAGGTCTAAGTGTGTGAGAATGTGCTCACTGTCAGCAGTCATTATTGTAGAATAAAAGATGATCACAGACCTCTCTGCTTATATTCCTCCTCTTCCTCTCCGCATGTTTCTTCATCACTCTCCTCTTTAACAAACTCCATCTTCACAATAGTGTCATGCAGATCTCAGCTGCTAAACCTGGCTGTTTGGACGCCAACTGTGTCAGGCTGAGATTATGAGAATATCTGAACGTTTGAGGAAGCAGCGATGCGACTAACAGCATTACTATGGCGATGATGATTATATATATATATATATATATACAGTAAGATAATATATGCATATACGTTACGCTGAAGGCTTTCAGTAATATTGCAATGCATCTGAAGCACATCTGCGAATGACAGGAAACTACTTTAGAATGTTTTGTAACTATTCTTACACCACAAACCTCCCTTCAGCTGCAGTCCGAGCGCATGACGTCACACGCCGCGCCCAGAAGCAAAATAAAAGTCTTTATCAAATCATAATTAAACAAATGTGTTTGCTGGCATATATTTAAATTTTTAAATGCTTCCAATAATATGTTGATCTACCAGCGTCACAAGAGCAGGGGCTACTGCGTCAGTATACTGTTTTTCTTTCTTCTCACTCCATCCGGTAGGTGGCGGAAATGCACCGGTGTTGGTTTGCAAACTGCTGTAAATGATAAAGAAGAAGAGTGGCAACGCAACGTGTGTTTCCCAAACAAGCAGGAGACCCTGCAGAATACACATCTGAGAGACATTCCTGTAGAGACGGAGTTTGTTAAGAAGCTGAGAGGTTGGTGATGATTAATGGTTCTTCATTAACGAGTGTCAAGTTCATGCAGAGTTAGTTTAGAGAGCCGTGCTAGCAGAAGACTGGAGAGGGGTGCTTCACTGCCTGCTGCTCATCTCTGAGTCTAATATTCCCTGCCTTTGTCTAATCCGAGATGAATAACACTTTTAGAAAGCATGGACATCAGTCTACATCTGTGTGCAAAATCTAAATATTGAGAAAATCACCTTTAAATTTGTTCAAATGAAGTTCTTAGCAATGCATATTACTAATCAAACATTAAGTTTTGATATATTTACGGTAGGAAACATACAAAATATCTTCATGGAACATGATCTTTACTTAATATCCTAATGATTTTTGGCATAAAAGAGAAATGTATAATTGTGACCCATACAATGTCTTTAGAATGATCATCTCTTCAAAATATAACACAGAAGTGAAATGTATTTTTTTTTTAAATTTTCTCAAAACGAGTTTTTGTTTTGTATATTCTTTATATTTGTACACAGATACTTGCTTCTACTAGTTGTCATGTATGATAGCGGCTTAACTTCCACCTTAGCCTTTGGCACAGTCCTAAAATAACATAGTAATATGAAGAAAGACAGCATTTGTATAACAGCTGTTTGACTGTGTTTGTTTTAGAGCTGATGCACGAGAAAGAAGCAAGCCGAGTGAGCGACCTGGAGAAGAAACATCGGGACTTGTTCATAAGTGCGGAAAAATCCTTCAGAACGAAACAGAAACCCTCGCAAGAAGCCGGTAATGCGTTCGTCTGCCCCGAGTGCGGGAAGAGTTTCACACATAAAGGACACTTCAACGAACACGTGAAGATCCACTCTGGAGTCGAGTCCTTCAGCTGCCCTCACTGTCAGAAGAGCTTCACCTGTAGAGGACACCTGAAACGCCACATTCACATCCACACCGTCGAGCGTCCGTACGCTTGCGATCAGTGCGGGAAGAGCTTCAAGTGCGCCACCAACCTCAAAGACCACCAGCGCTCTCGCACTCAGGAGAACGAGCCTTCAGATGCCAGCAGTGAGGGAAGAGCTTCATTCTGGCGTCCAACCTGAAGATCCACATTGACGAGAAGCTGTACATGTGCAGGGCTTTCTGCGGCTGGGCTGCTTCAGCGATCACCAGAAGATCCACTCGGGCGAGCGAGCGCACATGTGCTTCGAGTGCGGAGACACCTTCACCAGATCCAGCGCTCTGAAGCAGCAGCAGAAGATCCACACCGGAGAGAGACCCTACAGCTGCACCGCCTGCGGGAGGAGCTTCACTCACTCGGGAGCGCACACCGGAGAGAGACCCTACAGCTGCTCGCACTGCGGGAAGGGTTTCACTCACTTGGGAGCACACACCGGAGAGAGACCCTACCTCTGCACCGTCTGCGGGAGGAGCTTCACTCACTCGGGAGCGCACACCGGAGAGAGACCCTACCTCTGCACCGTCTGCGGGAGGAGCTTCACTCACTCGGGAGCGCACACCGGAGAGAGACCCTACCGCTGCACCGTCTGCGGGAGGAGCTTCACTCACTCGGGAGCGCACACCGGAGAGAGACCCTACAGCTGCACCGTCTGCGGGAGGAGCTTCACTCACTCGGGAGCGCACACCGGAGAGAGACCCTACCTCTGCACCGTCTGCGGGAGGAGCTTCACTCACTCGGGAGCGCACACTGGAGAGAGACCCTACAGCTGCTCGCACTGCGGGAAGGTTTTCACTCACTTGGGAGCGCATACCGGAGAGAGACCCTACCTCTGCACCGCCCGCGGGAGGAGCTTCACTCAGTCCAGCGATCGGCTGACCCACAGAAAGAAGCCCCATCCCATGCTGCCTCGCTCCAGTGCAAACACTGTGTAGAGACTAGATGCAGCCTGACAGGGATGTAACGATATCGATATGAGATTATTGCGATATGAAGTCTGTGTTAGGATATTTATTGCAATATTTAAAAAAAAATAAAGACAAATTTTGTATGTTTTAAATTGCCCAATTTTATTCTAATAATGCTCTTTGAAAGTTACGAGCTCCAACCCATAAATGTCACCTCCCATTTTTTTTTAAATAGGCATTAAAGTGCACTATCCAAACATAAATTGTTATAATTCATGAACACGTTGGAATATAGAGGAAAGGTTGGTCTCTTTTTAAAGAAGACATTTAGTAGATTATTGCAGAAGTGGAATTATTTAAAAAAAATTGAAATATCACAAAGTTATAGAAGTTTAAATTTACTGCGACGAAAATGCACTGTACAATTTTTTTTATATTTTATATCAAGCGAATATTTTACATAACAGGTTATACTCTAAAATTGCTAAAAAAAATAAATGTAAAGCCTCATGTCTAAAAAAGTTATGTTCCAAATTTGAAGTTGATATGAAAAAAATTGAGGTTCCTGTGAGAGTTTATTTAGGGCGTTATACCACAAACAGCCATCCAAAAACCATTTAATTTTTTTAATGCATTTTTCTGTCAAAAATGTCTAGATTTCTCTGTCATTATTACTTCTATCACAAAATAACCACCAAATATGAAATCTTGAGACTAAGACCTTTCCAGTGATATGTTTTTTGTCAAGATTATAAAAAGTTTGGATTATGAAAGACCGTAATGCATTTTGTAATATGACACTTGACCGCCGCTAAGGGGGAGGAGACCGCCAAAAGATATTAAAGTACCATTTCCATGATTTCAAAATGGTTTTCACAGATGAATCTTGGGCTTCTAAGCTTTTAAATGATTTATAATTCATGCTGATTACTTAAAGATTTGATAGAGAAAAAGGACAAAAAAAAAAAGAGCGCCAAGCGTCCCGCAGGGGGACGTGACATGTTCTTAACTAAGAAAACTTAATTCAGAAAAAAGTAAGTGAATTGACTTGTACCTGAACTTTAAAGAGAACTCAACCCTCTTTTAATTTGTGATGCACTGTCTCAGTCTAAATTACACTCACACCGGAGCGTTAGGAAGCCAAACTAATTAGAATAGAATAACAACAATGACAGTATAGCCATCTGTTGTAAAACAATTGCACTGTAAAATAAATGAAAATGAGTTTCATAGGTATATTTACACTACATTAGGGAAATTACAATACTTCTGCACTTAAAAGAGATGTTTTGAATTTGGACTGCATTTAAACCGCTAGCTGTCAGCTATTCGTGCACCGAAGCATAATGACCCAAAACAAATCTATTTTAAAGACTACACTTTTTGGCCGGAAGATCTATCGCAATATCGCGATATTGATAATATCGTTACTTCCCCAAACAAAGAGTATTCCTTGCCACAGGTTTGAGGGAATCTTTTCTTCTGGGATGGAAAGTAAATTCTAAGTGCAGCACACATGCTGTCAACCTGATGTAACGTTAAACAAATCTCTTGTTCTTTGCAGAAAGATGCATGAACTACATCTTGTACAAGCGTTCAGAAATAATACGAGGAAAATGCTTTAAATCAAAAGTCAAGGTAGTTCAAATTCAGAATGACTGAAGGTCAGCTTTTCTCATTACTGTTATCACTGGCATATTGTCAGAGTGTCTAATTCTAACGTTTGGTGATATTTCTATTCAAAATCACGATTTCTAAAAAATAAAATTGTCAAAACATAAAATTTGAATTAATCGATAAAATCAGAAAATTCGCCCTGCCCTACGTTGGAACAACTTCACAGTCTTTTCACACAAACAGTGTGTTTATTTCTGTTACAAACGTTCAGGTTATCAAAGAAATGCTGGGATAAAAGTTAATAGTTTGGATATATGTTAGCTTATATACATTGTTACTCCAGCTGGCTGTTAAAATGTGTTCATCACTGAATCATTTATTCTGGAGATTCATTTAGAAACAGCGATTCATCCGGTAATGAAACAAGTCAAGTCTTTATGAGTGAGTTGTTGATTCATTCATTCATTTGATTTGCTCAAAAACGCTGATTCATCCGGTAATGAAACAGATGAAAGCCATTGAATCATTCACTGATACAATTTATTCAAAAATGTTGAGTCATCCAATTATAAAGCAAGTGATGTCTTTATGCATGAGTCATTGAATCATTCACTCAAGAGATTGTGCAATAAAAGCTGATTCTACACAAAACGACAAGACTGAGAGTGCGTCATTGAATAATTCATTCAAACCCATTAAAAAAAAGAATTCATTCAACACTTAATAACTAGATATTTTTGAATAGGACTGCAGCAATTAACATTTTGTCAGAACCTCAAGTAAATGTCATTTAGTTTCTCTGTTCAGAATTGTGAATCAATCAGGAAATCCTACAGTCTGCTGGAACACATGACTATGATTGTGCTTGTTCTGGTTTCATAACTGTGTATTTGTAAGTTAAATAAATACAGGTTCAGTATGATTGGGAATTGTGTGCGCACTTGAAACATCTGCTGAATTATAATTTCCTCTGGCGAAAATGTAAATCTAACAGAAAAATTAAGTAAATAGTTAAAAAGACTGGGAGAAAGAAAAACTGATATTATTCATATCATGTTGTCGGTCAGTATCTTGAGGTTTTATCAAAATAATGTTTTGTTCAAAGTGGCTTGCAGCGGGTTGTGAGAGATTGGCCCTATAATGCAATTTGTAAACAGTGCTGTTAAAAGTATTATATGCCAAAAAAAATAAAGCAGGTAATTTGATAGACTCTCAACCTTTAGACCAGGATTTTGTAATATTTTGATGCCTGTGTGAGAAAAATGTTTCTAGGAATAATCCTTAGAAATCAGAAAGATAGTCTGACATTTAAAAATCAATAGGATAAACAATTATGTTAAACAAGCTTGACTTATTAGATCTGAATTAAAACAACGAACATTAAAGCTGCAGCGGTTGCGGAAAATTGCGAGTAGATTAGCTTTTTTACATTTGGATTTATGTTGTGCTATCGAATTGTTTTTTAAAAAAGACATCATAGAATGTGATCATGTTAGGATTAGGATTTTTGGTAACTTTTTAGTATACTGACCAATTCTCACTACTAACTATTGCTTAATAACATGCTTAATACTAACATATTGGCTGATTATTAGTGCTTATAAAGCACATATTCTGCATGATCATATTCTACATCCCTAACCCTACACTTAACAACGACCTTACTAAACTATCATTAAGCAGCAAGTTAGGAGTTTGCTGAGGCAAAAGTCACGGTTAATGGTTTGTTAATAACGAGAATTGGACCTTAAAATAGAGTGTGACTGGATTTTTAAAATGTTTTTGAAAGAAGTCTCTCATGCTCAACAAAGCTGCATTCATTTGATAAAAAAAATACAATAAAAACAGGTATATATTATATGGCATTAATTATTGATTTGCCCTAATTCTGTTTTTGCCTCTTGATTTTTCCTTTCTAAAAAATTCCTACAGCTTATATACATCTGGAAAGTCTTCTAGTTTCATGGACCTGCACACACACACAGCCGCTAGTCAGCTGACTGTAATTACACAGGCCACACAATTAGTTTAGTATAATTTAATTAACCATTAGTTTTTCATCACCTCATAAACTCCATGCAGTTCTTTAACGAACTCCAGGTTGAGAAACCCTGATGTGAAATGTTGTTTCACGAGTTCACACTTACATATAATTAAATAAAGGTTATGCGTATTTGGCGTGCTGTCCAAGGAGAGAGCTCCGAGCTCGGCAAGACTCCTGAGCTCAGGGCACACTCCCCCTGTCTGGAGAGAGGGGTCCGAGCTCTGTGTTCAGCCCGGCCCCAAAGCGCTGCCCCAAAAGCAATTAGAACAGGACAGCAGCCAGATACGTGCATTTACGACCCCCCAAAAAGCAAGGCTTAATGTTAGAGGGGTGCTGGACGTCCTTTGGTACACGTTTGTTGCGGCAGTATCTAGGAAGAGAATTTGGCTTCCGTGGAAGCGTTCACTGCTGAAAGAGAGATAAAGGCTCCTGCAGGAGCAGTCACTGATGCGGCAGTAGAGAAACACAGAAAAGGCTCCTGCTATAAATACACTAATTAAAGATATATTTCTTCTTCAGTAGTACTTCAGTGAAATTGCAAAAGCAAAAAAAAATACCACTGATATTTAAATAGATATTTAGTGCACTGAAATAAAGTACACAACCGCAAAAATATACAGAGGACTTTTATTAGTGTATTTCTTAAAAGTGCGCTTTGAATGATTTAAAAATTAGTTCAGTGTTAGTACACTTATATAGTTATCCTACGTTCAAATTAAATTGATAGTAATTAAGTAATAGTTAAGTACATTTTCCCAACTGTGCTACTAAAGTAGACTTAACATAAATATACTAATTAATTGAAATTATTCTAAATCCAAAAATAACTGAACATCAAACACTATCAAGTCTCCCCCTTTTCTCACCTTTTCTTTCTTTTTCAAACACAAATATAAATGTAGAGTTATCTTTGTGGGGATTTGCCGTAGGCTTCTATTGTTTCTATTCTGACCAAACTATATTTTCTCTCCATTAACCCAGTGGTTCCCATTCCTGGTCCTGAAGAACCCCCAACACAACATGTTTCTGATGTCTCTGTGATCCGACACACACACGATGAGCAGATGAGTGAGATCAGCTGTGTTTGATTGAGGAGACATCTATAATGTGCAGTGTTTGGGGTTCTCTGGGACCAGAATTGGGAACCATTGCACTAACCGAAATCTACCCCTCACAGAAAACAGTTAAAATTTTTTACATTTTCAGATAAACATAATTTAGTATTTTTAATATTTTTTTCCCTTGTGGGGACTACTGGCCAGGCAACACAAACAGAGGCTGAGAAAAGCACAGATACGCATCGTCACTCAGCAGAACTGATCTTACTGTCTATATGAGGATTTATTACATATTCTCACGTTATTTCACTGACAGAAGTTCAGCTGCAGTATTAATGTAATGAAGAGACTCTATAACATCTCACTATTACCGATTTATCATGCAGCTCAAAGCATTATGGGTAGAATCTCTCATCAATCTATTCTGATTCATCAACACAGTTTCACTGATCCAAAACAAACCCTAAACCCAGGATAGAGCGGCTGAGTGAATGTGGTCTGGACTGTGTGGATGAGGCTCATTGTGTCGGAGACGCTGTAGAAGGACAGAGTTCCAGCACTGTGATCCACAAACACTCCTATCCTACTGCTGATGGACTCTACAGGGAGAACAGTCACTATCTTATTGTGTATGAATGAGTAACTGGAGGAAGAGCAGCGCAAACTCCAGGACTGATCATTACATCCAAACACACACTCTTTACCCCGTCCCTTCCTGCTGATGCTCTTATATGACACTGATATATACACAAAACCAGATTCACATCCACTCCACTGCAGCTCCCAGTAACAGCGTCCACACACACTCTCTCTACACAACACCTGAGGATACACATCAAATCTGTCTGGATTATCAGGATACGGCTGATCTGTGTAAGTGACAGTAATCACTCTGTTGCTCTCAGAAAGACGGAGGTGTTTGTTCACTGTGTTCAGATCCAGAGTGAGCTGATGGGAATCTGATGGAGATAAAACACATCAGAATCAGGAATTATGAATCTGTTTGATCTTTTCATGTAGCTGAACTCTTCATGTTCAGTGTATCATCAGTGTCTCAGTACAGAAGAGCAGATATCTGTGCAAATCATCATTTACATCATCATTTATAAAACTCTTCTTTCAGCTTCTACAGGAAGAACATGAACACACTCAGAGTTTTTCTGCTTGTTTTCTTACTGACTTACATCGTAGGAAGTGGTTCCTGGTTCTGGGAACAATGTTGGTGAATGTGACTGTAGAAATCAACAGACATGAACAGTGTGATTCTCATAATCCTGCATCCATTCCTAAAACATTTCTAATATGATGTTCTCCATGATATGAGCTGATGATGGACTGGTTTCTGAGAGCAGATGAATCTGCAGGACTTTACCTCTGTCTGAGATCTTCTTGAGCTCCTCTTTGCAGAAATCCTCCAGTTTGTCTCTCAGCTGAAGGACAGATTCTCTCAGGTCATCAGAAGAGACGAGAGAAATGAAGAGATTGTCATTTACGTCTGTAGATTCAGGAGGTGCTGAGAGAGACTGGATACTCTACAGAAAACAGAAATCAAAACTCATCAGCTCCACACTTCACTCAATAACCTGCAGGAACATCAGATTTGTTGACTTCACTGATCTTTAGTAACTCACCTCAATCCAGCACTTTCGCAGCATCAGCTTCATTCTTCTCATATTCATTACATCACATTAGAGCAACAGATTCTAGTATTTGACACTTACACTATATGTGAACCTTCTGGGAAATAGTTTGGATGATAAAACATCTGCAAAAAACATAAATGTCCATCTAACAGCTCAAGCACATCAATGAGTCTCATTGTAGGGTTGAGTAGATTTGCTCAAAAAAGCAGCTCAAAGGCTACGATTAGATTGAGCATTATTGATAACTTTCGCTCAAGTCCCCTCTGAGCCTGTTCTTGTAGATCTGTGTTACCTGCAGGAACTGGATGTGATCCTGTGTGTGTGAAAGATGCTCCAGCTCAGCGTCTCTCCTCCTCAAGATCATTGATCTCCTGCTCCAGTCGTCCTTCAACTCGACTCACTGCAGTCTTCTCCTGATCTCTGATCAGCTGTATCAGCTCAGAGCGGCTTCTCTCAATGGAGCGGATGAGCTCAATAAAGATCCTCTCACTGTCCTTCACTGCTGTCTGTGCAGAGCGCTGTTTAGACACACGTGATCAGTCTTCCAGTAGTCTGAACTGCAGCCGGAGACAACTAAACTCTCTTCTTCTCTCCGCCTCACCTTAGGACATCCACAGCTCTCTCATCTGCTGAAGATCTTCTCCTCTCTGCTTGATTCGCTGCTGGAGCTTCTTTCTTCTGTCAGGGTCTCCTCAGCTGCTTCTCAGGAACAAACGAGGATAGTGAACTTCCCAGAAAACTACTGGCACTAAATCATCCATTGAACAGAGATCCGAAAGATAGGAGAAGGCAGTTTAAAGTGTTACTTATCTGACCTGAATATGTCAAATGACTGTTAGTTGTCAAACTCCAGAATGGAGATTTATCCTTACTAGCATCTTTCATGATTATCATGTGATTAAGGACTGTTTCACCTACTAATTTAAAGTATTATGAAAAGTGAATCTGACGCTGTAGAGCTTCACATTGACCTTCTTTGTTCTGCGTAATTAGACCTGCAGCTCTAGAAGAAATAAAATGACTGCAGTGAAGCTATAAATTGGCTAAAATCCTCTGGAGTCAGTCCGATTCACTGAACAGAGAAAGGTTTGTTTGCAGCTGCTGTTCATTTCTGCCTTTGGTGAGCGTGTGAAATGCTGTAAGCTGTTATATGGTGCTGGATATACCACATATGAAACGGTGTCAGCAATATTTTCATCCATTGTCTAGTTTTTAATACCTGTTTCTCTGTCCTCTGTGCTGCAGCTGATACAGTGTCGTGGTTTTTATGTTCATCCATCGTACACAACACACATATACATTTCTGATCAGTGCGACAGAAAACCTCAAGAAGCTTCTCATGTTTCTGGCAGATCATCTCCTGCAGTCGTCCAGTGGCATCAGTCAAACTGTGTCTCTTTCCTTTAAACCAACTCTCATGTTGTTCAAGGTGATTCTGACAGTAAGAGTTCAGACACACCAGACAGGACTTGACGGCTCTGTGTTGTCTTCCAGTACAGACGTCACACTGAACATCTCCAGCTCCAGCAGGAACCACATTTTGAAGTTTAGTCTTCTTCAGTTTCTCCAGCATTTCAGCAAACACCACGTTCTTAAATAAAGCAGGTCTTGGACTGAAGGTCTGTCTGCACTGAGGGCAGCTGTAGACTCTCTTCTCATCCTCCTGATCCCAGCAGTCTGTAATACAGCTCTTACAGTAACTGTGTCCACACTGGATGGTCACTGGATCCTTCAGGAGATCCAGACACACTGGACACAAGAACTCATCCTGAGAAATTCTGGCTTCTGCCATTTTACTGCATGAATACAGAGTCACAAACACACAACAGCTCAGCTACACTTCAGTTTCTCTTTCCCGAAAGTCATGTGATTCCTGGTTCTGTGTTTGGGTGACGTGTGTAAAACAGGCATGTCTGAGTCTCTAAAACAGGTTCCTCATTCCTGCTGAGTTTAGTTTCTACACATCTGGCTGATTAACAACACACCGAACACACCGACACCCCACACACACACACTTACTGTTTATCACCCGTTGCTCAGGGAAGCAACACAAAAGACACAAAATTTCGAATCAAAAATCAGGTTTAATTAATTAGAAAAGGAAAAAAGGTGACTGAGACGGTGTCCAGCAGGCGGGCTTAGCCCTTAGAGAGACCATTAGATACAAACATACAAATGAACTAAATAAACCCAGCTGGCTGAACAAATAACTGAAATGGAGCAAAGCTACCCAGACTATTTTAATTATTCTTGGAGATTTTAAATCAAATCTCTCCCGTGAACTGCCAAAATACAAGCAGCACATTACGTGTCCCACCAGAGACAGCAATATATTGGATCACTGTTACACAACAATAAAAAATGCATATCACTCTGTCCCACGAGCACCTTTGGGGCTCTCTGATCACTGTTTAGTTCATCTTATACTGACCTATAGGCAGAAACTGAAATCAGCTAAACCTGTTTTAAGGGCTGTAAAAAGATGGACTAATGAAGCAGAGCGGGATTTACAAGCCTGCTTCGACCTCACTCATTGGAGTGTTTTTGAAGCTGCTGCCACCGATCTGGACGAGCTCACAGAGACTGTAACTTCATATATCAGTTTCTGTGAAGATATGTGCATTCCTACCAGGACATTCTTATCATTTAATAATGATAAACCGTGGTTTACTGGGAAACTCAAACAGCTTCGTCACGCCAAAGAGGATGCTTACAGAAGTGGGGATAAAATCTTGTATAACCAAGCCAGGAACAGACTAACAAAGGAGATCAGAGTGGCTAAAAAAAAAAACTACTCAGAAAAGCTGAGAAAACAGCTTTCAGCAAACGATCCAGCGTCAGTATGGACTGGTCTGATGAACATCACCATGAATAGCAATACACCACTCCCCACATCTGTGGTTATGAAGTCACTTGAGAGACTGGTCCTGGCCGACCTGAAGGACATCACCGGACCCTTGCTGGATCCTCTTCAGTTTGCCTACAGAGCAAACAGGTCTGTGGATGATGCAGTCAACATGGGACTGCATTACATCCTGCAACACCTCGACAGACCTGGGAATTACGCAATGATCCTATTTGTGGACTTCAGTTCGGCTTTCAATACCATCATGCCTGACCTTCTCTCAAACAAACTCACCCTGCTCTCCGTGCCCACCTCCATCTGTCAGTGGATCACCAGCTTCCAGACAGACAGGCAGCAGCTAGTGAGGCGGGGCAAACTCACATCCAGGACTATCACCGTCAGCACTGGCGCCTCTCAGGGTTGTGTTCTCTCCCCACTGCTCTTCTCTCTCTACACGAATGACTGCACCTCTAAAGACCCCTCTGTCAAGCTCCTGAAGTTTGCGGACGACACCACACTCATTGGCCTCATCAAGGACAGAGTCGAGTCTGCTTACAGACAGGAGGTTAAAGAGCTTGCTGTCTGGTGCAGTCTCAACAACCTTGCGCCCCCGTTTTTTTTTTTTTTTAACACACTCAAAACTGTGGATATGATCGTGGACTTCAGGAGGAACCCCCTTGCTCTCCCCCCACTCACCATCATTGACAGCACTGCGACTGCAGTGGAGTCATTCAGATTCCTGAGCACCACAATCTCTCAGGACCTGAAGCGGGACACTCACATAAGGCCTTTCGCACCGCAGGAACCTTTTCATAGTACCATAACTAATTGTGGAACTACCCACTTTTTGGCTTTTTCGCACCGCCGGAACTGGGAGCGATTTTAGTACTGGACTGCCTTTTTTCGAGAACCAAATTAGCTCCTACTCCGGAACAGGGTCTAACCAGCTGTACGAAGTTAGCTCACAACATGAATATGAATAATTAACCATAACTAATTATAATTAATTATGAATATTTTAGATCCGCTGTAAGTATTTACTTTACCTCTCAGGGTCAACTGTCTTGTCATTCTAAGAACGTTAATTTCCTGGTTAAGGGGAATTACTTTCTTACTGTACAATTCTACACAAGCTTGTAGCATAAATCTGCATGATAAAGTGACTCCAGTTATAAGCAAACAAAGAACCACGTCAAGTGTGATACAAGTAAAGTTTTAACTACATAAACACTTAACCTAGTCCAACATACTACATAAACACAAAAACTGGTCTAACATCCTACATAAACAAACACATAAACTGGTCTAACATACACACACACAACTACAGTTGTTATAGGAAAGGTTTAAAGTTTAACTCAGCATAGAAAGATGCATAAAGAATGAATTTTATGGAACATTTTGCATATTCAGCAGATCTACAACCTGAGGGAAAACGTCAGATTCTGAGTTCAAACACACTTTTGTAAAAAGGTGTAACTGATACTTTATGCATCAATTAAATCGACTAAGTTTGATACTTGCGAGTCTCGTCTGTCTGAAAATAGATTCCTGATGCAATTTTAAGGCCCAAGATCTTGCTGAAGTTAGTTGATGAGAAAGAACCGATTTGCGTCAGAGTAACTTGAAGAATGGAAAAGACAAGGCCGAAGCCTCGCACCATGCGTTGGTATCCTGCATCGTTTTCCTCACATCTTCCATCTGCAATCTGACGAACCAGACTGGGGGGGCGGTCACATGAAGTGTTGGCCTTTACAGCCTGCAGAGATCGAACATTTTGGCCTTCTCAATTGCTGTCCAATGCGGAGTCCGGAATCTCAGGCGGCAGTTGTCGCCTTTTTTATGACTCTTTGTCTGTAAGCATGGTATTTTGCATATGTAATTTGATTGGGTGTTGATGCACAAACTAGTAAAGTTTCTTATAACATTAATATGTTGCATAGGTATCAGAATGTAATATGCACTCTCAGTTAGATCCTCCGAAGATGAATTCATAGAGACCAAAAATTATATAGGTGAGGTTATATTAACTAGTGGTCTATCATAACATTCATAAAACAGCATACACTACAACAGACATTATACAAGACAGTAATGGTATACACAATGACCTAAAGGATATGTGTATTCAATCAAAGAAAGGTTTTCCTATGATTTAATTAGAGAACAGTCCATTTCTCTGGCATTATGTGTCTTTCCTATGAGGAAAATGAGTAAGTTTATCTGCCCGCATTCCTTTGGGCAATAAAACCTGTGATATCAGCATTGGTTGCCATGGAAACATAGGCCTGTTCTGCCTTTCTGAGGTGTTGGGTGCATTTCGGGGGAAGGGTCCATATACCCTCCTAATTGGCCCTTTGGTTAGGTGAGGGGGCGTTAAGATATTATTTATTAAAACCTTCGTGACAATGTTTTTTTTTTACTCAAGTTGTGTGTCGGAGTGGTCCACATCTATCAATCCTACCACTGTACTATCGTGACCGTAAGTAACCATTGATTCCAACGAGTATGGGAAAAATGCCCTCCTACGCCGCCATGATTAAAACGGGCCGTTGTAAACATACTGTAACATTGGTCAACCCTTATTTCGCAAGTATTAAACATCGCTTATGGACGACTCTGAATCAGAATGCTATAAATCATGTTCATTACTTAGCTTTATTGCCAGGTATGTTTACACATACGAGGATTTTGTTTTCGTGACAGAAGCTTCCACTGTGTAACAGAATGACAGTGACAGAACAAAAAACACAGATAATAAAAAATAGTACAAGTAAATAAGGAATAAAAATATATAAATTGACAATTGTGTGTGCAGGTATATTACAATAGACAGTTTTTTTTTTTTTCATGTACAGGTACTGTATATTATGTGCAAATTTGAGGTGTAGGCTGAGTATGAGTGTTAGATAAATAAGTGTATGAGTGAATAAATAGTGTGTGTTCCACGTTTATTGTCAAGTGTTCATGAGATGTATGGCCTGAGGGAAGAAACTGTTCCTGTGTCTGGTCTTTCTGGTGCTCAGTGCTCTTTAGCGTCGACCAGATGGCAACAGTTCAAAGAGGGAGTGTGCTGGATGTGAGGGGTCCAGAGTGATTCTGCCAGCCCTTTTGCTCACTCTGGATAAGTACAGTTCTTGGAGAGAAGGGAGGGTTGTACCAATGATTCGCTCAGCAGTCCGGACTACCCTCTGAAGTCTTCTGAGGTCAGATTTGGTAGCTGAGCTGACCCAGACAGTTATGAAGTGTCAGAATCCTGAATGAGTCCGATGAGTGTGGTGTCGTCTGCAAATTTCAGGAGCTTGACAGAGGGGTCTTTTAGATGTGCAGTCGTTGGTGTACAGGTAGAAGAGCAGTGGAGAGAGAACACAACCATGAGGAGCACCAGTGCTGATCGTACGAGTGCTGGATGTGAATTTTCCCAGCCTCACTAGCTGCTGCATGTCTGTCAGGAAGCTGTTGATCCACTGACAGACGGTGGTGGGCACGGAGAGCTGAGATAGTTTTTGGGCAGGAGGAGGTTTGGGATGAAAGTGTTAAAGGCCGAGCTGAAGTCCAAGAACAGGATACTCACATAAGTCCCTGGTCTGTCTAGATGTTGCAGAACATAATGCGTCCCATGGTGTTACGGCATCGTCGCCCAGACCCGGTGTGCTCTGTAGGCAAACGGCAGAGGGATCCAGCAAGGGTCCAGTGATGCCTCCTTCAGTGGGCTCTCGTAAGCCCGGAGCACAATTTTTCAAAACAGACTTCATGACCACAGACGTTAGAGCCACAGTCCTGTAGTCATTTAGTTCTGTAATTTTGGATTTCTTTGGGATGTGGATGATGGTGGAGCTTTTGAAGCAGCAGGGAACTTTGCACAGCAGTGATCTGTTGAAGATCTTTGTGAAGATGGGGGCTAGCTGGTCAGCACAGGATTTAGACAGACTGGTGTAACACAATCTGGAGCTGGTGCTTTTTTCTTTTTCTGCTTCTGGAAGACCTGGCGCACCTCTTCTTCGTTGATCTGAATTGCAGGTGTGGGGGAAAGGGGGTTGCTGGAGGTGTGAATGGTTGTGTGAAGAGGTGTTCAGGGTGGGTGTGGGGTGTTTTTTCAAACCTGTAGTAGAACTCGTTCAGATCGTCTGCCGGGTGTTGATTCTCCGCAGTGCTGGGGATGGTGTCTTGTAATTGGTGATTTCTTTTATACTTTTTCCACACTGATGCCGATTCACTGGAAGAGAATTTAATCTTTATTTTTTTCAGAATAATTCCTCTTTGCAACTCTGATCTCCTTTTCCAGTGTGTAATTAGCCTGTTTATACAAGACATTATCAACCTTCCTGTAAGCATCTTCTTTGGCCCGACGGAGCTGTCTGAGTTTTGCAGTGAACCATGGTTTTCGTTTCTGTTGTAGGTTAAATGAGTCCTGGTAGGAATGCATATGTCTTCACAGAAACTGATATATGAAGTCTCTGTGAGCTTGTCCAGACCGGTGGCAGCAGCTTCAATGACGCTCCAATCAGTGAGGTCAAAACCAGCTTGTAAATCCTGCTCTGCTTCATTAGTCCATCTTTTTTACAGTCCTTAATACAGGTTTAGTTGATTTCAGTTTCTGCCTGTAGGTCGTTATAAGATGAACCAAACAGTGATCAGAAAGCCCAAAAGCTGCCCGTGGGACAGAGTGATACGCATCCTTTATTGCTGTGTAACAGTGATCCAATATATTACAGTCTCTGGTGGGACATGTGATGTGCTGTCTGTGTTTTGGCAGTTCATGGGAGAGATTTGCTTTATTAAAGTCCTCGAGAATGATTAAAACAGAGTCCGGTGTTGTTGTTCTGTGTCTGTGATCTGATCATCAAGTTTCTGTAAAGCTGAGCTCACGTGCGCTTGCAGAGGAATGTAGACACTGACGAGAATGAACGATCAAAACTCCCGCGGCGAATAGAACGGCTTGCAGTTAATGAAGAGCACTTCTAGATCTGAGCAGCACATCTTCTTTAACACAGTTACGTCTGTACGCCACCTCTCATTGATGTAAAAACATGTCCCGCCACCACACGATTTCCCCGTTGATTCTGCATCGCAATCCGCTCTAAACAGCTGAAAGCCCGTGAGACTCAACGCGCTTTCCGGAATGGCGTCATTCAGCCAGGTTCCCGTGAAACACAGAGCAGCAGAGTTTAAAAAATCCTTATTTGTCCGGGAGAGCAGAAGTTCGTCCGTTTTGTTGGGTAGAGAGCGGAGTTTCGCCAGATGGATGCTAGGCAACGGCGTCCTGATTCCGCGCTGTCTGAGCTTGACGAGCGCTCCGGCTCGCTTCCCCCGTCTGCGCGTGCTGAAGCTCTTGATCAGCGCCACAGCTCCCCCGATAACAATGTCCAGCAAAACATCCGAATGGTCGAAAACCGGTGAAATATCGGGTGTTGTGTACTTCCGAATGTCCAGCAATTCGCCTCTGGTGAAACTGATTACAGGGATATAACTAAAGACAGGACAAAATAACAAAAACATAAAAACAACTGCGGATCACGCCACGGAGGCAGCCATCAGCGTAGGCGCCATCACGAATCTAGGCACTTTGTAGCAAATGGAGCAAGCACTGCCAGTTGTCGTTGGAGATTCTTAGTCCTCCTTTCCGTTTTTTTCAATCGCTTTACGTATACGTTGACATTTCATGTCCATTATTGTGAAACCTGTGAGACACATCAAAAACACAGCTCCGATCACAGTGTTCTCCATCCTCCTGTTGTTAATTTTGTTCTTCTTTGTTTCTGTTGTTGAACGCTGCACACAAATGACGTCGCTGTCGACCGGCTTACGTCATTTCTTAGTACACACTCTCGGTGCGAATGAAACCTTTTAAATGGTACTGGGAAATAGTTCGTGCAAAATCGTCCCAGTACTTTAGTACCGTACATTTAGTTCTGGAACTAAAGCGGTGCGAAAGGCCCTATTGACTTCCATTGCTACAAAGGCCCAGCAGAGGTTTACTTTCCCTTCGCCCAGCTGAGGAATTGCAACCGCCACAGGACTGCTGAAACAGTTCTACTCTGCTAAACCTTGAGTCTGTCCTATGTTCCCATCCATAATCACGGTCTGGTTTGGTTCAGCACCAAATCAACATCAAGAGACTACAACGGACAGTCAGGACTGCTGAGAGGATTATTGGTGTCCCTCTGCCCAGCCTCCAAGATCTTTACATCTCCAGAGTGAGGAAAAGGGCTCAGAAAATCACCTTGGACCCCTCACACCCAGCCCACTCTCTCTTCGAACTGTTGCCTTCTGGTCGGCGCTACAGAGCACTGACCACCAGAACAGCCAGGCACAAGAACAGTTTTTCCCGCATGCTATATTCAGCCTGAACAATTAAACTTCATAATTATACATCGTCCATCACAACTGACATATTTATACACAGAATCCAAAATTTGTACACTTGTATATTGCACACTTTGTAAATAACATATCTGTACATTTATTTAAACAATAATTTTTTTCCCCTATACTTCTATTTCTGTATATAGTACATTATTTAACTTCATTTTGTTTTTCTTATATTTGTGTTATATTCCATCCCTACGGTGTTATTCCTATGTATGTCTGCAGTATGTCTGTACTTTCTTCTGCACTGGAAGCTCCTGTCGTCAAGTCAAATTCCTTGTGTGTGAACATACCTGGTAATAAAGCTCTTCTGATTCTGATAAAGAACTGACACATCTTGAGAGCAAAGCAAATCCAGAACTCAAGAACCACAGACACACTTCAGAACCTTCGTGACAAACAATGTTGATAATAAATAATATTATTAGATGGCACAGCGGCCTTTTAAATGTCCTCACCTTATTCTCAGCTTGCACAGCGGGCGGAACTCAAAGTTAGTGACCCCACCCATTTAACGGAAAGACACGATTGGTCAATTCTTCGATCATTTAAAATCACTCTGTCATTGGTTAACTATTGCTTTTAAGTATTTTAGCGGGAAAACCAATTGCAAAAAACTTTAGGCGGAAACATTCTAAAAAAGTGAACTTTTTGTAACATTTGACCTGATCGGGTGTTACAATTTATCCCTTCAGACTCCAACACAAACTGAACAGGCAGATTTAAAGAGTTTATTTCCACGGAAACGGTATTTATTTTATTTAGATGTTGATTATCAATTTATGAATTGCTAAAACTAAATTAGAAATGACTTTTTACTAAAAAAAATATTTAAAAGTTGAAAAAGTTTTCTATCATTTGTGCCAAGGTGTTAAAACAGAAACAATAAAACAGTGAAGAGTGGAAGAAACACTTGTAACAACCTTTTTAAAGTCTTTAAAGAAAATCAGCAAATGAGAAAAAAACCCTGAACTAAAGTGATAATTCCACTCCTTCAAATACAGTGGTTTGCTGCCAGTCAGTATGTTCTCATTATTCCAGATGTGTGTTTAAATGCAGTCTTCCAGGAATCATGAGCTTGTTTGTGTACATTTCAGAGTAAATTCAAAATTACAAGAAAATTAAAATGTAAGGTAACACATTGTTTGAAAATCAGAATCTAGAATCGGTAAGTTACTAGAAACAAAGACTAAAGGGACTTTGCTAGAAATGTTTCTTAAAGAAACCTGCTTGATTAACGGACAGTAATGCATTAAGTTTGTAAGTCAATAGATTGGGCATCATTTGTTGAGAGCACGCAGAACAGTCTGCTTCATTGTTTCACATCAGTTCCATCCAGAGAAGTTTTATCTGACTCATGATTTCACTTCCCTAGAATTCAGAAGCCTTCAGAGAGTTTGTTTTTATTCAGCCGTGTTTTTTGTGAAAATGAGGGAGCTGTTTTGAATGACATCTGAAAAAATAAATCTAACAAAAATGATTCAATTTCACATTCTGTTCAGATTGTCAGAGCACTGGCCAGTGATCTGAAGCGGAAGTGTGTCGTTTCCTGAAAAGCATGCACACAATGAAATAATCACCTGCTTCCAGAAGTCTCCACATGTCTGCCATTGTTGGTCAAACAGATTCGAGTCAGTTTGGATGCCAGGATGCTCACTAATAACAGCTTATTCATACGCACTCATTTCTTCACACAAGTTCAACAAATGTAATTATGTTTAAATGACCAAATTAAGTAGCAATTAACTAGCTAAAGAACTAGAGAACAAAAAACGTTACTTAATGTAGGTCATTATAATAATTTATGGCTTCTTACAACTGAAGTTTACCATAGAAAATCACTAACAAAGTGTTTTTAGTATTAAGTGAAATATCTGATTATCAATGTTTCATTTAGAATATTTTTATAAAAAAACAATAATGGTAATCGTGATATCTTTAAAATATGCATCACATGAAATTGATCTCACTGAATAAAGATGAATTGTCCTCATCATTTCAGAGCACTACTGGGATATGAGACACAAACGACACACTTTAGCTTTGAAATACACAGTTGTTAAACACTCGCATCAGAAAGCACCACAAGAAAAGCTACTTTAGAGTCATAAATTTAAGATTTATTATAACAAAACCAGGAACTGTTTGTGTGGTTGGTTTGAGTATAATTCCTTACAGATGTACTGTTTTGCATTACAGGACTTGACACAGTCATGCTGGTGTGAGGAGCGGATGAGTGTGTGTGTGTGAGTGAGAGAGTGTGTGTGTGTGTGTGTGTGAGAGTGTGTGTGTGTGTGTGTATAGTGTGTGAGAGAGTGAGAGAGTGTGTGTGTGTGTGTGAGTGTGTGTGTGTGTGAGAGTGTGTGTGTGTGGTGTGTGTGTGGTGTGAATTGAGTGTGAGAGTGAGTTTGCGTGTGTGTGTGAGAGTGAGTGTGTGTGTGAGAGTGTGTGTGTGTGTGAAGAGTGTGTGGTTGTTTGTGAGAGAGGTGGGGTGTGTGGTGTGAGTGTTTTGGCTGTTTGTATAGTGTGTGAGAGATGGAGAGTGTTGTGTGTATAGTGGGTGGGAGAGAGTGATAGAGTGGGGGGGTGTATATTGTGTGTGAGAGAGTGAGAGAGTGTGTGTGTGTGTGTGTGTGTGTGGGTGTGTGTGTGAGAGTGTGTGTGTGTGTGTGTGTGTGTGTGAGAGTGTGTGTGTGTGTGTGAGTGTGTGTGAGTGTGTGTGAGTGAGTGTGTGTGTGTCTCTATGTGTGTGTGTGTGTAGAGAGTGGTGTGTGTGGTGTGAGAGAAGTTGTGCGTGTGTATGTTTGTGTGTGTGTGTATAGTGTGTGAGATAGGTGGAGTGTGGTGTGTGTGAGAGTGGTGTGGTTTGTGAGTGTTTGTGTGTGTGTGTGGGTGTGTGTGTGCGTGTGTGTGTGTGAGAGTGTGAGAGTGTGTGTGTGTGAGAGTGTCTGTGTGTGCGTGTGTGTCTGTGTGTGCGTGTGGTGTGTGTATGCGTGTGTGTGTGTGTGTGGCTCATTGATCAGCGAGTGATGACAGCACTGGGCAAAAGCACAGTTCATTTACAGGTGGTGTGTGTGTATGCTTCTGGTACATATACATCTATTGGCATAAAGAGTCATCTCGTTCTAGACACACAGTTCCCTTAAAAAGCATCGGTATACAATATTTTTCTTATTTACAATCATTGGAAAGAGGAAAAGAAAAAAAAATCACAATTTCTCTCAGAGAAGATTAGTAAAAAGTGACGAAGTCACCATAAAAGAGTAAGCAACTCCTAGGAGTTAGTCTTTCAAATTTCCACTAAATTTCTAGTTTTTATACAGGCGCGAAGCCTTGATTTACTGAAGAGATACAGTATTAAGTGCCCTATCTACAACAGTTAAGCGTGGTTTTACTAGTGTGTACCGTACAACACAATCAACGTCAACGCAATCTTCTGATTTTAAATCAACTTAAAGTCTGTTGTAGCTTCTCTCGCATAAAAAGATATGGTAACTAAAAAACGAAATCAAAATGTCCAGAGTCCCGTCATTGGTCATGACAGTTAGCATCGCAATACTAGTGTTGAATTATGTAGGTATTGGTTTAAAGTAAATCAAAGTGAAAGAGTCAGTGATCAGTAGTGAACTCTAGCGAAACGCTTCAGAGCGCTGGCCTTCTCTCTTAAAGGGATTGGTTGAGATTCAGGTGGATTTGGCGGGCAGTGGCGTCGCAGGTCGAGGACTGGCGGATTCATATCGGTTGACTGCAGAAGATACTCCACATTCAGTCTTCATTTACTCAGCCTCATGTTGTTGCTCATGCTTCTGATTCACTCCAAAACAGTGACATTTGTGCAAGAAACGCTTTAGTTTTAGGCGAAGGACTGCATGTAGGGTTGGGCAAATTTTCCAAATTGATCAATTCATTAAAATGTAATGTTTTGCCATGATTTTATGAGGAATCACAGTTTTGAATAAAAACATTAGCAAACGTTACAATTAGACACGTTGACAATCCGTCAATGCTAACAGCTGTTGTGAGAACATGACGAAGCAGCTAACGTGTTGCACTCTTTGAAGGAGTGTAATGTACAGCATATCGCCACTATTCACACGGCATGTGTTTCTGGGCTGAAAAACACAAGACGCTGCAGAGCAACAGGGAAAACACAAGGTTATGAGACTCGACCAACTTCTTTTAACTGGAACGCCACATTTTTAGAGCACCATTTCATGAGCATAACGGTGCAAAAGACGCGAGCGCAACGGTCAAATGTGTCCGTCGTGTGCATGCTTACGTAGATAAACACTGGAAAAGCAGAAACTTGTGCAGAACTACTACTGCATGCCTGATATTTGATGTTTGCATGATGCTAACGGACTCAAAGCTGCTGCTATTCTCATTTACTGTTAATACTCGCCTACTAACACTGCTATACTTTGAATCATTTTGATTTGAATTAGGGCTGTCAAATAAAAATTAGAATTTTGAATATTCGTCGAATTTAAAATAAAAATCCACATTCAAATTCAAAAATGTTGCATCTTAATTTTAGGTGTGCGTCAGGCAGCTTTATCGGTGGCGGACGTAGTGCAATGACGATGTAGGTGTTGTTGCATTATAATGTTTTTGTCAGCCTATCCAGCTGAACCCACTAGATGCAGCGCTGCTGCGTTGTTTATTCAAAATATGCGGATATTGTTTCTCAAACTGAAACCAAGCCGTTCACACAGAACGCACTCACGCCTCACACAAGAGCCGCATGTTTAGAAAGCCATGTAAAATTAACGTAAGAAAAAAACCATGTCCTCGAGACTTTATGGCATTTTTTTGGCCTTCTCACTACAAGGAAAAAGTATTGTGTGATTGGCTTTCAGCCCTTTGTGTTAAACATACAAACATAATGCTGTTTTGCTTATAATTGTTTACGCAAATTAATTAATTATATTTGGCTTATACATTTTTTTTTTTAAAACATTATGCACTTTTTTCACAGTCATGTTATTTTATTGCTTTGAATAAATGTGCATTAGTAATATTTTGCTCGATGCGCCCTCTTGTGGCCTCAGGAGAGAAGCCAAAAGCCTTTTCCCCCTAACTGAAATTATGCATTTTATATCGAATATAATTCGAATACTGATAATATGTAAGTACAAAATTCGAATTGAGCTTTTCAGCCATTTTGACAGCTCTGATTTGAATTGGCTTGATCTTTTGAGTCGACCTCTAAAACGTGTGGAACGCTTGAAAAATAACTTTCTTTAAATGGATGGTTTTGGAAGTGAATATTACTTAAAAACATAACTACAACATGATTCAAGTTGACAAGTTAAAATCGACATTATCTTGAATCGGTCAAACGTTCTGAAAAAAAAAAAAATCAAGATTCTACTTTTTGCTATATCGCCCAGCCCTACGTTCAAGAAGTGTGTATTAAAGCCAACAAGATCAGGGTGAGTAGATGATGACAGAATGCAGCGCCTGCTTCAGAGCGGCGTGTCGTAGTAGTCCGCAGGTCGCTCGCTCTTGGCCGGCTTCTGTTGGTCCTGCTGATGTTGTTTCATGATCTCCTTCACCTCCTCCTCCAGCTCCGGAGGGATGATGAACTGGTCGTCGGGGTCGGGCTGAGCCGGCGCCGTGAAGTAACCCCCAGGTTTCTTAGAAGGAGCTTCAGTCGCCACCTCAATCAAGTTGTGGCTCTGCTCCTGCGGTGCCACCGAGCCGTTTCCCCTCCGCCTCCCCAAGGTCTTGCTCCAAGCATCCGCTCCCGCAAGGTTCCCAGCCTCCTCCGGAAGCTTCTCCGGGGTTTCTGGGGTGCAGGGTGGAGGAGGTGGAGGCAGGGGTAGCAGACAGTGCACGTCAGCCTCCACTTCCACCCGACTGCCGTTGGAGAAGACTCCGGCGATGGGCTCCTCGTCCTCGCTGTCCAAGCCGTTGTCCGAGAGCGCGCTGGAGAAGGTGGCGCTGGAAAGCTGCCTCTGGAAGGAGCTTCCGGAGTTGGGAGTGAGGTGGAGCGAACAGCAGGGGAGGCGCGGGTTGGGGTGGCTCTGCGGATGAAGGTGGAGCTGCGCCTCCTGCAGCAGGAGCGGCGGCTCGTCCGAGGATGCGGTGGATCCCACTTCGGAGCTCATCTCGGACGCACTGACCTCGGAGCTGATCTCACTGCAGGAGGACGGAGGCATGCCGGCAGAGGAGGCCGGGAACAGTCCGGGGCTCGGCGGCGCATGCATGCTTCCGGAGCCGGGCTCCGCAGACGCCGCACAACAGCAACAACAACAGTCTTCCGCTACGTTGAGCTGCACCACCACGGCGCTGAGGCTATCGGTGCAGCCGTACGACTGCGCCAGCGTGCACAGCTTCTTGGCGGCCGCCAGCGCGTCGGGAACCTTCCGTACGGCTTCCACCGCCTCGCTAAGGTCCAAGACTTCAAACAGACCTCTGCTGCCCAGGATGAAGAACTCATCTCTGGGGGTCAGCGGGAGCGTGGTGACGTACGGGCGAGGCAAGACCGCCGGGTAGAGGAACGAATAGCCCATGATGCGTGTGGAGTCTGTTACGCCGTTCACTTTGTTGTCCTGTTGGAGAAAGGGAATTTGCCGTAGTGGTCAGTAACTCTTATTCTAATACAACAATAAGTTCATGTGAGTTAAAGGGGTCATGACACGAAACCAAGTTTCCCTGGATCTTTTGACATAGAAGAGGTCTTTGTATGCTTAACACCGTGTCCTAACTACACACGATTCCAGCGACAAGCAAATTGGCTGTCCACAGCAGACGTGACAGAATCAATCAAATATCACAGCCAATCAGAAGCACATGTGGGCGGGCTCTCTCTGGAAGCGCACTGCACTCGCAACAAAATGGTTATTTTTATAATCTAATTCATAAATATTAAACCTTTTAACATCAGTAAATGTACATATTGAGTGTCTGATACTATCTTTGTTATGGAATACACTCGTTGATTCGCACTGAGTTCACAGTTTTAACGTACATCTTTGCTTAAATTTATTTTCAAGATCTGAGGTATACGATTTGTTGTTGCTTTCAGTATGGCTATAAGGTCACGCAAAATGATATTCAAACTCACATTATTAACAACGTTACTTTGAATAAAAAATGCCACAAAGAGTAATCAGTATCGCTGTCATAGCTTGCATGTTGTTCCAGCCGTGACGTCGCAGAAATGGAAAGCATTTCTAAATTAGAAATTTCGCGTGTCGCCGTCGCAGCTAGTTAACATGGAAAAGATACCTTTTATCGCGTGTAGTTAGGACACGGTGTAATACAATAGCAAGTTTCATAACTTAAAATGTCCTCATCATCAATAAAAAAGCATTTATGTAATAACCCTCAGAAAACGGCTCGTTTTGGATCCGAGGGACAAGCTGACGTCACAAGGGCGCAGTCTTTGCATAAACTCCGCCTCCAGAGCAACACATCGACGAATAGTCATCTTCTCAGCATAGGCTCCACCCACTGGCGATCAGTCGCTTAACGGTTGACACTTGATTACGCTGAATGCGAGAGTCGCTTCACGTCAAAAAATAGAGATTACAATCAGTGCCGCTATCTTGCCTACACTGGATACAGTATACAGATATGAGTCTGTCTTCAGGACAAATGCAGTGAAAGATCGTTCGCTTTGTCGAGTTTGGTTTAAACAGCTCGTTCACGTCTTTGTACAGATATCAGAAGGATCCCAGCGTAAGGAACAAGGGGATAGTTTATTTTTAATGGCATCCCGGATTGTGCCAGAAGATTGTTCGGATTATGGAGGATTTTGTTTTGTAAACGAGGCACAGTGTCATGGAGAGTCACAAAGAAACATCTGTTGAGAGATGAAGCAGAACAAGATCTGACTGCAGCTGCATCACAAACCATAAGTAAATGATTTCATAATGCTTTGTCTGGAAATGACCATTTTATTTTGATTATGTTGTCAAAACATGCTATAGCGAGGGGGCGTTGATTCTGTTTCCTATGCAACGGCATTAGCCAATCATAACAGTGGCCAATTACTGAAAAGCCTTAAAGGACACGCCCCTATAAAACAGGTCATTTTAGAGAGAGGGTCAGAATGAGGGTTGAAAATAAGCATTTTTCCACATATTTATTAGTTTGTTTTTTTTGTGCAAAAACTTTATTAACATTATAAGTAAACCATGTCAAAAATCCATGTCATGACCCCTTTAAAGGGATGGCTCACCCCAACATTCATCTGTCAACCCTTAGGACTTCCTGTTAAAACACAGAGATTTGAAGAACAGTTCAGCTGTAAACAAACAGCCAAGCTCCAAGATAAACATGCTACACTGAAAACACTGGTGTGTTTTTCACAAATAATTACGAAGAAATGGCATGTAACACTAAGAAACAGTATCTTGTAAAACACTCCAATAATCTTTGTTTTATTCACAACAAATAATTGTTACGGTGTATAAAAGTGGCGTTGCTCCAGGTCTTCTAAAGCGATATGGTTTGAAGTCGAAATTTGAGTAGTTGTTCAATATTACTCACTCGCTTCAGGAAGTTTGAGAGTGAATAACTGCTCCATTCATCATATAACATGATTCAGAAGAGTTGTGTGGACTACTTTGTGCTACTTTTTGGAGCCTGAAACTGTTGGACTCCACTGGCTATTGAGCTGAAATATTCTTCAAATATCACTTGATTTTTGAATTCAAAATAATTTTTTCTCGGGTGAACGATCCATTTAACTCCAATAAAAGCAACAGATAAGCAGAATCCACCTGAAAGTCAACATGAAATGTCAGTTCATTTCCTTAATGGGATTCACATTAACTAATAAAACTGTAGGTGGGCCTTTAATGTGATGAAAAATGGACGTTTCATATCAGAATATCTTAATGCAAGCCTCCACGTACCCCAATGCTAATGTTATTTTCCAATCTAGTGTTGTTTAAACAGCATTCATTTACTGCATTAACCACTGGTGAAATCCCAGAAAGGCAACCTCAAACAGCTATTGGTTAAGATGGACTAATAGTTGAAGTTATTACATTTTGATGAACGAGAGTTTTTTTCTTTGGAATAGGGTGCACACAATAAGATCAGGAACACAGTGAAACGAACGTTCATCTCATGTTGACCTCAGTGCCGGTGGAAAGTGTTTCTCGTACCTCAGTGATGATGGCTTTATGCAGCTGCACGCGGTTGTGTTCCTCCTTGATGCTGATGTTGTGCAGCAGTGACAGCGGAAGCGCCTTGCCGTCGCGGCACAGCACCGCCTGACACTTGCCCACATTAGCGGCGGTGAGGGTGAAGCAGCCGGCGGGGTCAGTGGGGTCGTGCCGGATGTGACAGAGCGCCGCCGAACCGCCCAGCTTCTGCCCTGCTGTGCCCAACTTCCTGTTCAACCCAGAGCGGACGGACAGACATACTTAGTAGGGCTATTGAGCGATTCAAACTTTTAATCTAATTAATTACATGATGTACACATCAATTTTGGCTGAGAAATTACCCCCCAAAAGATAATTTAAAGTCATTATTGTGTTAAATGAAAAAAAAAAAGCATTAATGGAATTACTTTTTAAAAAAAATATGAATCAACTAAAAAAAAAATGAAATGATGCTTCAAATATGAAACTAAAAGCGCCAGTAGGTGTTGGTCGCTGTCTTAATGATTGAGTCACTGGCTACGTTCACATGCACAATTTTTGGTTCAGTCGGACTGAATTCATTCCGATTGATGGATCTGAACGTAGTGTTTACATGAACGCTAAATAAAGTGATCGGGTTGATGTGCGCGTTTATACGTCACAAGCTTCAAATCGGAATAGATTTTTTCTGACATGCGCACACTGCACAAATATAGAGTTTCTCACTGTTTTGCACATAATAACCACTCTCCTACAAGGTTTCTTTATTTGTTTTTAACAGCAAAATTAATATTTATCCTGTTCTTCATATAACCGCTGTGGCCCGTGCTGCTCCATATTTATCACGCAGTAAAAATGCCCCTCCCCGCGTCCAAGACGGGTTGCCTGTGGATGATAATCCAAAACAAGGACTTGGTTGGAGGTTTGTCCTGCTCCACTTCACAGTCCCGAGTGGAAAGGGAGTTTTTTAAATGACAGGACACTTTATACAACATATTTTCAAAGGAAGCCCTCGTTCTGGCGCCGTCATACTTCATTACTCTATTTTGTGTCATTGCACATGCCGCAGTGCTTTCAGTTTCGGTTTTCAATCTGATCGAGTGTTTACATGCACTCTCAATCGTATTAGAAAAGGAATAAACCACCCCCTTCAATCCGATTGAAATTCAATTCTATCGAGCTCAACGGATCGATTAGGTTTTACCATGAAGGTTTTTCAAGTTCCACGCTTGAGCCGTCAATCTGATTAACAACTTGATTAGTTGGTTGGTAAACGTAGCCACTGACTCACTTTATCTTTATGAATGAGTCACTGAATCACTTTATCTTTATGAATGAGTCACTGAATCACTTTATCTTTATGAATGAGTCACTGAATCACTTTATCTTTATGAATGAGTCACTGAATCATTATCTTTATGAATGAGTCACTGAATCACTTTATCTTTATGAATGAGTCACTGAATCACTTTATCTTTATGAATGAGTCACTGAATCACTTGACTCCCTTAACTTTGGAATCTCATTGTTGCAAAATTGAAAAACGGACAATTTTGAAATATCGGTTGTTTATTGAACTGTTGTACAAATCAATCACATTTGCATTTGTGCAGATATTGGGGAAAACAGCACACTTGCTGGTGTGATATTGCTAAACTACATCATATGATAGAAATATAAGAGTTTGTTTTTGTCCTGCATCATTTAACACGTTAACACGCTGCGTGTGCATTACCTCTGCATGACGAGGAAGGTGTTGGTCATGTAGTCTTCCTCGCTCTTGGTCCTGTGGAGCTCCTCGGCCAGTATGTCGTTCATGGTGCACTGCAGTAAATACGGCACCTCCACGTTCCTGTCTCCGTCAAACACGCCGTACAGAGCCTCTCTGCTGCTGCAGAAGCTGTTCACCGACAGAGCCGCCACACACAGTCTGTAGACACACACACACGGTCACTGACCGACACACACAGCAGCTCCGAGCGCTGAGATGCACAACACACTCACTTGTTTTTGACGCCCGAGGCTTCGGTGAAGCCGTGACTCCAGACAGCCGGCCCTCCTGCCGCCTCATTGGCTGAGAACGAGGAAGGGGGCGGGTCTATCCGGAAACAGCGGATGTTACTGAAAATATGTGGAAGATATCATGTATTATTGAATGGCACACATATACACAAGCATGGTCCAAAACAAACACTTGAGGAATTTTGAGGAAAAGTGTTTTACAGAGAGCCTTTGTTGGCACATGATGCTGAGAGACACTATGTATTTAGGAAAAACAGTCACTTTTTATTTAATCTAGTTGCCAATGTAACATTTCTTATTTTAGTTTAGTTAAACTTGATATAAAAAAAATAACCAAAACTAAAACAAACATTAATAAAAACTATTTAGACATAAAAAAAATAACAAAAATGAATAGAAATCTAAAAAAAACATTACAAAAACCTTAAAATTAAAATATAAAAATAAAAAACGAATTCAAAATATTAATAAAAACTACAAATGTATCTCAAAGATACTACAATACACTGGGGGGGAGGTGGGTCGGGGGTCTCTGAGTATGGGGGCTGGCGGGGGGCCCAAAATGAAGACATTTCAAAGACATTATTATATCCGATTATGTCGAAAGCATTGGACAGATATTAGAAGAAGTGGCTTGATAAGTTAAGGTTTTTAATTTATTTTCGTAACATTTTGTAACCTATTCAATTGAATGCGCTGAGCAAAATAACATGTTTTTACAATTGTAGGAAATTTTTAATTAAAATTTTTAATTAATGATACTGAACTAATGTGTTAATTTGATATCACTCATTTTAAGAAGAAAGAAATTGGCAGAAGTGTAAGACATGCACACGTGCTCTTACTTGAGCTGCTCGAGGGTCTTGTGATCCAGATTCAGCCGCAGGTTTCCCGTCAGATCCAGCTCTTGAAGTTTAGGAGGTAGACTGTCAGGTAAAGTGATCTCACTCAGCTCGTTACAGCTCAGATCCACACACTACACACACACAGAAACATATGAAAAACAATCCATAACATCATTTACATGTGCGTGTGTGAGTGTGTATGAGTGTGTGTGTGTGTGTGTGAGTGTGTGTGTGTGTTTTTGTGACATATGAGGACACAGATTTGTATAATGACATGGTTATGACAGGTATTACAAGGAGAAGGTGACTTATAAGGACATTACCCCATGTCCCCATTTTTCAAAATGCTTATAAATCATACAGAGTGAGTTTTTTTGAGAAAGTAAAAATGCACAAAGTTTCCTGTAAGGGGTAGGTTTAGGTGTAGGGCAACAGCACATACAGTTTGTACAGTATAAAAACCTGTGTGTGTGTGTGTGTGTGTGTGTGTATAGTGTGTGAGTATAGTGTTTGTGTGTGTGTATAGTGTGTGTGTGTGTGTTGTGTGTGTGTGTGTGTGTGTGTAGTGCTGTGTGTGTGTTTGAGAGTGAGTGTGTGTGTGTGTGTGAGGTGTATGGTGAGAGAGTGTGTGTGTGTGTGAGTGTGTGTGAGTGAGTGTGTGTGTGTGTGAGTGAGTGAGTGAGTGAGTGTGTGAGTGTGTGTGTGAGTGTGTGTGTATGAGTGAGTGTGTGTGAGAGTGTGTGTGTGTGTGTGTGTGAGAGTGAGTGAGTGTGTGTGAGTGAGAGAGAGAGAGATGGGCGTGAGGTGAGTGAAGTGATGAGTGAGTGTTTGTGTGGGTGTGGTACGGGTGTGATTGGGAGTGGGGTGACGTGTGTGTGTGAGTGTGTGTGTATGATAGTGTGAGTGTGTGTATATGATAGTGTGAGTGTGTGTGTGTGTGAGAGAGAGTGAGTGGTGTGTGTAGAGAGAGTGATGAGTGGTGGAGTGCGAGAAGTGGAGTGAGTTGTTTGTGTGTGTGTGTGTGTAAGTGTGAGTGTGTGAGTGTGTGTGAGTGAGTGTGTGTGTGTCTGAGTGTGTGTGTGTATGTATGAGTGAGCGTGTGTGTGTGAAAGAGTGTGACCTTCATCTCGGTGAGCTGCAGGACTTCGGGGAACACCTCGATGCAGTTGGAGTGAGCTGCTAGTGTGTGCATGCGTCTGCAGTTCATGATGGTGGTTGGCACCGCCTTCAGCCTGTTCCCACTCAGGTCCAGCTCCTCCAGCTCCTCCAGCTTGGCCATTTTACTGCAGAACAGAGAGAGAACATTGATTTGATGAATACATTCATTCAGAAACTTCCATGACTCAGTTAACACTGAGAGAAAGAGGAAGTGACAAACCACACAGACACTGTCTAGAAAAGATCAGCGCACAAAATTGTATTTCACGTTAATATTTTAATATCAAGCGGTGTCATAAAAGTGAGTAAAATGAATCAATCATCAGTATCAGTTTGTGAATAAAAATAAAATTCATAATTTCAATGTGAGATTTGTTATAGTTGCTTTGCATTTTAAGGAATGGAAAATATTTCGTTGAAAAAATGGAAACCTTTAGAAGACTTTAAAAAGAACTTTCACATATAACACCTATGTGACAATAATGATGGAATAAAAAAAAAAAGTGTATCAAAAGACATTCTACGATATTATTAAATAAAATACATAAAATATGTGTGGCCATCAGGCTGTTTTATACTGCATAAGAGACTAAAGATCAATAAAACGAAACATTAGGCATTAACAACACACAAATTAGTCAAAAAGTCATTGTATTCTTAAATCATGACATGATTATAATATTGCTTATGTGCATGGTGTTCCTGCCTAATGATTGTTGTTACACTTTACAGCATGATATTAATTATTAAAATCAAATCCTTATTTAATGTTGGTCAAACTGTATTGAATTCAAAAGGTCCCATGACTTTATCTTCACTGCTTTACAACAGAAATGCTGCAGCTGCTGTAATTTCAATCATGTGAACATAAAAATGTGAAAAAACAAAGCGGAGGTTAGGACTTCTATTTTGAAGTTGTGAAATATAATTGATGGAAACATACTAATTGTAGTATTCACATGTTTACATAACGGTAGAGAGAGTTTTCATTAATGTCTTCTTTCCACTAAATAATATGCTCTGGGTGTTGAAGTCGTGAACAATTCCAAAGAACGCAAGTTTGTCATGACTTTCCGACTTGTGCGCACAGTTCAGTGCAAAGACTCGTTATTGATTCAGTGGACAGTAATTGCTGAATGATGCTGTCACCTGGCTGGGAAGGTCTGCAGGTGATTGTAGGCCATGTGCAGGATCCTCAGGTGTGTGTGTCCGGTCAGCTGCGGCACACACCTGTCGGTCAGGTGGTTGTTGGTCAGGTAAAGCTCCTGCAGGACGCTGCTGCTCTCCTCTGAAAGGCTGGACGCCGGCAGATTCTCCAGCTTATTAGCTGATGCGTTCAGACACCGCAAACTAAACACAAATCACATGATATTCAGAGCCAGCTGAGACAGAGGCTGTTTCACTGAATGAAATATGACATTAACATTCAACATTTACTTCTTACTGATGTGTTTTAGTGTGCGTGTGTGTGAGAGAGAGAGAGAGAGAGAGAGAGAGAGAGAGAGAGTGTGCATGAGTGTGAGAGTGTGTGTGAGAGTGTGTGAGAGAGTGTGTGGTTTGTGTTGTGTAGAGTAGGTGGCGTACGTGTGCATTGTGGGTGGAGTGAGAGAGAGTGTGTGCGTGAGTGTGTGTGTGTGAGAGAGAGAGTGTGTGTGTGTGTGAGAAGAGTGTGTGTGTGTGAGAGAGAGAAATAGAGTGTGTGTGTGTGTGTGTGTGTTTGTTGTGTGTGTGTGTGTGTGTGTGTGTGTGTGAGAGAGGTGGTGCTGGAGTGTGTGTGAGAAGGAGTGTGTGTGCGTGAGTGTGTGTGTGAGAGAGAGAGTGTGTGTGCGTGAGTCTGTGGGTGTGAGAGAGAGAGAGAGAGTGTGTGCGTGAGTGTGTGTGTGTGAGGAGAAGAGAGAGAGAGTGTGTGCGTGAGTGATTGTTGTGTGTTTTTGTGTGTTGTTGTGTGTTGTGTGTGTGTGAGAGAGTGGGGTGCTGAGTGTGTGTGAAAGGAGAGTGTGTGCGTGAGTGGTGTGTGAAGAGAGAGGTGTGTGCGTGAGTCGGTGTGTGTGTAGAGAGAAGAGTGTGTGTGTGTGAGTGTGTTAGTGAGTGAGTGCGTGGTTAGTGAGTTAGTGACGTTTGTGTGTTGTGTGAGTGAGTGAGTGAGTGAGTGAGTGAAGTGATGGAGTGTGTGTTTTGGGGGGTGTGTGTGTGTGTGAGTGATGAGTGAGTGAGTGAGTGTGTTTGTGTGTGGTTGTGTGTGTTGTGTGTGAGAGAGTGAGTGGATGTGTGTGTGTGTGTGTGTGTTGGTGGGGTGTGTGTGTGGGAGTGAGTGAGTGAGTGAGTTATTGATTGATTGAGTTCAGTGGAGTGTTGTGTGTATCCGTTTTGTGTTTGGGTGTGTGGTGTGTCTGAGCCTCTCTATTTGGCAGAGGTGCAGGGAAGCTGGATGAGCTGATTGTGCTGCAGGTCTAGCACTTCCACCGCTGGACGCTCCACACGCTCCGGCAGACGCTTCAGCTGGTTATGACCCGCCAGGATCTTCCTCAGACTCGCACTGCACAGCAGCCTGAGGACGGAGTGAGCGTCAAACACACGCAGCACTGCAGCAGAAACACAGCTCACCTACACTGCACGCTTACTCTTATATCTGTTCTGCATAAACAGCTCTTAAAATACCTCAGAGCAATTGTGCATGTGCCTTGTGCATCATTTCATTGACCATATTCAAGTGAAATACTCCATGTGAGGCGTGTAATGACATTTCTTACATTTCTAAGACAAAGTGACAGTAACCTGATCAATCACTCTTTTGTATTCCTTGTTTTGCATAAAAGCACCTTCCAAATAAACCAGTGCAAATGCAGTAATTGTCAATGCTTTACAGACAATTATTAATTATTGCTTCCATCAAAACCTGGCGATCACTAATATCAGTCATCAGGAGCACCTCCATCAAAACCCACCACACACACACACCAACCCACACAGCACTGCGCACACCACACACACACACACACACACACACACACACAGCACTGCGCACACACACACACACACACACCACAGCGCACACACACACACACACACACACACACAGACACACACACACTCACCACGGAGGAAGCTCAGCGATGTGATTGTGACTGACGTCTAGAACCTCCAGCTTCCTGCTGTCACTCAGCCAATCAGGAAGAGCCTTCATGCAGTTCCTGCGAGAGAGCAGACGGGACATTCATGTCATGATGTGTGTTCGTCTGCAGTGATTTCACACGTCATGATGTCACGCACCTGGAGATGTCCACGTGTGTGAGGCTGGCGGCGGCGGGACTCAGGTCTAGCTCCTGCAGCTCTGGGGACAGAAAGCGTGAGCGTCAGTGGAGACGAGGCTGTGTGTGTTCATGTGAGCAGCCAGTGATGCTGCGTCTGTACCGTTGCTGGAGGCGTAGAGAGCCTTGAGTGCACAGCCACGCAGACGCAGACGCCTGATGCGGTTCCTCTGACAGTGCAGCACCTCCAGCCGCGGGAAGACAGACGCGTCCAGCTCGCTCAGACAGTTGTCTCTCACATCCAGCTGCGTCACGGATGCAGAAACTCGGGCTCGTCCGGCAACACAGCGGAGATCTGATTCAGACTGATGAGACGGAGAAACAACTCACTGCATTCACTGCACACACATGACATACACTTCATCCATCAACACTGTAAAATACTGGGATACACGTTGACATTGGACCCACACCCTCACAGTCAATTTTGTGAATTGCAGATTTGTGGCATCATCGTAAACGATAAATAAGCTTTCCATTGATGTATGGTTTGTTAGGATAGAACAATATTTGGCTGAGATATAACTATTTGAATATCTGTAATCTGAGGGTGCAAAAAATCGAAATATTGAGAAAATCAACTTTAAAGGTTCAAATGAGTTCTTAGCAATGCATATACGAATCAAACATTACATTTTGATTATTTATGGTAGGAAATTTACTAAATATCTTCATGGAACATGGTCTTTACTTAATATTCTAATGATTTTTTGCATAAAAGAAAATTTTATAATTTTGACCCTACAATGTATTGTTGGCTATTGCTACAAATTCACCCGCCGACTGAACACTGCTTTTGGTTGCTGCATCTCACATTTCCTGAATTCCTCTAAATGCCATTCCCTTTGCTGCTATCCTTTTTCACACATCTCCTCATGTCTTCCTTCTCTGATTGATAGTTTGTAGAGTATTTATCCATTCAACAGCTTTTTTAGTGTGTGATGTGGTGTGTGTATGGTGTGTGTGTGGGTGTGTGTGTGATTGTGTGTGTGTGTGTGTGTTAGAGGTGTGGAGTGTGTTGAGTGTGTGTGTGTGTGTATGAGTTGTGTGTGTGTGTGTATATGTGAGTGAGTGTGTGTTTTGTGTGTGTGTGTGTGTGTGTTGGTGAGTGTGTGTGTGTTAGTGCAGTGTGTGAGTGTGTGTGATTGTGTGTGTGATTGTAATGAGAGTGTGTGTGTGATTGTGCGTGTGTGTGTGTGAGTGTTGGTGTGTGTATGAAGTGGTTGTTGATGTGGTGTGTTTGTGAGTGGAGTGTGTGTGTGTTTGTGTGGTGTGTGATAGGTGTGTGTGTGATGATTGTGTGTGTGTGTGTTTATGTGTTTTGATGTGTGTGTGTGTGTGTGTGTGAGTGTGTGTGAGTGAGTGTTGGTGTGTGTGTGTGAGTGAGTGTGTGTGTGGTGTGTGTGAGAGTGTGTGTGTGTGTGTGTGTTTTTGTGTGTGTGTGTGTGAGTGTGTGATGTGTGTGTGTGTGAGTGAGTGAGTAGTGAGTGTGTTTGTGTGTTTGTGTGTGTGTGGTGTGTGTGTGTGAGAGTGAGTGTTTGTGTTCTCCACCGCAGGCGTGTGTTTTGACCGTCAGCAGACGGAAGGCTGTCGCGCAGCACACCACTTTATTCCCATCCCTGCGACCTCCCGACGGCTGTGCAGCGCTCCATCACCGACGGGCACCTGTGTAACTCTTGAATGACAGACCCAGATACCCAGGCCGCTGCAGACGACCCACTCCACGGGAAGCTACATCAGTTACCGTCCATAACCACGTCCTGCAACGACACACCACACACACCACCTCAATCTCACTGCAGTGTCCAGCAGCGCACGAGAGGTCCAATGACCGTCCGGTGACTCCACACCACACATCTCCCTGACACTGTGAGTAAAGCTTTTCTGATTAGATGCTAAACGAAATATAGCCATCGGTTTTAGTTGTTGCTTATAGTCACAGGGTTGTAAAAAATACTGTTTGAATACCTTAAAACGCATTAAAAGCTATATGGGGAACAATCTCTAAAACAAAAACTTGAAAGCAATATACTATCCAGTTTGTTTAAATGTGCAATGATTTGCCTGTATTTATTTTCTTTTTTATATCCCTCTGACTTTTGGTTTAATATGTACTCTTGTTTGTACCATAATCCTCGGTTATTCCTAAAAAATTAATAATTTTTTTTTTACATTTTGTATTATATTATTCTTATATCTTGAAATCCATAACGTTCATTTTATTTTTTTTAAACTTCAATTTCAGCAATTTTGAGCAAGTTTCTTACACATTTATTTTACTATGCGATTATTTATTAATTAATTTATAAGTTTATACACACACTATGTTTTCAAAAGTTTTATAGTCTGGTATATATATAATGTTTTTTTACATTCCGTTTCTGCGACCAAGGTGCATTTATTGATCAGAAATACAGTAAAAATTATGAAATATTATGACAGTGTACACACTGTTTTCTATGTGAATATCTGTTAAACTGTAATGTATTTCTGTGATGCGCAGCTGTATTTTCAGTAATTTTCATTATCAATGTTGAAAACAGTCGTGCTGCATCATATTTCTGTGGAAACCGTGATTCACTTTATTTTTCAGGATTCACAGATGAACAGAAAGTTCAAAAGAACAGCATTTATTTTAAATATAAATCTTTTGTAACATTATAAATGTCTTTACTCTCACCTTTGATTAATTTAACACATCCTTGATGAATAAAAGTATTAATTAAAAATAAGGGAATGTTCCTCATAATATTATATCTGTAACATTTGAGTGCTTATGAAGATGAGTGCAGCTTCTCAGTAAGCGCAGGTCTGTGATTGGACGAGGCGTGATCATGTGACACTCACTGACTCATGTTGGCCAGGTCGGGGTGGATGGAGGTCAGGAGGTTGCAGCTGAGGTTGACCTCCGTCAGTGTGCTGATGGAGCAGATGGGCAGCGGGAAACTCCCCAGCTGATTATGAGAGAGATTGAGGCTCCGCAGGCGGGAGAATCTGCAGAGAGAAGACATCATCAGTCATCAACATGGGTAAAAAAGTGTGTTCTTTCGTTTTAATAATATTGCAATTAGTGCTGTCAAACGATTAATCGCATCCAAAATAATATATGTGTGTGTGCTGTGTATATTATTTCTTTAAGTTAAAACTTTAACTGAACTATTATTTTGACATGTTTTAGTGGAGGCTCTTGATCGTCTGATGAAATCTCTGTAAGTATGATGGAACATCATTTGATTTCAGCAGAGCAGATCAAGAAAACATGGCAGAAGCCCTCGAGATGGACACAATCTGACAGAAACCCTTCAGAAGCTGACCTCTGCAGCTGCAGCAGCGTCTGGTCAGCAGGAAGGAAGTTGTGCTTGAGGTTGAGGTGCGTCAGATCCTGACTGTACAGCAGATTAGACGGCAGCTTCTCCAGACTACAGCAGGACAGATCCACCGAGCTGATCCTCTGAGACACCACCTACACACACACACACGCACGCACACACACACACACACACACACACACACACACACACACGCAGACACACACACACACACACACACAAAAAACACACGCACACACACACACAGGCACAGACACAGACACACACACAGAGACAGACGCACACACACGCACACACAGACGCACACACACACACACAAACACACAAACACACAGACACACACACACACACACACACGCACACAGACACACCACAGATAGACCAGATTCACCACTCACACACACACGACAGACGTACAGAACACACACACCACACCACCAGACATACTCACACGCACAGACACACTCATACACCAGGCACATGACACCTACACACACACAGAGCAGAAGACCTCGCACACACTCACACCAGACCACACACCTTTCACACATACATAGAGACACAACAGACACCACCCACACACACTCACAGACCCACGCACAGATAGACACAGATTCACACGCACACACACACAGACAGACGTAACAGACAACACACACACACACCACCACAGACAGACCACACGCACAGACACACAGACAGAGACACAGACACACACACACAGACACACCACACACAAACACACACACACACAAACACACACACACATACACACACTCACACACACACATACAGACACACACACTCACTCACTCACTCACACACCCACACACACAGACACACTCACACACAAACACACACACAAACACTCACACAAACAAACAAACACACACACAAACACACACACACACACAGACACACACACGCACACGCACGCACACGCATACGCACACACATGCACACACACACACCTACACACGCACACACACACACAGACCTCACACAACATACTCACACAACATACTCACACACACGACATAGCCCACACACACATACAGACACACCACCACACACACAGCATACCACCGACATCGTACACACATACAAACACACATACAACATACACACACACCCACATACAACACACACACACACCCACACAGACACACACACGCACACACAAACACACAAACACACACCACTCGCACATACACACACCAAACGAAACGCCCACGCACACACGCACCCACAGACACAGACACTAAACACACACACGCACAGACACACACACACATACAAATTTCATGATTCATCTCACATTAACGTTCATTTTTTCAAAGGAAAAATCTCAAATAATCTGCAAACTATACAATAACTGTTATAAATTTCCTACTGTAAATATATCAATTTAATTTTTGTTTAGTAATATGCATTGTTAAGAACTTAATTTGGATAACTTTAAAGGTGAATTTCTCAATATTTAGATTTTTTTTGCACCCTCAGATTCCAGATTTCAAATAGTTGTATCTCAGCCAATATTGTCCTCTCCTAACAAACCATAAATCAATGGAAATATTATTTATTCATCTTTATTCAGATGATGCATAAATCTCAGTTTTTTTAAAATTGACCCTTATGACTGGTTTTGTGCTCCCAGGGTCACACATACGTTTGTATTTCTATTAAAGGGACAGAATGTGAATGTGACTCAGTAAACGGCACTAACGCATGACGCGGTGATTCAGTCTAAACACACACGCGATCACATTAACTGAGGCTTTTCTAATCTGAGGCTCCCGGCGGACCGGACTCGTCTCACGGCACACAGCCGTCTCCGATGGAAAATAGGCTGGCCTACTTGCGTTTGTTTGGGATGGTGCGTTGGGGTCTGGTGAAGTGCAAAGTAAGGACTCCCCCAACTAGTGCTTTACACACACACACACCACACACACCCACACACACACACACACACACACACACACACCTCCTCGCATGATGGGATGATGGGTGTCGTTTTCAGAGCAAATGTAGATCAGAGCAGTGAAGCGCTGGAGAATCTGCACAGCTGCACTTCAAGCCTCTGCAGTGTGAAGTGAGAGGTCAGACTCTAAAACACACACGGATTTATAACGTCTGCGTTTATATACTCTAGTATATTCTTCCAGAACATACTACAGCATATTCCCCATTTCCCACAAGCCCTTGACAGTATGCTAGAGCTGAACCGGACAAGCATCAGTGGACTAATGTAAGTTAACGTCCAGAAAGTCCACATTGGCCAAAGTCTGAGTCACATGATCACAATATAAATGTCTGACAAACATTCACAGGACAGCTGCGTTTCAGCCTCCACATTCAGATCTGTTCCCGACGCAAACACAATGAAAATGCTTTAAATTAAAAAAAATTGAGGATTTCACTATTTAATTAAGGCTGGGAAAATAAACCGATGCATCGCGAATCGAGAAATGATTCCCGAATGCATGGCGATTCTTTCTCGAGTGGATCCTGAGCTTAGTTTTGAACAGCAGATGGCACTGCATGCTTTAGAGACATCTGTACTCCGCTGGTTTGTCATTAAAAAAAACCCCGCTAATTAAACATCACTGTTTCGTTCAATGATTTGCAGAAACTGAAAATTACTAGTATTATTTTTCCTGTTTTAACCAAACAATTTCAGCCGCTGAAAGTCTGGTGCATCACTAAATAAATGCCTAATAATTACTGCAAATATCAAAACAATTTTTGAGAAAAGCTGCACCAAATTCAGTCATTTTTGTCCCCAAAAATCTGAAAAAAGGTCCCGGTAAACCCTGATGAGGAGATTATTACACTGCATTGTTCTCTCTATCTATCTCTTCGTCTGCCTACTGATTGATTGATTATATTAGATACATTATATAATATATATATATTGTTTTTGTACACGATGGAAAAACAGTATTTCTTGACGAACACTGTAAATTATACATGAATGTGGCAATCGTTCAGGATCCTGGTGTGTATCAGAAGCAGATTCCATCACTATACCACCACAGTACTCGCTTATAAGGGCGTGAAAATGTTCTCTAGTGAGGGTTTAGATCAGCTCTAGTGTGTCAGCTCGTCTTATCTGTACAGGTTCGAGGTACAGAGGACATCCTCTCTCACACCACACACACACACACACACACACACACACGCACCTTCGCCGCCCGCCGGTGCCAGCGCAGGGTTCGGTGAAGCGTCGAAGCTGATGTAGTAGGTCTGACTCTGAGGTCCCGCCGAGCTGAAGGCCAAACAGTGACTGTGTTTCTTCACCTCTTCCACCTGAAAACACACACACACACACACACACACACAAGCTTACACCAGAGCGAAACACAGTGCTCACGCAGCGATGAGCGTTCATCAGCGTCACAGGTCTGTTTAGATCAGCTGTGATGGCTGACATGGCAGTCAGCACTCAATATTTAGTCTAGCAGTCTAGAACAGAAATAAACACTGAGAGACTATGAAACACAGTCTGTTTGTTTAGCACTTCATCAAGTCTCAAAACCACCATAAAACTTTACACCTCACTGAGCAATGTCCACTACGCCTGTCCTCTCACTGCGCTCGCTGGTAAAGTAACCAGGATCTGGCCCATACGCAGATCTAATACATGTCAATATATACAATTTCCAGATATGAAATATATACATGAAACCTATTAAAAAATTAAAGAATTTCATATATGAATATATATCTAGCCAAAAAAATTATGTATGTTTATGCATGTGTAATACATATTTGGACACATTTCTGTTCATCCTAAAACCTATCATTATTATTTCATTATGTTGAAATTGTATAAGTAAATATAAAAGATAGACACTTATTAAAAAAATTATTACAAAACAAAATTTTGGCCGATACCGATAATTCTTTATTTATTAAAACCCGATAACCGATATGTTGGCCGATAAATCTAAATCCAAATATAATATCATATAAAATATATATAGCCTTACCAGTATATAGTAATATCACTCTTGATACAGGACAATAAATATCATATATTGACATTTCTTTATGGTGTGGGAAATATGCTGCATTAACATAACCTGGTGTTCAGCACATGTGAGCAAATAAGTGAATATTGGGAATATTGCAGTCAACTTAATTTTTTTTTCTTAAAGATTGGGCCAACAAATTAGTTCCAGATCCTGTCCTTTCATTCTTATGGTCTGCAAAAGTCTGAATCTAAATTAGAGCAGGTAAGTTTCTTTCAGTAATTAACCAATTACACTAAAACCAATTTAACCAGTAAAAAAGGGATCTGTAGGGAATCTGTCGACATGGCTGCTGAGAACATCTGTTCCTATATGAACCTGTGGCTTAATGGAGGGATGCTGTACGATAGTGCTGGGCAGTATACCGGTTCAAACCGAATACCGGTGTTTATTTTTGTTAAGATATTAATTTTTAAAATACTTGTTGTTGCACTGTGGTAGAGGGCAAAGCTGTATGTGTACTAAGCGTGAAAGCTCAGAAAACTTGAAGCTGTGAACAATAGAACGGATGACGCAGAAGAATCATCCACCAATATCAACACGGACCACCACAATATATCCAGAGACCTCTGCCATCAGCTCCGCGTCTCAAACACACCACTCTCTATCACACTCTCACCACACACAACCACACACAATCTCTCACACACACCCTCTCTCTCACACTCTCACACACACAATCTCACACACACACACACACTCACACGAGCGTGACTTTAGCACTAGATTTAGCAATTTTCAGACCCTTTTAGCGGATTTTTTCCATATAATATTCATACTGACAAACCTAGCCACTTTTCTGGATAAAGCTTAGCTATGGTTCAGTTGGAAGATTTCGCCAGTGCTGTCCCGCGTGCGCGAGGTCTGACTTTGAGAAGTGTCGCCTCTCTCTGCGTCTGTTTTGTGCAGCGAGCGGCAGAGAAGCACCGCAGCCGACTCCTCAATAAATGAGTACACAACAGCGTCTCCTAGCACCTGTCGCTTACTGAGTGTTTGGGATTATAAATATGAGTGTAGTTCATCTGTTAATATCACATGCACTTTTTTGTGTCTTGTTGTTTTTAGTTTGTTACTCAGACGCAGGCAGTGCGCTGCATGAGACAAAAAAGTAATATAGCCAAAACAACCACATAGCCGCTCTTTAGTGTAGATGCATGTTGATTTTATCAGACGATGCCGTGATTATAAATGAGAGTGACTCCTGGTTAACATGTATTAAAAGGGATCGTGTTTAGTCATTATTTAGTGTGGTATGTTTTGACAATATTCACTCATCATGACAGTAAAATTGGGTATTCTAAGTCAATATACTGCAGTATTTCCTCTCAATCAGTAAAAAATATGGTTAACACCCGGTCATGCATGAAAAAAAAAAAATACCGTCATGTACCGTGAAACCGGTATAATTTTGGAAAATACCGTGATATAAATGTTTGGTCATACCGCCCTGCACTACTGTAGGATCACTGGCTTGGGACAAACATTGCCCACAGGATTATAACATGTGAGTTCATTACCTTTCCTCCGATCAGTGGCAGGATGTGCATCTTGCCCGTATGGCTGGCCTTCACGGAGGACACCATCAGACAAGTGCCGCATAAAATCACCTGCCGTCGACTCCAGCGGTTCACCGGCAGCTGCAGCTTTCCTTTCCGTACGTTATACGTTCCGGAGAGCTGGATGCGCTCAGAGCTCTCGATGCTGTGAGGTTTTCCTGCAAAACAGAGAAAAACATGAGAGTGACTTCCCCAATCCACTCCTACACATCCAATGCAGCTTCAGAAGTGCATCTCAGTTCACGCCGCAAAACTGCTGTTTGCACTGCTCTGTACTGGAAACACAAAAGATTACATGCAATTCAGCGGTCAGTTCTAGTCACAAGTGGAGGTCAGCAGTTGGTTCTAGTCATGAGTGGAGTTCAGCAGTCAGTACTAGTCACGAGTGGAGTTCAGCAGTCAGTTCTAGTCACGAGTGGAGCTCAGCAGTCAGTTCTAGTCACGAGTGGAGTTCAGCAGTCAGTTCTAGTCACGAGTGGAGCTCAGCAGTCGGTTCTAGTCACGAGTGGAGCTCAGCAGTCAGTTCTAGTCACGAGTGGAGTTCAGCAGTCGGTTCTAGTCACGAGTGGAGCTCAGCAGTCAGTTCTAGTCACGAGTGGAGCTCAGCAGTCAGTTCTAGTCACGAGTGGAGCTCAGCAGTCAGTTCTAGTCACGAGTGGAGCTCAGCAGTCAGTTCTAGTCACGAGTGGAGCTCAGCAGTCAGTTCTAGTCACGAGTGGAGCTCAGCAGTCAGTTCTAGTCACGAGTGGAGCTCAGCAGTCAGTTCTAGTCACGAGTGGAGCTCAGCAGTCGGTTCTAGTCACGAGTGCAGTTCAGCAGTCGGTTCTAGTCACGAGTGCAGTTCAGCAGTCAGTTCTAGTCACGAGTGGAGCTCAGCAGTCGGTTCTAGTCACGAGTGGAGTTCAGCAGTCGGTTCTAGTCACGAGTGGAGTTCAGCAGTCGGTTCTAGTCACGAGTGGAGTTCAGCAGTCAGTACTAGTCACGAGTGGAGTTCAGCAGTCAGTACTAGTCACGAGTGGAGTTCAGCAGTCAGTTCTAGTCACGAGTGGAGTTCAGCAGTCGGTTCTAGTCACGGGTGGAGTTCATGAGTGGAGTTCAGCAGTCGGTTCTAGTCAGGAGTGGAGTTCAGCAGTCAGTACTAGTAAAGAGAGTGGAGTTCAGCAGTCAGTACTAGTAAAGAGAGTGGAGTTCAGCAGTCAGTACTAGTAAAGAGAGTGGAGTTCAGCAGTCAGTACTAGTAAAGAGAGTGGAGTTCAGCAGTCAGTACTAGTAAAGAGAGTGGAGTTCAGCAGTCAGTACTAGTAAAGAGAGTGGAGTTCAGCAGTCAGTACTAGTCACGAGTGGAGCTCAGCAGTCAGTTCTAGTCACGAGTGGAGCTCAGCAGTCGGTTCTAGTCACGAGTGGAGTTCAGCAGTCGGTTCTAGTCACGAGTGGAGTTCAGCAGTCGGTTCTAGTCACGACTGGAGTTCAGCAGTCGGTTCGGTTCTAGTCACGAGTGGAGTTCAACAGTCAGTTCTAGTCATGAGTGGAGTTCAGCAGTCAGTACTAGTAAAGAGAGTGGAGTTCAGCAGTCAGTACTAGTCACGAGTGGAGCTCAGCAGTCGGTTCTAGTCACGAGTGGAGTTCAGCAGTCAGTTCTAGTCACGAGTGGAGTTCAGCAGTCAGTTCTAGTCACGAGTGGAGTTCAGCACGAGTGGAGTTCAGCAGTCGGTTCTAGTCAGGAGTGGAGTTCAGCAGTCAGAAGTATAGTCACGAGTGGAGTCAGGCAGTACGTAATAGTTCACGTTGGAGCTCAGCAAGTCGGTTCATAGTTCATGAGTGGAGTTCAGCAGTCGGTTCTAGTCACGAGTGCAGTTCAGCAGTCAGTTCTAGTCACGAGTGGAGTTCAGCAGTCGGTTCTAGTCACGAGTGGAGCTCAGCAGGTGGTTCTAGTCACGAGTGGAGTTCAGCAGTCAGTACTAGTCATGAGTGGAGCTCAGCAGTCGGTACTAGTCACGAGTGGAGTTCAGCAGTCAGTACTAGTAAAGAGAGTGGAGTTCAGCAGTCAGTACTAGTAAAGAGAGTGGAGTTCAGCAGTCAGTACTAGTCACGAGTGGAGTTCAGCAGTCAGTACTAGTCACGAGTGGAGTTCAGCAGTCAGGACTAGTCACGAGTGGAGTTCAGCAGTCAGTTCTAGTCACGAGTGGAGTTCAGCAGTCAGTACTAGTCATGAGTGGAGTTCAGCAGTCAGTTCTAGTCATGAGTGGAGTTCAGCAGTCAGTACTAGTCACGAGTGGAGCTCAGCAATCGGTTCTAGTCACGAGTGGAGTTCAGCAGTCGGTACTAGTCACGAGTGGAGTTCAGCAGTCGGTACTAGTCACGAGTGGAGTTCAGCAGTCGGTACTAGTCACGAGTGGAGTTCAGCAGTCGGTACTAGTCACGAGTGGAGTTCAGCAGTCGGTACTAGTCACGAGTGGAGTTCAGCAGTCGGTACTAGTCACGAGTGGAGTTCAGCAGTCGGTACTAGTCACGAGTGGAGTTCAGCAGTCGGTACTAGTCACGAGTGGAGTTCAGCAGTCGGTTCTAGTCACGGGTGGAGTTCATGAGTGGAGTTCAGCAGTCGGTTCTAGTCATGAGTGGAGTTCAGCAGTCAGTACTAGTAAAGAGAGTGGAGTTCAGCAGTCAGTACTAGTCACGAGTGGAGTTCAGCAGTCAGTTCTAGTCACGAGTGGAGCTCAGCAGTCAGTTCTAGTCACGAGTGGAGCTCAGCAGTCAGTTCTAGTCACGAGTGGAGCTCAGCAGTCAGTTCTAGTCACGAGTGGAGCTCAGCAGTCAGTTCTAGTCACGAGTGGAGTTCAGCAGTCAGTTCTAGTCACGAGTGGAGTTCAGCAGTCAGTACTAGTCATGAGTGGAGCTCAGCAGTCGGTACTAGTCACGAGTGGAGTTCAGCAGTCAGTACTAGTCACGAGTGGAGTTCAGCAGTCGGTTCTAGTCACGGGTGGAGTTCATGAGTGGAGTTCAGCAGTCGGTTCTAGTCATGAGTGGAGTTCAGCAGTCGGTTCTAGTCACGAGTGGAGTTCAGCAGTCGGTTCTAGTCATGAGTGGAGTTCAGCAGTCGGTTCTAGTCACGAGTGGAGTTCAACAGTCAGTTCTAGTCATGAGTGGAGTTCAGCAGTCAGTACTAGTAAAGAGAGTGGAGTTCAGCAGTCAGTACTAGTAAAGAGAGTGGAGTTCAGCAGTCAGTACTAGTAAAGAGAGTGGAGTTCAGCAGTCAGTACTAGTAAAGAGAGTGGAGTTCAGCAGTCAGTACTAGTCACGAGTGGAGCTCAGCAGTCGGTTCTAGTCACGAGTGGAGTTCAGCAGTCGGTTCTAGTCACGAGTGGAATTCAGCAGTCGGTTCGGTTCTAGTCACGAGTGGAGTTCAGCACGAGTGGAGTTCAGCAGTCGGTTCTAGTCACGAGTGGAGTTCAGCAGTCAGGACTAGCTCAGCAGTCACACACAGCACAGCAGACACAAAACGTCACCGGGCCCACTCATAGTTTTAATCATATGCAGGATTTAATTATATCACATGCAATTGATCTTACTGATATAGATATCGTACCTCAAAGTGATGTTGTTACTGACCATTGTATCGTGCATGCTGCATTTTACTGATATTAACTATATGGCTCCGAGTTATCGTCCGGGCAGAACTATTGTTACAGCCACCAAAGACAGATTCACAAATAAACTACCTGATTTATCTCAACTGCTCTGTGTACCCATAAATACACATGAACTATACGAAATGACTAGCAACATGGGCATTATCTTCTCTAATACATTAGAAGCTGTTGCCCCCATCAAATTGAAAAAGGTTTAATTCACTGACTAGCTACGCAATATCGCTTTCATTATCGCAGATGAATCACCTGCGATAATGAACGCGATATTGCATAGCTTGTCAGTGAACTATGGCTCTGTGTAGTAAATGCCGCTCCATCTGAAAGCACGTGATGGAGATTTACTACTAATCACAGGAGCGGCTTTACTGACGAGATGCGTACAGCCCTCATGGGTTGATTTGTCAGTAATCTCTCTTGGTTATAATATCAATAGTTTCACATCATCTTCATGAATCATGCGCGGTATTTATCCTGCACTGAATGGTGAGATGTGGTTCTCTCATGTATCTCAGTGAGATCTCAGCTTACACTAACTATGCAGCAACATTTCTGCTTTCACTTCTAAGACAGAGCAAGCCAGATCTGACCCAAAAGTAGCAGCAGTATGTGGGTCAGGACCCCACAGTACACCGCATGGAGCGCTGCAACCACTTTACAGCACGACCATCAGCACAGGTTTAACATGACACCCAACCTGATTCGCAAACAACACCTCACACCAGCAGGTCTGAGGCTTTCTGTTGTTGTTCTTCACAAATGATCAGTTACAGTGTTATCTCTTGTGTTATGTAGTGATCTGCACAGTAACGGAAACGGAAATAAGAATAGCAGTTTACAAATATTGACGCTGTAGACAGACAGGCACACAGACAGATCTCACATGGATCTTAAGCATGATTTAGGCGTGTTGTGTTTTTTCCCCGGGTGTGATCCTGAGAGAGGAAACCACAGCCTTTCCTGCGTGAGAGCTCTTCTCTGACTAAGTCAATAAAGTGAAGTAGGGATGCACCGAAATTAAAATTCTTGGCCGAAGCCAAAACCGAACAAAATCAAACACAGGGCCGAACACGCTTTTTAAATATCCCCCCCCCCTAGAATTTAGTTTATATTGGCCATTGAGAAACAAATGTACAGTATGTTCTGCCATGAACTCTAACGTATCAAAACGTCTGTCTACAGCTGTCTACTGCCAACAGGTGACTCCAGAGACAGATGCCGTGTTCGTGGGTCAGCGGTCGATCCGAGGTTTGACTCAGGCTCTGTTTTTCAACACCTCATCCTGTTTTGAGCGGTTAGGCAGATGCAGTCCTCTGGGTATCCGGCACAAAGCAGAAGAGGGTGTGTGTCCAGGCTATATTTGTCCACATTCTGCTCGTGCGGTCTAATGCACTGGAGAAACCGCCTGCGTGACATATTGGGGCTAAAAACTCCTGAATAATTTCTTTCAGGAGTTTAAAAGGCTCACGACTGCGAGTGACACGTTCTGGAGGAGCCCACAGCTGCATTACACAATCTCACCATTTTCTCTTTTTTTCCGAAAAAGGAAACTTTCATGCGAGATTTTAGATATCTTGATAGTTAAGTATTTGAAAGTTCTTATCAGAGAAAGCACCATTTCAACCAAACGGTAGATAAAAATGAAAGAAAAACAAGTCGTCCAAATGATCAGGTTTCTCACAGTTTGTCACTAAATGAACACGAGGAAGAATGAGATTTTATCCGTTTGATGCTCTAAACTTACGCAGCCTAGTGAAGACGATGTCATCCAATATAACAAAACGTGACAATATCAATTCAATTAAGTGTAGAATCAAAACTATTTACTAATTATTCTCTTGTTCTAAGGAAATACAGATACTTTCCTTCTTTTTGGCGGAACACAAAAAGAGAAACACCAACAAAAAAAGTCCTGTGCACGCTTATCTATTTGATGGCAGTGAATGGTGACCTCCTTTAAACTGTTAAAGCAAACGTGTTAAACTGATGCAAACGTGTGATAAAATAATCCCATGCATGTTAATGTGTATATTCTGAGCACATACGGTAGGGTTTGGTGAGAAACAAACCGAAAATTTAGTTTATTATTAGGAGAAAAAAGCACAGAAGCACATAATTTGCCGAAATCAAGATTAGCAAAAACACGAGGCTTATAAACGTCAGAAAAGCAGTGTAAAAGTCTTCTCCGAGGTGTTATTACGTGTCTACGTGTTATTAATTCAAATGCTTTAATATACAACTAATTAAATGTTTTATGATGAAACATTTGCATTAGTTATTTATAATAAACTCTCTGGCATTAACCGGCTCTGTTAATAGTGTAAACAGCACACGTCCCTGAACAAACCCGTCAGATAGAAAGCATCGCTCTTTATTTATAGCATCGCGTGTGCAAACATCCTGACAAGAGTGCATTCACATGCATCATAAAACATAAACACATCTGATGAATGCTGTAACGTGACAGGGAATTACATACTATAGATGAGCAAAGCCTCTAAAAATAACAGCGGCCCAGAAATGATCCGTTCGGTTGAATCATATTTATACATCTGTTCACTAACCGCACTTATATTTATCATTAGGTCTGAGTGTGTTTGAATCAGCTGGTGAATTAATGCATGCGTGTTTTGTGAATCACACAGGTGCAGAGAATCAATAACTACCAACATCTTCTGCTCACAGTAATGAACTATAATATTTGTATTATATTTTGAATGTTCTTGGAGTCTCGGTGGCACTTCTGTGGAGTAGCCTATTTACTTATAAAAACACATGATATAAAAAAAGCCTTGTTTAAGTCAAGCAGTGCCAGACTGACCACTCAGCTCATTCAGACGAGTGTAACTGTATATCTTTAACAGCACAAATGATGATGTATGATTTATAGCCCTGTGTCATAAACAGACTGGCTTCAAAAAAAGTTTCAGTACAGAAGCACACACACACACACACACACACTCACACACTCACACACACACTCACCCACACACACTCCCTCACACACACACTCGCACACACTCACTCACTCACACTCACTCACTCGCACACACACACACACTCGCACACACACTCTCACAGACTCACTCACTCGCACACACACACACACTCCACACAAGCTCGACTCTCACAGACTCACGCCTCACACACAACACCCTCTCCCACTCTCTCACCTCCACCCCTCAAAAAAAAAACAACCCCACCACCACTCGCACACATCACACACACTCACACACACTCCTCACCACACTCACTCGCACACCACACACTCACTCACTCACACACCACCCTCCACTCTCGCACACAAACCTCGCCACACACCCTCTCACAAGACTCACTTACTCACACATAACCCCACACTCTCACACCCTCACCTCACCCACTCACACACACTCACACCACTCACTCCTCGCACACCACACACACACTCCACAACAACCCTCCCCCTATCACTCACTCACTCACTCATCACATCGCACACTCCTTGTGCCATCGCCATCACATCCCTCACGCACTCACTCACACACCATCTCACACACACTCTCCCAGACTCACTCACTCACTCACTCACTCACACACACCTCACCTCACTTCGCACCTCACTCAATCACGTCACACACTCACTCACTTCACACACACACCACACACACCCACACCCACACACACAATCCACTCGCTCGCTACCTCGCACCACTACACTCTCACAGACTCACATCACTCCTCTCACACACCACCACACACACAACACACACACGCGCACACACTCTCACACACACACACAAAAACACACACACACACACACTCTCACACACTCTCTCACACACACCCACACACCACACACACACACTATACACACACACACTCTCACACACTCTCACTCTCTCACTCACTCACTCAATCTCTCTCACTCACTCACTCACTCGCACACTCACTCACACACACACACACCTCACACACACACACACACACACACACACCACACAACACACACACACACACCACCTCGCTCACTTGCACACACAACTCTCACAGCTCCTCACTCACTCTCACACACACACACACAACACACTCGCACACTCTCACACACACTCTCACTCACCCACTCACACACACACTCACACACTCTCTCACACACACACACACACACACACACCCACCAACACACACACACACACAACTGATGACACATTCAGATGCAAGAGATGGTGTTCCTCGTAGATTTTCTGGCAGGGAACAGACGGTGGGCTCAGCACACAGTCACTAATGCTGAATCTCCTGAAATCTCATCTGGATCCAGAGCTCGATGCAGCAGTTACACACAGACCTGAACGAACATCACTGACCACAAATAAACGCACTCATAAAAGACAACTTACTGCATTTCCAATGCAGCATTTCTCATTTTTATTTAGTTTAACGTGATGTAATAAAACACCAAAACTAAAACTGAAATAAACAGTTTCAGCGTCCACCTTTTTCCTAACGAGCCTACTGCGTATTAAATTCCAGTTTGGGGAAGTTCCACTCAACAGGACTGCAACAAATCATTTCAAATCATAAGATGGCACTACAAATAATCCTTATCCGTCATTTTGACTGAATGGGCTGTAAATTTTCATTAATTTTGTATTTTCAGAAGTTAGGAGAATAACGTTCGGTATATTAATGTGACGTAGAGGTGTGAGATATTGACAACTAGGGCTGAAACGATTCCTCGAATACAAAAAATCTTCGTTTAGTCCATTTACTGTACATTTTACATGACAACAGAAATTAAAGAATTGTACTAAAAACATGGACACAACAACAACAACAAGTCAAACCAGATATTATATTACATTATAGACTTCACAACAGGCCCGCATTAGTTCACGCATTATCTAACACTAACTAACAATGAGCAATATAAAAACAAATAAATAAATAACAGATAGAAATTTTGAATTAAACAATGCATTTGTAAATGCTGAAATTAGTACTGAAATGAATATTTAGAAATGTTTTTCACTGATAGCTCATGTTAACTTATGTAGTTAACAATGGTATTATATTCATCTTGACTGGATTCTATGCAACTGAGTGAAAAGAGGGTTTATCACAGCTTCAGAGTAAATGCAACACCTGACTTCATCAGGAGACGAAACACATTCATATTTCATGTCTTTCTTCCTCGTGCTCGTCTTCTTTAGGGCTTGACATCTCGACAGCAGCAATATAATGACATGCTCAGATATTATGTTTATCATATGAAGTTGTTTTAATAAACTTGATTTGTTCTTCATTATCGCTTAATCAGCGTGCAATAATTGATGTTTATTATTACTGATGATTAGGGTGGCAAAGGGGTGGAAAATTTCCGGAAGCTTTCCAAAAATCCCTGGAATATTCCAAATAATTCCTGGAAAGTTTCCAAAATTTCTGGAATATTTCAGAAATTTACTGGAACTTTTCCACCTTTTTGCAACCCTACTGATGATAAGCAATTTATTTAAAAAACAAAACATGCGACACGATGTCAAAAATCCTTGCGTCGTTCCTGCTTTATCAGTCCGATCAAACATTTATAAAATGTCATTTAAACAGCGAAATACACTTTATGATCAAATATGTTTCTTATATCAAACAACAGCTTGAAAAACGTTATGATGACCAGCATTGAGGCTACATATCAAAATCTATCATATTATTCACAATCATGCATCACATCACAATCTGCAGGATATGAAATATCTTAAACTGTGGGACTTGTGACACCCTTCAGAGTGAGCCGAGGCTCTGAGCCCGACATTCCCGACATTCCCGGAGCGTCTGAGTACATACTTCACAGAACACACACTACACTAACCCTGCGGAGACGACTGACAGCCTTTAATCCTCCTCACATGACAACATCTGCCAGACCAACACTAACGCTTACGAGAGAATCTCAAACTGAGCCACAAATCCACCGGCAGAAAGGGTTCTGTTCTTCAACAACAGAGTTATTTCCAAAGCATCGCTCGCGGCTAACACAGCATTACATTTGAGTACCGCGTGAAAGTCAGCAGTTCAGCATGCACGACTCATGCCAATGCAAACTATCCCACGATTAGCACCAGATCTCATCTATGCCGGCACACTTCAAGACGCTTAATTTTGTTGCTATGCAGAAATTCATGCATTTTGGTTTGATCAAATATGGCACCAAACTACCAAAGCTGAAATTTAGCTTTTTTTAAAAAAAGCTTTCAAATAAAATAAAACGTTTTAAAAAAAAAAATCTAACAGTTTATCGTACCTTTAAACAAAAGAAGTTTGCATATGTTTTACGTTGAGTATCATATTTGATCATCAGGCTTTTATGGCTCATATACTCTGAAATAGTGAGAATATGGAGGACAAACAGCTCAGTTTTATTCAGACTCAAAAATAGCAATTTAGTGCAGATGCTGATATTTGATACTCTGATGCTTGATGTAAATCAATGAGATCTTTATAACAATACAGCAGACGCTGACATAAAATGCTATAAATATCAGCGGTCGCTCTATATCTCCAGTAATAATAAGATGAGACTGAAATGCTCCAAACATATAATGCAGTGATTGAGAGCTGAAGAAATAAAGGCTCATCAGAAGATGTGAGATGTTCTGGAGGCTTGTGAAGATCATTCCTCCGCTGAGGAACAGTGAAAGTAAAGCTTCTGGAAACAAACGCTCCTCAAAAGATCCTGAGGATCAGATTTGAGACTCTAAAACATGATTGATGGAGAATCAAGTAAAGCAGAGCTGCTTCAGTCCAGTAAGAGTTCATCTGGAGATATTATTCTGAGGTTTACTTGATCAAAATCAGTCAAGATTTGACAACAGAGACACTGGATGTTTGTACAGTTACACTAAAAGAGCTTCGACTGGATAAAACACTCTAAACTATCAATCAGAGACAGAAGACACGAGGAGATTGAGTGTGAAACGGGATTAGCAGCAAAGTTTTGATCATGTAATAAAGTAGCCCTCATCAGTATATCGGCCTCAGAGGAGGATCTGATCCACACTGTAAAAGATATGACTATGTCTACAGCTCTTCTTAAAGACACAGTATGAGACTGAAAGCCGTGGAAGCGAAACGAACACGGTTGGAAAGCAGCGGGGCTTCTATTATGCCACAGTCGAGCGCTTCCGCTCCTTCCTGTCGTGAGTATGTGCGTGTGTGGGGTAAAGCAGCGAAGCTTTTATTATGCCACGGTCGAGCTCTTCCGCTGCTTCCGGTCGTGAGTATGTGTGGTAAAGCAGCGGAGCTTTTATTATGTCACAGGCGAGCGCTTCCGCTGCTTCCGGTCGTGCGTATGTGGGGTAAAGCAGCGGAGCTTTTATTATGCCACAGTCGAGCGCTTCCGCTGCTTCCGGTCGTGCGTATGTGGGGTAAAGCAGCGGAGCTTTTAATATGCCACACTTTAGCGTTTCCGCTGCTTCCGTTCGTGCGTATGTGGGGTAAAGCAGCGGAGTTTTATTATGCCACAGTCGAGCGATTCCGCTCCTTCCGGTCGTGCGTAATTTTTTTTGTGGGGTAAGCAGCGGAGCTTTTATTATGCCACAGTTGACCGCTTCCGCTCTTTCCGGTCGTGCGGATGTGGGGTAAAGCAGCGGAGCTTTTTTTATGCCACAGTCGACCGCTTCCGCTGCTTCTGGTCGTGCGTATGTGGGGTAAAGCAGCGGGGATTTTATTATGACACAGGCGGAGAGGCTTCGCGTTCTGTCGTGCGTATGTGGGGTAAAGGAGCGGGGCTTTTATTATGCCACAGTCGACCGCTTCTGCTGCTTCCGGTTGTGTGTATGTGGGGTAAAGCAGCGGAACTTTTATTATGCCACAGTCGACCGCTTCCGCTACTTCTGGTCGTGCGTATGTGGGGGAAAGCAGCGGGGCTTTTATTATGCCACAGCTCGAGCGCTTCCGCTGCTTCTGGTGTGCGTATGTGGGTTAAACAGCGGAGCTTTATCTATGCACAGTCGAAGAGCTTTCCGCTGCTTTGGTCGTGGTATGTGGGTAAGCAGCGGAACTTTTCTTATGCCATCGAGCGCTTCCGCTGATTCTGGTCGTGCGATGTGGGGTTTTTTGTTAAGCAGGGGGTTTATATGACACAGTCGAGCGCTTCCGCTCGTCGGTCGTGCTGTTTGCGTGGGGTAAAGCAGCGGGGCTTTATTAGGCCACGTCGCGCGCTTCAGCTGCTTCCGGTGAGTGCGTATGTGGCAGGTTTTGGGTAAAGCAGCTGAGTTTTTATTATGCCACAGTCGAGTGCTTCTGCTGCTTCCGGTCGTGCGTGTGTGGGTTAAAGCAGCGGAGCTTTTATTATGCCTCAGTCGAGCGCTTCCGCTGCTTCTGGTCTTGTGTATGTGGGGTAAAGCAGCGGAGATTTTATTATGCCACAGTCGATCGCTTCCGCTCCTTCCGGTTGTGCGTTTGTGGGGTAAAGCAGCGGAGCTTTTATGCCACAGTTGAGCGCTTCCGCTGCTTCTGGTCGTGCGTATGTGGAGTAAAGCAGCAAAGCTTTTATTATGCCACAGTCGACCGATTCAGTGCTTCTGGTCGTGCGTATGTGGGGTAAAGCAGCGGGGTTTTTATTATGCCACAGTCGAGCGCTTCAGCTGCTTCCGGTCGTGCGTATGTGGGGATAAGCAGCGGAGCTTTATTATGCCACAGTCGAGCGCTTCCGCTGCTTCCGGTAGTGCGTATGTGGGGTAAAGCAGCGGAGATTTAATTATGCCACAGTCGAGCGCTTCCACCGCTTCCGGTCGTGCGTATGTGGGCTAAAGCAGCGGAGCTTTTATTATGCCACAGTCGACGCTTCCGCTCCTTCCGGTCGTGCGTATGTGAGGTAAAGCAGCGGAGCTTTTATTCTGCCACAGTCGACCGCTTCCGCTCCTACCGGTCGTGCGTATGTGGGGTAAAGCAGCGGGGCTTTTATTATGCCACAGTCGAACGCATCCGCTGCTTCCGGTCGTGCGTATGTAGGCTAAAGCAGCGGAGCTTTTTTTATGCCACAGTCGAGCGCTTCCGCTGCTTCCGGTTGTGCGTATGTGGGTTAAAGCAGCGGGGCTTTTATTATGCCGCAGTCGAGCGCTTCCTCTGCTTCCGGTCTTGCGTATGTGGGGTAAAGCAGCGGGGTTTTTATTATGCCACAGTCGAGCGCTTACGCTCCTTCAGGTCGTGCGTATGTGGAGTAAAGCAGCAAAGCTTTTATTATGCCACAGTCACCGCTTCTGCTCCTTCCGGTCGTGCATATGTGGGGTAAAGCAGCGGAGATTTTATTATGCCACACTTTAGCACTTCCACTCCTTCCGGTTGTGCGTATGTGGGGTAAAGCAGCGGGGCTTATTATGCCACAGTAGGAGCGCGTCCGCCTGCTTCCGGTAGTGCGTTGTGGGGGGAAAGCAGCGGAGATTTTATTATGCCACACTTTAGCACTTCCACTCCTTCCGGTTGTGCGTATGTGGGGTAAAGCAGCAGAGATTTTATTATGTCACAGTCGAGCGCTTCCGCTGCTTCCGGTCGTGCGTATGTGTGGGTAAAGCAGAGGAGCTTTTATTATGCCACAGTCGAGAGCTTCCGCTGCTTCCGGTCGTGCGTGTGTGGGTTAAAGCAGCGGAGCTTTTATTATGCCCCAGTCGAGCGCTTCCGCTACTTCCGGTCGTGCATATGTGGAGCTTTAAAGCAGCGGGGATTTTATTAGCCACAGTCGAGACGCTTCCGCGCTTCCGGTCGTGCGTGTGTGGGGTAAAGCAGAGGAGCTTTTATTATGCCACAGTTGACCGCTTCCGCTCCTTCTGGTCGTGCTTATGTGGGGTAAAGCAGCGGAGCTTTTATTATGCCACAGGCGAGCGTTCCGCCGCTTCCGGTCGTGCGTATGTGGGGTAAAGCCGCGGGGCTTTTATTATGCCACAGTCGAACGCATCCGCTGCTTCCGGTCATGTTATGTGGGGTTAAAGCAGCAGGGGCTTTTATTATGCCACAGTTCGGCGCTTCCGCTGCTTCGGTGTGCGTATGGGGGTAAAGCAGCGGGGCTTTTTTTTATATGCAACAGTCGAGCGCTAAGCTGCTTCGCGTCGTTTGGTATATGTGGGAGGTTTTAAGCACGGGTTCTATTATGCCACAGTTCGAGGCTTCCGCTGCTTCGGTCGTGCTATGGGGGGGGTAACGCGAGGAGCTTTTATTATGCCACAGCGAGCGTTCCGCTGCTTCCGCGTGGTATGTGGGGTAACAGCAGCGGGGCTTCTATTATGCAAAGTCGAGCGCTTAAAGCATGCTTTGGGGGGGTAAAGCAGCGGGGTTTTTATTATGCCACAGTCGAGCGCTTCCGTTCATTCCGGTCGTGCGTGTGTGGGGTAAAGTAGCGGGGCTTTTATTATGCCCCAGTCGAGCGCTTCCGCTGCTTCCGGACGTGCGTATGTGGGGTAAAGCAGCGGAGCTTTTATTATGCCACAGTCGAGCGCGTCCGCTCCTTCCGGTCGTGCGTATGTAGGGTAAAGCAGCGGAGCTTTTATTATGCCACAAGTCGAGCGCTTCCGCTGCTTCCGGTTGTGCGTATGTGGGGTAAAGCAGCGGACCTTTTATTATGCCACAGTCGAGCGCTACCGCTGCTTCCGGTCGTGCGTATGTGGGGTAAAGAAGCGGGGCTTTTATTATGCCACAGTCGAGCGCTTCGCTGCTTCCGGTCGTGCGTGTGTGAGGTAAAGCAGCGGAGCTTTTATTACGCCACAATCGAGCGCTTCCGCTGCTTCAGGTCGTGCGTATGTGGGGTAAAGCAGCGGGGCTTTTATTATGCCACAGTCGAGCGCTTCTGCTGCTTCCGGTCGTGTGTATGTGGGGTAAAGCAGCGGGGCTTTTTTTATGCCACAGTCGAGCGCTTCTGCTGCTTCTGGTTGTGCGTATGTGGGGTAAAGCAGCTGAGTTTTTATTATGCCACAGTCGAGTGCTTCTGCTGCTTCCGGTCGTGCGTGTGTGGGTTAAAGCAGCGGGGCTTTTATTATGCCAAAGTCGAGCGCTTCCGCTGCTTCCGGTAGTGTGTGTGTGGGGTAAAGCAGCGGGGCTTTTTTTATGCCACAGTCGAGCGCTTCTGCTGCTTCTGGTTGTGCGTATGTGGGGTAAAGCAGCTGAGTTTTTATTATGCCACAGTCGAGTGCTTCTGCTGCTTCCGGTCGTGCGTGTGTGGGTTAAAGCAGCGGGGCTTTTATTATGCCACCGTCGAGCGCTTCCGCTCCTTCCGGTAGTGGGTTATGTGGGGGTTAAAGCAGCGGGGCTTTATTATGCCAGTCGCTGCGATTATTCTGCTTCCCGGTCGTGCGGTATGTGGGTAAAGCAGCGGGGTTCTATTATGCCACAGTCGAGGTGCTTTAGATGACTTCCGGTCATGCTTATGGGGGTTAAAGCGCGGGTGGGGGCTTTTTATTATGAAACAGTCGAGCGCGTCTGCTGCTTCCGGTCGTGGTATGTGGGGTAGTTTTAAAGCAGCGGGGATTTTCTATGCACAGTCGAGGCTCCGCTGCTCAGCTGCTTCGGTCTGTGGTATGTGGGGGTAAGCAGCGGAGCTTTTTATTATGCCAGAGTCGAGCGCTTCCGCTGCTTCCGGTCGTGCGTATGTGGGGTAAAGCAGCGCTGTTTTATCATATTAGATACATTTGAACGTTATGTTATAATGCTACTCTGTGCTGTCGTCACCGGTCTATTAAAACGCACAACATATTCAAGCATCTTTGGTGTTTCCATGTTTTCGGAAATCGAGGGGTTATGACATCATTAGCAGGCGACACAATGACTCTATGGACACGCTCCGTGCCACTAGTTAAAATTGCTTATTTCTTTGGATTTAAACATTCTTCAAAACATTTGGGATAATGTAAGTACACAAGTCAGCAAAATATATAACACTGTTCTAGTGGTTTTTGGAGTGCTTTTAAATCAGTTTTTAAGATAACGGCTCCAACAGTTGCTAAGATGCACTCCTGCTCTGCCCAACGAATCCCACAGCCTTCCCGTCCCCCATCCGTATTCCTCACAGCCCTGTGTTTCTCAGCGGCGTGAATGAAAGCTCTTCCTGCAGCCCACTGTTAGCCGCTGGCGAGAGACGCTAAAGAGAGCGCGAGCCAAGAACAGGCCAGCGTCTAAATATCCAGAGCCCTCTCTTCACCCTCCACTGCACCAACAGCATTCAGCCTTTCATTCCAGTGATAATGAACAGACCGGAACAAGAGCGCCGTCCAAACCACAAGAGCCGCTCACAATGGTTTTGTGGCCATGTCATGTGCATCCGTGGGAGCAGAGAACGCTGCCATGTTTTATTACCAGCGACGAGAGAGAGAGAGAGAGAGCTTAGGATCAAGTGGTGAGGAGAGAGAGAGAGACGAGAGGGATGTGAGCCCGAGAGTAGGGGAGGTGCTTTGAGGAGAGAGAGGAGTTGAGAGAGAGAGAGAGAGATCCATGGGAACATAAACATGCAGGATCGTTGTGAATGCGTGCTTGTTCTGAAGTTGTGTACGGTGACATCACATGAGCAAGCCTCTCACGCAAACTGTACTGAATGCACACGTGTTCTGTGTGCATGTAAACATTACTGCAAAGCACAATGTGCATGGTTATTCATGTCGAGTTCTGTTTAAAATAAGTAAAAGACTCAAGGGTTGTTGCAGTATTTTTGACATGCACATGCAGTATAACAACATGTCCCAGACAGCGAGCGGATATCTGATGCCAAATCTTCTGCATGCACATGTTTGTAAAGTAGGGTTGTATTATTTGTAAAGTAAAAGAACTTTATAAAGAGCAATGCAAAGCCACGGCAATTCCGGATGAAATGCCAATCCATGCTCGCCAGCACCCTGAGATTAAGACCTCACGAGTCTGTTCTGGACCGTCAGTGTCAGCGTCTCTGCACACAAACCTCTCTGAGAACGCAAATATTTCTCACATTACTTTATAGCACCTTATATGTGTCCTTCACAGGGATTTTAGGAGAAGCATATGAGACGTATGTGTCCCTGCAGCACAAAAGCAGTGTTAAGTCGCTGGGTGATATTTGTAGCAATAGCCAACAATACATTGTATGGGTCACAATTATCCATTTCTCTTTTATGCCAAAAGTCATTAGGATATTAAGTAAAGATCATGTTCCATGAAGATATTTTGTAAACTTCCTACTGTAAATATATCAAAACTTAATGTTTGATTAGTAATATGCATTGCTAAGAACTTCATTTGGACAACTTTAAAGATGATTTTCTCAATATTTAGATTTTTTTGCACCCTCAGATTCCAGATTTTCAAATATTTGTATCTCAGCCAAATATTGTTCTATCCTAACAAACCATACATCAATGGAAGATTATTTATTCAGCTTCACCAAAATAAAAAAAAAGACCCTTGACTATTTTTGTGGTCCAGGGTCAGAAATGTTGACACTAAAGACACTAAACTGAGAGCAAAACACTTCTCCTGCGGGAGGTTTAGGGCTTGGTATCGTTCCAATTGTGATTCTGCTAACATTTAGATATCAAACATTTATTTTGTGTCTCTTTTTGCTGAATATTTAATTGCTGCTGAATACCATGAACACAAGTCAGCCGGCCGCATAAAAACTGGAATCGATTAGGAGCTGTTTGTGTGTAATATAGCGCCGCACGATTGGATAAAACTACTGTTTCTGGTTTTTATGGGGTTCGAGTTCCTCAGAATTTAAAAGAAAAAATCAGACAACTGAACAAAACCTCGTGGAGCGTGTGAGTTTCATTTCTGGAGGAATCAGTGTATCTGAATGAATCTCTTGAATGAATGAATGAATGATTCAAAGACAAATACAGCCACCTAAACAAACAAGATGCGCACACAGGACCTGACGGCTGGAAGTGAAGTATCCGAATCTGGAATTGGAACAGATTTCTGATTCCCAAACCCTTCACCAGCAGCCGCACCAGCACCACCACCAGCACCAGGTCCAGCACCACCAGCAGCACCAGCACCACCACCAGCACCAGCACCAGCACCACCAGCACCACCAGCAGCACCAGCACCACCACCAGCACCAGCACCAGCACCACCAGCACCACCAGCAGCACCAGCACCACCACCAGCACCAGCACCAGCACCACCAGCACCACCAGCAGCACCAGCACCACCACCAGCACCAGCACCAGCACCAGCACCAGCACCACCAGCAGCACCAGCACCACCACCAGCACCAGCACCAGCACCACCAGCACCACCAGCAGGTCCAGCACCAGCACCACCAGCACCACCAGCACCAGCACCAGCACCACCAGCACCACCAGCAGCACTAGCAGCACCACCAGCAGCGCTTACTGTGAGCTCGAGCACAGCTGAGTCTGAGGTAAACACCTGCGTGAAGCGGACACGGTTTACCTGCGTAGAAGCGCAGCAGCGAGCCCAGCTCGGTGTTCATGCCCTCCTCCTGAACCCGCCACGGGTCCTTAAACCCCAGCTTGAAGAGGAAGTCGTTCTGGAGCTGCAGGGGCCTCTCCTCGGGCCCCAGGCGCCGCGCCGCCTCGCCGTGCAGCTGAACGTACAGCGCCGGTCCGGAGTCCCAGTCACCGGCGGGACCCGCCTCGGCTCCATCCGTTACCGGACAGTCCAGCTCCAGCTCGTCCGAGGAGCTGCCGTACGCGTCCAGGCCCTCGAGCGCCGAAGCGTCGGTACCCAGGGTCATGTCGTCGCTGAGCGAGTCCCGGTGCCGGCTGAACCGGGCCCCGGAGCTCAGGTCGCTGCTGCTCTCCACATCGGAGCCCGCGGACCGTTTGACGGAGTCCTCGTCCTGGGGCTCGGTGCAGATGTCGAACCGGAACCGGTGCTCCTTCTCCAGCAGCAGCAGCCGCAGCCGGTCGCCGTCGCAGTTCCCGTTCACGTCCGTCTTGGCGGCGAGCCTCAGGACCGAGCCCGGTTTGCCGCTGAGGCGCTGCGCGATGTCGGCCGCGGTGCAGTCCGCGGTGCACAGCACGAGCCGCGGCGGGAGCGACCGCACCGTCAGCCGGTCATGGACGTGAACGGAGCCGCGGCGCAGGTCCTGGCGGACCCACTGCCGGTCGCACAGCTGCAGCGGAGCGGCGGCTCGGTGTCTCTGCCGGTCCAGCGACGCGTGCCTCCTCACCCTCCTCTTCCTCAGCTCGGCGGGGCTCCGGTTCTGACGCGGCTTCGACGCTCCCTGGCCTTCGTCGTCTTCATCGGCGGCGGATCTCAAGGCCGCACTCGGAGCGCCGCTCTTCTTCAGTTTAACGCTCTCCATCCTCGCGGGTCGCTCGTGACGTCCACTTATGGAAGAGGGGGAGGATGACGAGCGGCCGCTGCGACGCGGCGGAGGCCGGCGTTCATGGAAACGATCGCGGCTGCGGGTTAATGGGGGAGTCTTTGGATGGGAAGCTGTACGAGGCAAATCTCGCGAGACACAGGACGCCGCGAGGGAGTTCCGCCGGTCGGCCCCTCATAGGGTGACCAACGTCCCGCTGGCGTTCCTGCTACTTCCCGGCTCGGAGGGATACAGGCTAAAACCGGAAGATGACAATACATTTAGTTTTCTATCTATTAGATTGTGTTTTATTAACGTCTGCACCTACCCCTTACAATAATGCAAAAACAGTCATTATTGTTGTACAGTGTGACAGAAACCTGATGCTATATGAGGTTGGCGCATGCCCAGTAGATGGTTTTCAGTAGACATGGCATGTTCAGGTTCCGCGCTGGATGCGGGATTTGTGCGGACGAAGACCTGGCACCATTTGGCTGACCCCCGGAATGCGTTTTTTATTATTTTGGATATCCCAGAATAATAAAGAGGCGAGAAGGGACGCGACTCTTCACTTTTAAATCTGCGAGAATAGGAGATTAGTAAACGCCCTGCGATTGTGGATCGTTTTCAAACTATTAAACATGTGTTGTGTTGGGTATTATAAAACTTAATATTCACACTGGAGAGTCGCTAAAAATCGGACGTCGCTGTAATTCCTTTTTGTTGGCAATGTGAATATTAAGAAAACTGCCAAGAATCCGATGTGCGGCATTGCATCACAAAAACTCCATTTACCGAGATGGGCATGCGGACCCAAGTGTGTTTTTATTGGGGCGTTTACAACAGTAGTGTTCATGTTTCTGAAAACAAGATTTGAAGTCTCATGATGAAAGCATGTTGTTGTAATGAATGTAAAGGGGGGGACGCAGAGAAGGCCGAGGGCTGAAGCCGCTGCAACTGCCATCTAGAGGGACACACCGATTTACTGCGACTGTGTTAACTTTAAAAGACATGCAAGGGAAAAAACTGGACATTTTAATGTTTCTTAGATAATATTAATCATACATGTCACATAATGTTATTTAAAATAAAATGAAAGTTAGTAGAGTTGTTGAATATTTGTTTGAATGGCAGAAGTGAAGCTATCTCTGTGATTGTTGCAGCTCCCTCCCTTCAGAACATCCAGTCTTGAAACAACAACAGCTGAGCTTGCCACCACTGCATTATGATTGGTAAAAAACATTCAGTTAATCTGAATCACAACAACAGTGTGCCGTACTTCAGGCAAGCATTAAGGGACTGTTTTTTTACAGGATAAAATAAAAACGGGAAAAGTGAGTTGACCAAAACATTCCAGTTACATTATAAATGGGAGGATGTATTCTTGATGTGGTGTGTTTAGTGAGTGAGTGTGTGTTGTTCGTGTGTGTGGATTGGTGAGAAGAGAGTGTGATGAGGTGTGTGTGGTGTGTGTGTTGTGAGAGGAGGGCGAGGAGGGAGGTGTGTGAGTAGCTGTGTGTGGTGTGTGTGTGTTTTGTGGTGTGTGGTTCTGTGTGTGTGTGAGAGGAGAGGCTATGTAGTTGAGTGTGTGTGTGAGTGGGAGTGTGTGTGTGTGTGTGTGTGGTGTGAGTGTGTGTGTGTGTGTGTGCGCTGAGGAGAAGTGTGTTTGGGTGTGAGTGAGTGCGTGTGGTGTGGGTGAGTGAGTGGAGGGCGTGTGTGTGGGTGTGTGTTCGTGTGTGGTGTGTGTGTTGTGTGTGTGTGTGAGGGTGTGAGTGTGTGTGTGAGCGGAAGCTATGTGAGGATGGTGTGTGTGTGTGTGTGGGTGGGTGCGTGTGTGTGTGTGTGAGTGTGTGTGAGAGCGAGTGAGTGAGTGAGAGAGAGAAAGAGTGTGTGTGTGTGTGTGTGTGTGTGTGGTCTGTGTGTGTGTGTCTGTGGTCTGTGTGTGTGTGTGTGTGTGTGGGTGAGTGTGAGTGTGTGTGTGTGTGTGAGTGAGTGAGTGTGTGTGTGTGTGGTGAGTGAGTGAGTGTGTGTGTGTGTGTGTGTGTGTTGTGTGTGTGTGATGTGTGAGTGGTGTGTGTGTGTGTTGGATTGTGAGTTGTGGTTGGTTGTGTGGAGTGAGGTGAGTGAGTTTGTGATGTGTGTTGAAGTCGGTGTGTGTGTGTGTGTGATTGTGCGTGTGTGTGTGTGTGTGGTGGTGTGGGTGGTGTGAGGAGGAAGAGTGTGTGGAAGGTGTGTGTGTGAGGTGGAGTGTGTGTGGTGTGAGTGAGTGAGGGGTGTGGTGATGGAGTGGAGTGAGTTGGGTGAGGAGTGGGTTGTGTGTGTGTGTGTGTCTGTGTGTGTGTGTGTGTGTGTGTGTGTTGTGAGTGATGAGTGAGGTGTGTGGTGTGAGTGAGTGAGTGTGAGTGAGTGTGGGGGTGGTGTGTGTGTCTGGGTGTGTGTGGGGTGTGTGTGTGTGTGGTGTGAGAGAGTGTGTGTGTGTGTTTGTGACAAGGTGTTTGATATACAGGGGTTTCCTTACACGTGAACAGGTTTACGCTCATGTGTTCCTGTTATACCCAAATGGCTAAAAAAACCATAAACCAGTGTTTTGAAATATGAAAATGCCTGTAGTTTTGTGTGAGGGTGATATAGACAACACAGTTTGTACAGAAGAAAACCATTACAGCTATGGAGAGTCCCCGTAAACCACATATGCAAGAATGTGTGTGTGTTGGTTTGTGTTTGCAGTAAAATACAGAGCACTGATTCCAAGTATGGGTTACTCAAACCCTTTCTGTTATTAAAACTTATTAATATTTAAAATGTCTGTTTGTTGTGGGGACAATAAGAGACGTCAAACAAGTCTCTTAAAGTCAAAATGGGAGACTCTAAAAAAGTGAAGTCTCAGAAAGTGGAAGTAGGCTATTGTTTAAACAGGACAACGTCTTCAACTTCCCTTGCATGAAGGAATGCTTACTCAAGGACTTTTGGTTACACTTTATTTTTAAGGTGTCCTTGTTACACATATTACATGTACTTACTATTATAATAATGATTACGATTCATAATAAATGCAAGTAAAGTAAAACAAAGACCAACCCAAAAAATAACCATATAGTAAGTGAAATGACAGTTAAAGGTTAGTTTTAGTTCACCAAAAATGTGTTAGATGACGAAGGTGTTTACGGGTGTTCCTTGGAACGACATGCCATGAGGCTGGCGTAATCAATGACAGAATTTTCATTTTTGCGTGAACTAACCCTTAATGGAACATTATCTCAGTATTCAATAGGTTTGAGCTAAATGTACAGTGTGAAAGTGTTTATGAATTTGAACACAATCTCAACCAAAGGTTCAGGGAAGCATGTTACTGGGGCAGAGGTAGTTACCCTTTCAAAAAAGTATTAATCTGGAAGGTTTAAGTGCTAAAATGCACCATTCTGAGCTAAAAAGGTACAAAGGACGGTATTCAGGTACCATCACAGTGAGAGGCTTTTGTACCTTTTCCTTTGTCTGTCCTGAGAGTGTAATAATACCACAGCCAAAGATGGTAATAATCGCCAGGTTTTATTAAAAAAAGCCACTTAATAGAAAAAATTTTTTTCCCCCCCCCCCCCCCCCCCCCCCCCGTATTCATAGAAAAAACACGTAAAAAAAAAAAAATTGTACAACATTGATGGTCAGTGCTGGGGAAAGTTACGTTTAAAGTAAGGGCATTACCAATATTGCAGACTCCCATAAAAAAGTAATATTATGTTTACTTTTTATGGCAAGTAATACGTTTATTGTGATTTTGAGTTACTTTTTAGAAAATTGGGGCGGGGCTTGGATGTTTGTTTTAAAATAAAAAGGTTCTTACAAAAAAGTAAAAAGTTCTTTTTCACAACAGAAGTGAGTGATGTGCGCCTCGGATGCAGGTACAGAAGACAACCAAAACAAAAGAAGGATATGACGAAGGAGGAGAAAGTCCAAACACTATTCAGCAATAACATAAAATGTGTCTTTTGATTATTCGTGGGCTGTGAAGGATCATCGAAAGGGTCAGCAGCCCCCCCCAAAAGAATCGGGTAAATAAAATAGGAGTAAAAGTAATTCTGTGATTAAATATTTATTATTGCACTTTGCGCATTAGTTCTGAGTTTGAATTTGACTGTTATTATATGATGTGAGGAGCACTGAATGTGTTTTGTGTTGCAGTGAGAGGAGGTAACACATGGTTGATATGAGTCTAAGAGTACCAGTAAGATCATGTTCACACAAAAAACGCTCTGCTGGACCATGATTCTGTCACCGTGGCAACCCCAGAGCTGTCAATCAAGCACATGGAAACAAAGTAACTGCTGGTACTGATTTGAAAGACGTAACTCAGATATTTAACTCTTTATTAAAAATTACTGCGTTACTTTACTAGTTACTTTAAAAAATCTGATTACGTAACTTGCATCACTTGTAATGTGTTACCCCCAGCACTGCTTTATGCAAATACTAACAGTGAGTTTATTTAAAGATGTTAATGAAATCATTCATTTCTGTATCATTGGCATATTGAAAATATGAGCGATATGCATGCGTTATATGTGCACCTTTGCAACAGCTTCAGCTTCTGCATTCTCCTACTACACACACAGTACATCATTATTAACAAAACTGTCAGAAAAGAAAAGAAAGACGACTGAACTCAGGAGAGGGTGAATGTAAGCCTGTGTTTGCTCTATGCGATCAGTGTGGAGGAGCATTCAGAAGACCCGCTCTCAGGGGACTGTGGAGAGCAGGTTATGTATTGGCTGAAGCACGATGGAAGCTGCTCCTTTAGGACCGTAAGCACTGCTCTTCTGAACTTCTGTCCTGCACAGGTGTAGATGATGGGATTGAGGCAGCAGTGGATTAATACGATGGCTTTCACACACTTCACGGCAAGAGCCAGTCCATTAAACCACTCGCAAGAAAGCATGTAGCCCTTCGTCTGCAGGAACACGAGGAACATGACGATGCTGTATGGAGTCCAGAAGAAGAAATAAACAGCCGGCACAGCCAGGAGGAGTCTGACGATGCTGTGGTTTTCTTCTGATTGAGCGCTGAGGATCCGGCAAAAGCAGAAGCTCGTGATAATCAGAGGCAGAATCAAGCTCAGGACGTTCAGGTACGTAAAGGACATCCAGGCTGCACCTTCAGGAAACTCAGATCCGCAGGACGCTTTGATGCTCTCCTTCACTTTGGCAAAAACAATATCAGGGAGGGACACAAACAGGCTGAGCATCCACACAAATAAGACCAGAGTCATTTTTGCAGGCCATTTTCTGGAACAGATGCTGTGTTTGTAGACGATGATGACGTAGCGATCCAGTGTCATGAGGACCATGAAGAAGACTCTGCCGTAGAGACCCGTCATGAAGAGACCGGTTACAGTGTGACACACGAACGAGCCAAAAACCCACTCGTCCACGGCACTGTGAGCCCAGACCGGGAGCGAGGCGAGACAGAGCAGGTCAGAGACGGCTATATTGAGC